>JAJPUD010000006.1:286665-505749 GCA_023553655.1 Myrmecobius fasciatus
AGCAGAAATATAGTAACTGGTGGAGAGAGAGGTGTAGAAGGTCATAAAGATGCTGAGAGGGACCATAATGGTGTGTTAGAAAAAGATATTAGAACAGAAGACTTTCTTCTGGTCTTAGCTCTGCTGCCAGCTTGCTGAGGATGACCTTGAGGAAATCACTTCTGTGAGATGAACTCTACTGTCCTATCTAGATTTAATATTCTAGATGAGTTATCAATCTGGGAAAGCAGTCCCAGAATACAGGAGACAAATGTTGAAACAAGAAGAAAAGACATTTTTGCTGTGAGGTCTTTGGAGAGAGCTATTGTAATAAAGATAGATTACAGAATGCAGCCACTTGTTATCCTGACATGATTTTTGAGGCACAAAACGAAAGAGAGAGATACAGAAACAAATCTTAAAAACATTTGTAACAAATATTGACCCAGCTTTAAGAACCGTAAAGTCTATTTATTTCAGGGAGACTATCAAAAGTAATGACAAACAGGTCAAAGGTTGCAAGAAATCACTTCAGGAAAGATCTTATCAAAAAATGTCTAATTCCAAGAGTCAGGCCCTTGAAATTTCCAAGAAAGACAAAGGTTCCTACCTATCTCAAGGTTAAAGCAGAGTGGGCTAGATCAAGTGGAGAAAATTGGAGGTATCAGGATGGAACAATTAGAGTAACGTTATTCTGAAACAGGGACCCTTTACTGACAGATCAGATTGGGGAAAAGATTCTAGAAGGGACTGAGCATCCTAATAACTTTGCCTGCTTATTTGATTGTAGTTGGCTGTGAGCTTACACCAGAATCCAACCCAAGCCAAGTGAGGAGCCTAATTTTAAGAGTTAATAACCAAAGGCAGGCTGAAGAAGAGGATGCTAAGAAAGACAAAGGTCTAGCTGTATTAACATTTTGAGCATTAAGGTTTGTTTTTAAGAATTCCTTTAATTTTATAACTCTCTCTTTTGTTATTCTTCTAATTGCTTCATTGTAAACAACTCTTGAAAGTTGGAAAGGCCTAAAAGAAAAAAATTTGCATATATTTTGCAGCTAGAAAGCAAAAAGTTGGAAGCCTGTGTCACTTTTTTTTTTCCAGAGAATTTTTGGCTGAAGGCTCCTAGAAGAAGGAGTAGTGACTACTAGTCATCCAAGCAGACCAGGGTCTTGAGGTACTGAGGTGAAGCAACTGAGTCCTAGAGGAAGCTAGTCCAGAACCAAGAATGATCTTTGGAAGTTTGGCTCTGTTTTTATACCACCTATAGGTATAAATATATATATGGTATGGTATAAATATCATATATAGGTATAAATATAATATAAATATAACATAATCACTCCTCTCCAGATTATGCTCCAGATCTTCTCTACTGCATCCTAACTCTTCAACCTGAAGCCTCACTTTAACCCTAAAATTTATGTTGGAAGTGTCTTCCCTCCTACCTCCCTCCTACCTTCTTCACTTGATTGAATGGCTCCATGAAGGACCTCCATTTAAGGAGAATATTTAGGCCAGACATAACTCATTCCTCTCCAGGATGCACTCTTGATTTACTCTACCATTCTCCTGCTTCTCTGGACCAAGTGGAGAAAGTTGTCCCCCACTTTACTCCTTTCAGTTTCTTTTATGTGTTGTCATTTCCCTCTCTCTTTATACATGTATTTGTATTCTTAGCACATAGCACAGTGTCTGCCATATATAAAATGCTTAATAGATAGGTTATTGACAAGTGTATATTATGATATTGATAGGAAAAAATAGAAGGGTGTGTGTGTGTGTGTGTGTGTGTGTGTGTGTGCACATGTATATGAATGGAAAAAACAATTAACACTAGAGAAAATACATTTGGGTCTGCTTCTTTCTAAAAGTGATTCTAGAAAAAAATTCTCTTTAGTTCAGAATTTTTTTTAGCGCCCAAATTTTTCAGACCCAGGATTCAAGGCTTTAGGTATTAAAAAAAAAGATGTAGGAAGCCCATTTTAAATAAAATAAAGCTTTCCTGATCATAGTCCCTAGTGTTTGATCTCTCAATTTAACATTTTGCTATCTTGGTTAACAGAGTAGAATGACTGAGGATTCCTCTTTTAGCAATTATGATGGAAACAAGTTGAATTTCTGTGAGGTAAGCATTATGCTTTTCTTTCTGCTGGCTTTAAATAACAGTGATATACACAGAAAGTTTTTGAGGATTACCTTAGTGGAGGAGATGAAGAAAGGAGTGGAAGAATTCTAGGTTACTAATGAAGAATGAAAGAAAGGAAGAAGAGTTTTAAAGAAGAAAGCAAGAATTAAAAACAGGTAAGATCTCTTGGTGGAATTAACAATTTTGGGAAGACATGGGGTAGAAACACATGATACACACTTGGTATTCTTCCTAAGTAATGTTTTTTTCTATGGGGAGAGAAGAGGAGGTGAGGTAGAATGATTATTCTCTGAGGAGGAAATAGTTTCTTATGCTAGAAGGATATGTATTTACAGATGTCATCAGTACTGAGAGGAGCCAATAATATTTTGAAAAAAAAAAACAATGCAGAAATATTGTCTCCCTCACAGGCATCAGTGAGGCTTGAGGAAATCAGCTGTAACTTTTGGAATATGGCTCTAGAATAACAATCTCTTAAAAAAAATCAGATAAAACAGAATGGTAGAAAAGGATGTTTTTATTCATTCAATTTGATAGACAGTTATTAAGCTAGACTAAACTAAGCTATAAAGCTAGTATATGAACAAAATGTTGTTTCACAATGGATTGAACTGGCCTAAGAGTCAGGAAGATCAGTATTCTAGTCCTACCTTTGACACAAACTAAATAAATGACCCTCAGCAGGTCTCTTAATTGCTTTGTAAGTCCAGACAACTCTCTAAGAATATAAGCTAAAGAGTAGAGTTGGGCTTACCAGTTTTGTAAAGGAGTTTTGTCACTAGTTTCTTGTGATCACAGGTCTGGTCCATAGAAATTTATGCATGTAGGCACATATACATATATGTATGCTTAAATTTTATATATTATACATGTGAATTATGCATTATTCATACTTATATATTATCTACACATATTATATATGTATAATGTACACAAGTGTAAATACAGTAAAGTGATGACCTGCATGTATCTAAATGTCAACATACATTACATACCAAATAATTCATGGGTGTCTATATATACACACATAAATATGTATATATAGATAGAAAACAACATACACACATGCATGTTCTGTGTATATTCATATATGTGTATATTACACATATTATGTATTTATAAACATGTGGTACAAAGATAAAAATGAAACTTTAATTCTTGGCCTTCAAGAAATTCACATTCTATTGGGGTACATGACATTTGCAATTTACATAGATGAATATGTAAATTATTTCTGTATAATATTCAGTATTATATTTCCACCTTTTTGGAGACTAGAAAATCTAATTTAACTTCATATAAATTGAAAACTCATCTACAGACGTAATTTTCTCACCTCTCATATATGAACTCATTTTTTGAGAATGGATTTTCTGTGTCTTTTAATTGGTAAGTAACAAGGTATAATGCTTGTTCTAGGGAGTCTTTAAAAAAATGCTCCTACAGGAGAAAATTCCTGAAAAAAAAGAGTTTAAAAATGGTATGTCGCTTTCTCAAGGGCTTCATTATTGTAAACATCACTTTCTCTGACTTTCTCTCATTACTGGACTACTCTTTCTCTTCTCTGACATCTCTGGCTTCCTGATTGTCCAAATAAAATCCCATCTCTTTTATAAGAAACCTTTCCCAAACACTCTTTACTCTAGTATTTCCCCCCTAACAATTTCCTTTTTTCATAATATACATCTACTAACATGTACACACACGTGTGTATGTGTTATACAAGATACACATGTTTGTGTGTGTATATATTGTATACATATAACGTATATATGTAATTTTTACATATGCATGTTTGCTTGTTTTCTCACCCTTTTGACTGTGAGTTCCTTGAGAAGATATAATCTTTTGTTACTTTTTGTATCAAGGCATAGCACTTGGCATATAATAGAATAGTGCTTAATAAATGTTTAATGGATGACTTGATCTCCATGAAGAAAGAATGAATGGGTTAGATGTAAGATTTACAATATAGAGATAGAGTTGGCAAGGTTTGTAATGATTGGGAAGGGGAAATGAAAGGGTGATAATGGCCAAGGTCAGACCTGGCCATTATCCAGGTATATCATCCAGAAGTGATGATTGTGCTTTGAAAGAAATTAAAGTATGGGAAAATGGTAGATTAAGAGATGAAGAATTTTATTTTGCTTATGTTGAAGCAGAGATGCTTATGGGACATCTATGAAGGCAAGTTTGTATTGTGGAATTAGAAAGTTTAGGAGATATATTTGAGAAGAGTCAGTGACCCAGACAGAAAAATATCTTAGGGAAATCAAAATCTAGGACGAAACATAGTAGAGGGAAAGAAACAGTAACTCTCATGTTCCATCTTGACAGAAGGAAGAAACAAATGCTTATCACAACCTTTCAAGAAAACATGATAAATTGAGATTTCATTATTCAAAATTATTCAATTATTCAAATTATTCAAAATGGAGGTTTTGTTAAAAAGGAATAATGATATTTTTTTCTTCAAAACATCTATAATAAATACCAAGTGTGAATGTACTGACTTGTGTCCAAGGAAGAATTGGTTACTTATAGATTAAAGAATACATCTGATAATGGACAATAATGAGAAAGTCATTAACTGGAATCAGTGGTAACGAGAAAGTCATTAACTGGAATCAGTGGATCATAAGTTTGAGTTGGAAGGGACATGGTATGTATCTGGTTCAACCTTCTTACAAATGAGGAAACAAACTCAGTGAAGTTGAGCATTGTTCAAAGTCACCCAAGACTAATTAAAAAGGAGTCAAAATTTGAATTCATGTCCTATGACTCCAAATCTATCAAGATTTGCATTTATCATGCTCACTATTCAACAAGGTTTATGTTTCTTCCTCTTTTGTCTTGCAAGGAGAAGAAACTCTGGATTAGGAAAGCTGGAACAAAATGTCAACAAGGCAAATGAAATCCTCGGATTAGTGGGGAGGGGAAAGTTTATCATTGTGCTTGATGAGTTATCTCACATATAAAATTTCTCATTTCACTGTTTTCTAGGCAAGAGAATAGCTGTGTAATAAACAACAATTTTAAAAAGATAGTTCTGTGATCTGAGCATTTTTATCTACCCAATGGGATTCAGGTTATGGTGGTGAGGCAGAAATTAGCTCTTTAGCTCAGAAAGTACTGAGGGCAGATCTAGCCAGGACACCAGAGATTAGAAATTTTCTTAGCTTACTTCATGTTGCTCACCTTCTCTTGGTGCCAGCTGGCTGAAGATTTAGTTATCATTTGCAAGGGGGACAATATGCAGGTGAAAGCAAATGACAGATCAATCATATTCTTCAGGGGGTGGGACTAGGGAGGGCATCTCTAGCCTCATTCTGAACTCACATAAGTTAGTGGTTACTCCAGCCTTTAAATGAGTAGGAATGAAGTTTATCATGATTAAAAACAAATGTTCTGTCCGGTGTCATACGGTTGCAGACAGCAGAGGGTCTGCTATGTATAGTTTAAGCTGGAATGAACTGGAGGAGACAAAATAAGAAATGGAGTTTATTGAAACGTGATCCTTTTTTAACTCTCAGAATGTCCTCTGATTTCCCCTTTTAACTACACAGTCAAATTTTCACACATGATAACAATATTTTACTTTGCAGCATATGGGTCCTTTTATGAAGGGTTTTTGCACCTTATTTTAGCTTTCATATTTATAAAAATTATACATAAAAAACCCCAAATGTGAACAATTCACCCAAATACTGCCAGTTCTTTGTGTCTTAACAGCAACTTGGAGGCACTTAGGCTTTTCAAGTGTTAAAAGTATGTAATGACCCCATTATAGGAATTTGAAAAGCTGTCAAATTTCTAAGTATCCAAATGTTTCCTGGATAGAACAGATGATGTTAGTTTTGGGCACAAAAGGAGCTATGTGCTGTCAAAATGTTGCATCCAAAGTGTCCAATCCCATTGCCAAAGGTTGAGCCCAAAAGGGAACAATAAAATGATGCTTCCCCAGGGTTTAGCACCATTTTAAATAGTTTGTCATTTTGGACACATTTTAATGAAATAAACTTCCATAGTATAGCTGCAGCTGCTGTTTAGATTATTATGATTTATCACTATAACAGAGTCTTTGACTAGAAAAAGAAAGGAAGGAAAAACCTTTTTTTTTTTCTTATTCATCTACATGGCTTTCTAGATCTTAAGCTTGAGAGTGGGATGACCCTATTCTGAGTTTAAAAACAATGTTCTGCCAGGGTATTCTACATTTCACCTTTGCATCCCAAAGTCCATATAAAATGGTAAAAATAGTAACAAGGAAGCTTACTTAACTATAAACTTTGTAAAAAATATGACGCTTAGGGCCTAATTAGGCGCCCAAGGATATCTACAGTAACTCTCATTTGGGATTTGGTACCAACATCATTTGACTGTTTTAATGATTTGAATGTTGGAATACTGTTGTAGTTTAGTAAGATACTGATTACAAAAGTGGTGAGCATGTATTTATGGTTGAGTGCTTGGACATGGTTCTTGGGAAAAGAATCACAGCTTTAAGTAATTTAGATTTGGGAAATCAAAACACAGTTACAAGTAAGGTGATTTGCCCTAGGATTATATAGAAATAGTTTAGTAAGAAGTTTGGGTAGAATTTGAGTTCAGGTATGGAAGAAAGTTCTATACTCTGTTGCCGACTTAGTTCTGTCAGAAACAGTTTTGTTAATTTTTGTTGTGGTTCAGACATTTGGCTATGTCTGACTCTTTGTGACCTTGCATCAGGTTTTCTTGGAAAAGATACTTGAGCAGTTTTCCATTTCTTTCTCCTGTAGGTTAAGGCAAACAGAGGAAGTGGCCAGGGCGAACACCAGCTGGTGAACCTGAGGCAAGACTTTGAATTCAGGTCTTCTAGACCATCAGGCCCAGTGATCAATCTACTGAGCCCAATTAGCTGTCTCAATTTTGTTAATTAAAATTATTCTAATGTAAGCATTTTTTCTGCTTAGAAAAATAGATGTATCCAAGCTGACAGACTACTCAATATCACCATTCCCATAGACATTTATCTCTCTAACATGTCATTTTGAAGTTCCAATTTATAGGATGCTTAAACAAAAGAATTCAGTTGAGATAAGGCAATTTGTATAGTATTTAGATACCTTCAATTAATAGTTCCCATCAACTGAACAACACTCACTTGAAAACACTTTTAGAGAATAATTTTCAGACCAAATCATTTTATCTTTCTTTGAACATTTCCTTCAAGGTTTCTTCTTTTCAGCTAGGTGAACTACTTCCATTAACTGAAGTAATCAAAGAAGCCTCTTCTTTCTGATCATTACCCTAATCCCTTCAGGGCATGGTCCCAGAGAACTAACAGGAAAGGTATTTCCTGTACTAAGTCTGGTTACTTCTCTTAATCCATTTTCCTGGACCTTGGTTTTCTTCTTAACCTTTTACACACTTTTCAAAAAAAAAAAAAAAAAAGTTTTAGACTAGAACAGTTTTAAAGAGCTTTCTTAGTATTTTTAACTATACCATACTGCCTCTCAATACTCAAAGGAAATCCAGGAGGGATTGGGAGAGGAAGTTACATAGAAAAGAACTGCAAAGTTACTTGACTATCTTACATATTGATGTACTATTTAAAGACAGAATGCTGGTTTTGATCATATTATGTATGTGGCACTATTTTTCAAATAGTGGATTATATTTCTATCATTAGAGAAATTATTATTTTTTTTTTCAGTTGTAGTAGTATTAATGAGCCCACACATCTTTTACATGATTCTCTTTGTAATGAAATATGGCTTATGTTTGTTAGGATTTTGGAGGGAGAAATGAGACTAAATTACATAATAGTTAGGAAATAAATTTCAGGGAGAAGAAAATGCAAAGTACTAAAGTATATAAGATGAAATAAGTGCTATAACAAAGATGAGGGTGGTTTTGCCATGGAGACACTTTTGGGAGAGGGGAGGCTTCACATCTATGGAGTCTTGGACAATAATAATGGAAAAGAATGAAAACCATATTAACCCCAATTTGTCCAAAGAGGATAGGAATGAGAATGAGTGACAGAAAAGTGACCTGTTTGAATAGGACATACATGTAAGAAGAGTAGTGGGAGATAAATAGTTGGGTAAGATTAGACCAAATAAGAAAGCTTTGAATTCCAAGATATTGAAATTTGTGCTTGATTTGTTATAGTAAGCAGCCTATAAATGCTAAGAGGCAGCCAGGTGGCATAGTAGATAAAATATTGCTTCTGGAGTTGTAAAGCAATTTTAGTACAGTGTCTGGCAACATAGTGGGTGCTATATAAATGTTAATTATTGTGGGACATCCCCCAAGTAGAGATATGTTCAGCAGGCAAGTTTGTTTTGTGAAATTATTATAATAATTATTATTGGCTAAGCACACACAGAATTATTTTCTAGCACTCACTAATTTTGGAACATTTATCTTGACCTCCAAACATTCAACATAGCCATTAAAATATTATGGGCTAGTTAAATTAATCTTTGAAGCAACATTCCAATCTTACCCATAAGAGAAATAAATCTTTTTCCTAAGAATAAGAACTGTTTCATTTTTTCTCTTTGTATCTATAGAGTCTCTAGAGTGCCTATATGTAGGCACTTAAATAAATCTATTCACTGAATGGAGTTTTAGCTTTTAATCATTTTCACAATATAATATATGACTTTATAACATTTTTAGCACATGATGTTTCATAAAATGAAGAAACTGAGTAAGTTACAAGTTGATTTTAGAGAATGTGGGTCTAATTGACTCTACAATAAATGATAAATATCTCTGATCTTGGTCATTTTCTGATTTGCAAACTAAGGAAGCTGTTTTAGACTAGACTTCTGAGGTACCTTTCAGCTGACTCTAACTCTAAAATAAAAATGATGCAGAAAAAAAAAAAACTGTTGAATTAAGTTTTGATTGTCAAATTTGAGATGACATAAATAACATAACATGCCCTTGAAAAGTTGGAATATTAAAAGATGAGTCCAGAACATGTGTATAGAATAAGGCAGATATTTTCCCACTGAAATTCCTTGGATCAGATTGTCTAAAATATTGTTTTCATTTCTAGATGACCACATTCAAAAAGAATAATAAAGTAGATGGCGTATACTTGTCCAAGGATAGTGAGAGAGATCTGGGAAAAATGAAGGACCTAGGCATAAGATTGTAAAAAATAAAAAGATTTGGTTGTAGGTGGCAAGAGCAAGGGTAGACTGTCTGGAAAAACATTAGAAATGTTTTCAGATATGTGAAAGTCCACCATATGGAAGATTTATTTTGTTTGACCCCAGAGAATAGAATTAGTGGGGTGGAAATTATCCAGGATGGTTTTGACTTTAAGAAGGAAAAAGTTTCTAACACAAAATTAGAGCTTTCTAAAAATGGAAATGCTTCAGAAGTTGTAAGATTACCATACTGTAGGTTTTTGAGCAAAAAAAAAAAAAAACAAGAAGTAGCTAAATGTGTATTATTACATATAGGGAAAAGTTTGTTACTTTTAGATATGATAGGATTAAAATATTTTCCCTTTCCTTCTCTGAGATTCAGTGATTAGTAGAGTCAGTCCTGTATGTAAATTAATCCAATCATACAGTGATGGTTGAGGGAGGATTTGTAGGGGAATAACAACAACAAATGCAGCAAGTAGCAATAACAACAAAAACAACAAAAAGTCTTGGCAATGCCCAAAGGAGAAGAAGAAAAAGGATCTTAAGAAGCTGAAAAAAAGTGTGGAAGAAACCAAGAAATAGTGTAATTAAATCAAACAACAAATATATTAAAGGAATCTGCCAGGTGGGTTTACCAGATGCCTTCAGGCATTGTCCTTAGAAGAATGACAAAAAACAAAGAAACTGAAAACCAGTTTCCTGCTCTCAAGGAGGGTACATTCTGTTGGAGGAATGTTTAAGTAAGTACACTGCTTGAATAATACATGATATGTTATAAAATTAGAGCTGCCCTAGGGAAGAAAGCCCTATTAGAAGTTCAAGGGCTGGGCTGGCCAAGGGAATAAATAGCCTCAAGAGTTGAACAGAAAGGAATCAGGTTATTAAGAAGGAATGAATTTATTTAACTTGTTTCATAGAGACTAAATTAGCTTGGTATATAAGTAAAATTTGTTTTTAAACAATTAAGCTTGTCTACAATAAATGGTAAAGTGGGAGAAGAGTAATATTAGAGAACCAGAATTAAAAGTCCCTGGGTTCATATATCCTTGCTTCTGATCATACTGAGGTGTCCCAGTGGACCCAGAGATATCAAGCATGTAGGTGGATGGACAGGCTGCTGGAGTTTGCAGTCTGAACCAGATTAGAATGTAATCGAGAAATATTTAACAAAATAAATAAAAATATAATAGGAACATAGATAAAATAATTTTCTAAGTTAATGTGGCCCTAGGGGATCCATATCTATCTATCTACCTATCTATCTATCTTAGTGTTCTAGTTTGACAATCACTACTATAGACATCTTATAAACTTAACTTGCATGTTCAAAACTGAACTCATAACCTCCATTGCTATCAGGGTTATGTAGTCCCCAACTTCTTGCTTTCTTTCATTCCCCCCCCCAATATCCAATATATTTCTATGTTCTATTTTACTTTCTCTCATGTTACCACCTTTGTCTCTTCTTTTCCTCTGAAACTCCCAACCAACACTTGTCCAGTTCCTCATCTCCTCACATCTGGACTAATTCAATAGCTGATTTACCTATCACAAAAATAAATCTCCCCTACTACAGACCATCCCTCTACAGCTGCAGAAGTGATTTTCTTAAACTCTAGAGAGTCTTCCTCTCTCTTAGATTGCTTCTTTTATGAAGGCAAACTAGACCATTTTTTGCTTCAATTCTTACCTAGCCTTTAAATACTGAATGTTTGTTGAACTCAGACAAATCAAGACCTGGGAAAGACCTTAGCTTAAAAAGTCCAAGGTCCCCCACTGCATCTGGGATCACCACCAGTCATAGACTTATGTCTTGCCATTACTAGACAATGATGATTCAGGAAGAGAGTAAGGCTGATTGATTTTGTACAAATTTGACTTACTTAAATCCAATTTGCTTACAATGCAAGTCAAGACTTCATCCCTTGTGATGTCATTAATTCTCTTTGAGAACAAAGGATGAACAACAAGGTTAGATCATGTTATACTCCCTACACTAAAGAGCTCTGTTGGCTCTTTATCATTTACGGAATTAAATATAAAATACTGTTTGGTTTTTAAAGCCCTTCATGACTCTCCCCCCCCCTTCCAATATTATAAATTTCACTTCATCCTGTACTCTTTGATCTAGTGACAGCATCTTAAACAAGAAATTCCATCTCCTATTTCCCCCCCTCATGCATGAAAAATGTTCTCCTTTTCTTAGTTCTCCTCCTAGTTCTTAGCTAAAACCTGCCTTCTATAAGAAACTTTTCTCATTTCTTCTTAATTCTTGTATATTTACTACTCTGCCTCTATTGTATTGATGTCTATTTGTTCTGCATATAGTTTGTTGGTACATAGTCATTTGCATGTTGTCACCCCACTTAGATTGTGAGCGTTCCTTGATTTTTATTCTTGCCTTTCTTATCCCTTAGCACTTAGCACTGAATGGGTCCAGATGAAGATTTCTCAAAAAGTCCATGAGATGGAGTGGGTCAGAACTTAGGCCTAAATTTCAGAAAGTCACATGATCCCTATTCTCAGAATAGGCAGAAAAGGTCAGACTTTGGGCCTAATCTTCAAAATTACATGTCCCATGGGAATTAGACAGCATTGCTGACCATTAGTCAATGGTTAGTTCCTTTTCGGTCCATCCAATGAACTCAAGTCTTTTGCTATTTAACCAATTCACTACTTCTGCTTGCCAGGCCAGACACTATGCTGGGAGGTAAGAGCTGAGAGGCTCTGGTTCTGCTCAGGTGTGCTTGGGACTTTCCTGGCAAGGACCAAATAAATGCTTTCTGTTTGTATTTGAAGATGCCTCTGAGTAGTCAGTTTGGGTGAGGGGGTCTAGGCCCCATCCCTCACAGTTTATGGGGGCTCATCTGGGATCTGTAACTTTGAGAGAGATGGCTGGGATTCTGATGCAGGGCAGGTACCAGATTGAATTTTCTCTGATAGTCCTTAGATCAGACCCTCAGCTTCCCTCTCTGTGGACTATGGGCCTGAAAAGAGGCATCCAAATACAAACAGGAGCCCAAGTCTCCCAAGAAGAAGAAACCTGAGGATAAGAGGATAAGGATAACTTGTGGGCACATAATTCAGAGGGAAGGGGAAGGAGCAGTCCAGAGACTGGAGCTGCTCTCCCCAGAGTTAGCACTCCCTGTGTCCTTGGGCTGTTCTTAGGCTGAACCCAGAAGGAAGTCCTGATAAACAGCCCACAGCAGGGGTGCTCTGGATCACTGCTTAATAAGGGCAACCCCTCAGACTTGGGGTTCAGAGTCAAGAGACTCAGTGTATTACAGGATCTCAAACCATGAGATTGGAGCTGCTCTCCCCAGAAGGGAAAGTGAAAGGAGCAGTCCAAACCCAAATCTTTGGAGTAAAAACCTAAAATACCACCAGAAAGTATGCATTTGGTGAGATATTGCTGTTTTGTGTGGGGAAGGGACAGTCCTCTTCCATGTAATTTTTGTCTGTGTCTGTATTTTTCTTTGTTCAGAATGTCTGTCATGTCTGTTCTGTGAGCTAGACTTTGTTTAGAAAAAAAAAAACAAAAACAAAAACCTGATATTCCTGTACTAGTTTTGACTGTGTTTTGCAGGCATATTTGATAGGTTATGCATAATGGTTTTGGGGGAGTTTTATATAGTCCTGAAGCCCCTGATTGGTGAAACTTGCTATTGAGATGCAATATCTTGGGACTGTAACTAACATTGTTCTGAGTTTTGGATTTGGATATAATTGACTGATGGATCATTAAGTCAGTAATCCATTATTCCAAAGAAATGTCATAAGTTACTCAGAGGGATGCCTTACAGGTGGATGTCTTGCCTGAGCAAGACCTGGGAGGACAACCTTGGCCTCTGCTTAAGGTGGAATCCTTCTGACTCAGTTCCCCAGTTCTGTTTCTTTGCTTCCTACCTGATTATTCTTGAGTCTGGCTATGAGGTAGAATTGTTACTGCATGTTGGTTATCAGAGCTAAGGATGCTTTATCCTGTCATATATGTGCCTTCAGATTGAGGCCCTGAAGAATCAATTTTGACTCATTATATTATAATCATATCCCTGTTTTTTTCCTCTTATAGCAAATTTCTGTAATTAGACCAAGTGGTCAGTGAAAGATGTGAGGCACAATACAAGAAATCTGCAGCTCAGCCCTGGAGGCATCTCTGCCTGCTGCTTAACTTTCTTGCTTCCTGGGGCAAGAATTTCTTTGAAGACCCACTTTGCGTAAGTACTTGGGCCACCTCTCACCTCCCACCTCCTTTTTGCTCACTGGTAGAGGAAGCAAGCAATCTTATCATGCTCTGATCAGGCCAAGGTTTTTAAGATCTTGAAAGCTAAAATAACTTCTTCCCCACCTTAGCCCTCCCTTTTACACTGTACATTGATGGAAGGTGGGTCCTGGGGGTCTAGACTCAGTCTCTGGAACCTTAACCTAGACCCCTTGCTTATTTCTCAAAGAAGCTTGGTGTCTTTGGGATGGCCCTCCTGCCTTAGAGCTAGCTGCTACAGCCCTTCAAATTGAGGAAGCTCCTAAGCTCATCCTGACCCAATCTTTGGAGATTCTGGCTCCCTACCAGTTTTGGAGTATTTTTGCCTATATCAGAGCTTTAGAATTGGGGAAAGGAATGAGAGTAAATATCTAAACTGACTTTAAATACTTTTAATTTTTTTTTTTCTTTTTGGCTGAGGCAGTTGGGTCTGAGTTTGGCTGAGGCCACACAGATAGGACATGTTAAGTGTCTGAGGCCAGATTTTAACTCAGATCCTCTTGACTTCAGGACTGGTGCTCTAACCACTGAGCCACCTAACTGCCCCTTCAAGTACATTTTTTTTTATACTCATGGGAGCTATATGGAAAGAAAGTGGATTTTTGACAGTCAAACATGCCCCCATTAAATATGTAGGGGAACAATTACCACAAGCTGTCCATGGACCTAGAGAGGTTTCTGTTATGTTTCATAAAGGAAAGGGGATTCACTTCATGCCAAGGGAAACAGGCTTGCAGATTCAGCTGCCCATACTACTGCCCTGCCCTGACCACGGCACCTTTAATTCCCTAGCTCCTGACTCCTCCCTCATATAGCTCCCAGGCAAGTAAATTCTGAAAGGACTGTTCAAAAGGCGTAAGCAGATGCCCCCTTGCAGGGGCTTCAAACTGCTTTAAGTTTTGTTTACCCTGTACTAACTGGGTAAAAGCCTTCTCTTGTAAGATTGAAAAAGCTCTAGAGTTTTTGCTAAAGGAGATCATACTCACTTAAGCCCACACTGTTCCACCCATTGCCCCTACTCCTTTGTGGAAACAAAAGCAAGAATTGGGGGAAAATGTTCTTTGGTATTCTAGGAAAAGCTGTCTGGATGAGAGACATTCATGACAGCCTCATCTTCTTCTGAGTGGGGTTCCTAGTTACTGTCCTTAGTAACCTCCATATTAATTGCATTTTTGTTTATTCTTTTTCTTTTGCTCATATGTAGTCCTTGCATTTTTAATCTCCTTGTGAGAGTTGTTTCTCCAGGCTCCAAGTCATGAAATTCCAACAACTTGGTCAAACTGAAATCTCCTCAGATCTGATTCTGACACTCAGCACCAGACACTGCTGACACTGCCTACAAGTCACTTGTCTCCCCTCCTCAGTCTGGATGCCGCTGGGTAGGGTTGGCTCTATGCCCTTTATCAGCCTGAAGCAGCTCCAGAAAATGAGACCTCCATCCCTTTGTCCCAAATGAGTCTGGGTCTGGACTGCTTGAGGTGGCAATGAGGTGACAATGGCCCTGAGGCTTCCGGGGCCTCCACAGTGCTGTGGTCCTATGGCTGCCAGATGCCAATCTGTTGGTCTGTGATGACTGGGCTTCCAAGACAGATAGTGGGAGTTGGTGGGAGCGGGGCCTCTGATTCCTGCTCATTGCTTTAAGCAGCAATAGCCTGTCACCCGCTTACTTATGTGCTTAATCACTAGAATAGTTCAAGATTTCTTAGCTAAAATGGTTCCTGAATCAGGATTGGTGTGAGAAATCTGCAAAAGTACGAAATAAAGAGGTAGAGAATGGGACCAGGGGAAGATGGAGTGGGTCAGACCCCGGGCCTGAGCTTCAGGAGTTATGCAAGAAGTAGATAGCCCTGCTGACCACTGGTCAATGGTTACTTCCTTTTCAGTCCACTCAATGAACCCAAGTCTTTTACTATTTAACCAAATTCTCTGTTTCCAGCTCACTAGGCCGGACACCATGCTGAGAGATGGGAACTGAGAGGCTCTGGGTCTGCTTAGAAGTGGCAGAGGAGTGGGCTTCTCCTTGCAAGGACCAAATAACTGCCTCCTTTTTGTATATGAACATGCTTCTGAGTAGTCAGTTTGGGTAAGGGGATCTAGCCCCTGTCCCACACAGCGCAGTTTTGATATAATTCATTTTTAATCATGTCTAGCTTTTCACAATCTCATTTAGGATTTTCTTGGCAAAGATATTGGAGTGATTTGCCATTTACTTCTCTAGCTCACTTTAGAAATGAGGAAACTGAGGCAAACAGGGTTAAATAAGTGAGAGTCAACACAAACTTTAATCTAGTCAGTATTTGAGAACATATTTTGAACTTAGGAAAGATGTGTCTCCTTGACTCCAAGCCTGGTAACTCATATCCAATGCATCACCTAAATACTGCTTGGCACATTGTAAATGCTTAATTTAATGTTTATTGGTTGCTTGATTTGTATGAGCTTGAAGGGCAACTCTTGGATATTTTTTCCTCTGCATTCTATTTCCCCTTAAGGCTCCTTCCCCGCAACCAAAGACTTATCACTGAGATTCCTCCCTTTCTAGTTCCTAGGATCCATTATTTCATTGATCATTGAGGTGAAGTCTATATCCTTGCTGGGAATGGCATGTTTGTGTGCATACAAAAATGCCAACAAGAAGATTAAGGGTGCAGTTTTGCTTGGGCTTGGGGATGAATAAAACATGACCAATAAATTTCTGTTTCCCAAGATGGCAGCTGTATTCATTCAGTAAAGTGTGGAAGAGAATGGAAGTTGTACAAGTGTTTGGTATTTTTTGAGTTTGTTTTTTTTTTTAAATATATGTATATGTATAGCTATGTAGCTATAGATTGTGTTTTAAACCAAGAATATCATTACCAAGTAGAGGGTTTTTTTTTTTTTTTTTTTTTGTTTTGTTTTCCTAAATTGATCTGTATGTTTCTCAGACTTTTAGCTGGAGTTAGATTTAGGATTTTAAAGCACACCTAATTGAGATACATTTTTTTTTTCAAAAGAGTTTAGCCTGTTCTTCTATGTACTACAGAAGAAAAAACAAGTGGAGGAAGAATGCCCAGATTATCTCGGCCAGGGGTCATTTGGCAAATTATGGTTTGAGGGAAAAATCTGGCTCACTGCCTATTTTGTAAAGCAAAAGCTAAGAATGGTTTTTACATTTTAAAATACAATAAACTTTATTTAAAAATGTAAAAACCATTCTTAGCTAACTCACTTACAAGGCTTTATAAAAACAGATAGCTAGTTTGCTAACCCCTGGTCTAGACTATGGTATGTAAGTTGGATGTAATGTAGCCAAGTCTATTGAGCCACTATTCCATCATTATATATGTCTTGACCAGATAATACAAATGGAAAATGGGCTGGAGGCCCTATAGTGATTATAGGCCAGATCGCTCATGTTATGTTTTGGGTTGCTAGAGGAATACAAGAACTGACAGAACATGTTTGCTCTTTGACTCTATCAACTTTCTGGGTGAGAAAAGTGACTTGATGACCCAAGTAATTCCAGAAATTTGTGACTAAACAAAAAGTAAATGACTTAAAGAGGTTTTTTCTTCTAAGTTTTCTAAGATTTATGTTATTTTGAAGATAGAAAGGGATCCTATCACATTTCTGGGGAACTTGCTACATTAAAAGCTTACTTTAAAAAGTCATTGAAACACAATTATGTTCCTGCAAATGATCATTTTGGAAATATAAACAAACTTAAAACAAAATAACATATAGTCTATGTGGATATGATGTTCTAGAAATGCATAAAATGGAATTAGAAGAATATGTTAACCAGAAATGCAAGAAGTGATTGTGATAAAATTGTAGCCTTTAATAAGTTTTTTTAAAAAAGAAAATGATAAACAATAATAGCTAAAATAGCTTTTCCAGTTAAAAATGTAAGGAAATCCCCCCAGTTAAAAAATAAGAGCCTCAAATATTTTTAATTTCACAATCTCTGTGATGTCATAAGGTGCAAATGTTTAGAGTGCTGAGCTTAGAATCAGATAGATACTTAACTGAGTGATTGTGGACACTTCTTGTCTCAATTTCCTCATCTATGAAATAGGGATGATAATAATATTACCTATTTCCCAAGGTGTAAAGATCAAATAAAATAAATTTGTCATACACTTAGCACAGTCCCTGGCAGATAGCCAGCACTATATAAATGCTATAACTTTTGTCTAATATTCTAATCTTTCTAGGAAGCTTTCTATTGAAAATTGAGGCAAAATGGGAGAAAAATTGGAGTTTTGCTTTCAGGTTTCTTCTGTAACTTAAAGTACAAATAAAGCATTATTGTTCCAAAGGTAACAAATAAATAAGTTAAATAATTAGGAATCTGTTATTGCATTGTCAAAGAGATTTATTAACATTGAAATAAAATGAGATAATAAATGTAGAAATATATTTAGAAGAATTGCGCATGTTTGGATTACTTGTCTAGGGGAGGAGAGTGGGGAGAAGGGAGAGAGAAAATTCTGTAACACAAAGTTTTGCAAGGGTGAATGCAGAAAACTATCTTTGCATGTATTTTGAAAATAAAAAGTTATTACTTAAATTTTAAAAAAAGAAAAAAAAATGAGGGCATGGGGAAGTGACCTAACTCATTCTATGAAAAAAATTTAAAATTCGCTAAGTTTTTCCCCTTTTTTCCCCACCAAATACTTTAATTTCAGCGACTAAATTAGTAAGCTCTGACTCACAATCTTACTATTCTCAAAGTACTCTTACCCAATTAAGGGCAAAACAAACAAGAGGAATTCCCATGGAAACCTCTGCTCTTCTCCATTAGAAGCAGTGAGAAACTTAAAGTAAACCCAGATTACCACCACTCTCCCCCAAACCATCCCCAAACAGGATGATCCTACCCCTATATTCACCCCCAGTACCATCCAGAATTTAGCTCATTTATAGTTATCTCACCTGATACAGCAACCAAAAAAGTTTGAATATAAATCACATTTATTGTAAAGCAACTAAGCAACCAAATCTCTCTTCACATCCCAGAAAAACAAAACAAAACCAGAAAACCTCAACTTGAACATAAATCATATATATTACAAAGCAATTAAGGACATGAACAAAATTTGAGTTCAAGTCCAGTTGTAACAAACAAAGTTTGTGACACGATTATTGGGGTAAGTCCCTGTATTGTGGGTAAAATTGGAAAAATTTGAAAAAAGACTATTCTGCATTGCTTTTCGGGTCCAGTCCTGCTTTCCTCAAGCCTCCAAACACTAGGTTTTTAGCTGGGCTGTGATCCTGCCCGCCTCTGATGTTTGAGTGAAGTTGTAGATTCCCTATTTTCTCCTCTTCTCAGGTATTCTTCAGCATTATGGCAGCTGCTTCCCTTATCACCTCCATATTCCTGGCTGTTGGCAGGACATTCAGGCACCTTTGAACTCTCTATATTAGCTTCCTTCATGTCCCCAGCAACTGCTGTCTTTTCTCTTCTCCAGTCATTGCTGAAGCCCTGCATTCAATAAGGCATTAGGGAAAAATGAGCCCTTATTCTCCTCCAGTCAATGTCCACCCATTGGGGACAAAGCATCATAGGAAAGAAAGTATCAGTTTTAACTGTTATATTTGTGCTCCATCTATTTATACTCTCTCCACTTGTCAATCACATCTCTCTTTAACCATATAAGGAGGCTGAGGTAACAGTCCATTTGCCCATGTCTCCATGGAAATGGTGGATCATTCAGGGGGGTCTAGCTTCATGGTCTCCTTAACTCTAGCTATTTGTTCATTATCATCCCTATTATGATACTATACCCTCACTCCATATTCATAATATGTATTTAATACATAGATAATATAAATTATTCAATTTTCATTTGGGCTCATTAATTGTATGGTGTTACTTCTTACGTACATGCTATTTCTTATTATTATATACTTTCTTCACACTGGGAAATATCTACCTGGAAGGATACAGGGATACTTAGACAGAAAACAGAGAACTGAACCAAATCAAGGAAAAATGGCATGGGGGTAAGATTCAGTCATGATCATACACCCATGACTTCTTCAGAAACTGTGTGGAATGGTGGAAGGATGTTTCCATGTAGGTGGGTTGTTTTTTTGTTTCTGTCTTTTGTTTTTTGTACCTCAGATCATACCAGTAGAAAAGTACCTACTTTACCTCCATGTTCAACTTTTCCTAAACAGATCAATAACTCGAGACAAAATCACTAATAATTGTCTGAGATAATTTTTCACATTTTAAATAATCATAATGGTGTTATTTAGAAAGAGCTCACATTACCATCATTTCTTTTTTTCCTTTCTTTTTCTTTTTTTTTTTTTGTTTCTTGGAAAGTTATTGTTCCAAATACTGTAAGAAGTAATTGTTCAAAGGAAGGAAATTTAATGAAGGGAAAATAGAGTAATAATTGTTTTAAAATTAATATTTTTCAGCAAAAAATAAAATAAAATAAATTTTAAAAGGGGCATGTAGGTGATGCAGTGGATAGAGAACCAGCCCTGAATTCAGGAGGACCTGAGTTCAAATCTGAACTCAGACACTTAACACTTCCTAGCTGTATGACCCTGGGCAAGTCACTTGACCCCAATTGCCTCAGCAAAAATAATAATAATAATAATATTTTTTTGTCCCATAACGTTCTAAGTTATTAGAACATGAATATACCCTACCCTTTGAGCTAAAGAAAAACCTTTTCTCCTTTCTCCACTTGGCCCTCAGAAACAGCTTAGACTTTCTTTTAGAACTAGTGTTTTAGTCAATAGGGAATTTATTTGATGTTTGAGACACTGTATTGAGTCTGTGTCTATAATATAGCAATTGAATTCATAGTAACTTTGTCATTTTGAGAGCCTCTATCTATAATAAAATCTGATTTCCACATGACTAGCCAGATTGACTATGTCACTGATCAAAATTCTCCATCCCATATAGATCCAATTCAATTATTAAACATTTATTTTGTTCAAGGCACTGCTCTAGGGGCTGGGAATATTGTGACAGGTAGACACAAATATGGCTACTTTCATTATTTAAAAACTGCCACAGTATTAAAAGACAATGTGGAAAAGCAGGTTTGGCTGCTTTTATTTCTTTAGCTTTGTCAATGTCCTCATATAATTCAAACACATTTCTTTCAGGTACATGTTATATGTGAGAGGAAGCAGAGTATAGTGAGTAAAAAGCTGGTATTGAAGTTATTAGTTCAAGTCTTGTTTTTGCCACATACAGGACAAAACCTTTAACCCTTCAGGTAATGGAGAAAAATTTTCTTAAGGTATAGTGTGTGGATAAGGTGCTAATCTGTATTGGAAGAGGGAATTTCCATACCTGAGAGTAACCTATTCTAATGAAATCACATGTCCAATCCCTATCCCTACATAATCTGGGGAAGCATCTGGGGAAGAGTAAAAGATGATACACTTGACTAATTTTGGGGACAACTAGGTGGAACAATAAATAGAGTGTCAATACTAAAGTCTGAAAACTTATCCTCCTGACTTCAAATCTAATCTCAGACACTAGCTGTATGACTTTGGACAAGACCCTTAATCCTGTTTCCTCATCTCATTTGTAAAATGTTTCCTCATCTATAAAAGGAGTTGGAGGAGGAAAAGGCCAACCATTGCCAAGAAAACTCCAAATAGGATCACACAGAGTTAGACAAGACAGACCAACAAACAATTTTTGCTTGAGAAAGCAAACTTTTAATTAATAGGCTTAATTAATTAAACTTGATCTATTTAACTTATTTTAGCAAACAAATTGTCATGGAGTTTCATAGAATACTAGATTTAGTTTCCAGAAATGACTCTAAAGTCATCTAGTCCAATTCTCTATTTTACTGATTAAGAAAATGAGATCCAAGGAACTTAAGAAACTGGCTCAGGTAGTACTCAGGAAGTAAACAGGGAGTGCTGGAATTCAAACTTAAGTGTTCCTACTCCAAATTCAGCAGTTTCTCCTGCTGCACCACATGATTTCGTATTGATTTGATCTTTGCTTTCTTAACTTGGTGGTCTAACTATGTACAGACGGCTGATTCAGAAATGACTACCACATTGGTACCCAGGCATTTCCTCTCTGTTAAAATATAATCAATTTCATTTTTTTGCGATGTTATTTGATGCACCACAAAAATCTTGCTAGGTTTAGAATATTATGGTCTGGCTCCGACCCAGATGGATTTTTGATGGCTATGCCAGTGAAAAGCAAGTTGTTTCATATTGGAAAAGCTGTGTCTGATTTCCAGCAACCAGCCTGGTAATAATAGCACAGGGTCTAGCTCATAATAGATTCTATATAAAATGCTAACTATTAGCATTTTATATAGAATCTTTTATGAGCTAAGCCCTATGCTAAGCACTTTACAAATATTATCTTATTTGATCTTCCCCACAACAATGAGAGGTAGGTATTATTATTATTATTATTATCCTCATTTTATAGTTGGGGCAAACAGAACTAAATGACTTGCTCAGAATCAGAAAATCAGTAATTATTTGAGGCTGGATTTGAACTCAGGTATTCCTGATTGCAGGCCCAGTGCTCTATCCACTCTGCCACCTAGTTAAAATGTTCACCACATACTCTGGCATTGCAAGGCTGTTAATGGGAACTAATTATGCTGCTAATGTTAATATTAACCTATCAACTTCTCAACTTTGTCATATAACCAGACTATTTTCATTTTGTTCATGACATCTTTTTTTCTTTCAAGTTCTTCATTGGTTAACTGTTGAAACAAAAAAAAAAAAAATATACAAAATGGCCACGGGTCTTTTATGGTCCCTATTCTGCTTTTGTAATGATAGTGACAAATTATAAGAAAGTGGAGAGGATGGTGCTAGGTATGTAGGGATAGCACTTGGAAGTAGTAATAGGATAATAGATTTAGACTTGATCATAACTTGATTAAATTCTTAAATTATCCTATACAGAAAAATTTTTACAAAAATTCTCTTAAAATAGAAAAAAAATTTTTGCCACAGTCAAAATTTTCCAGAATTTTCTTTTCTTCCATTAGGATGTAAGTTCCTCAAGAATAGGGACTATTTTGCTTATTGTTGTATCCCCAGAAATTTGCACAGTGCCTGATGCATACTAGACCTTTAATAAATGGTTATTAGTTGATTTTCCCTAAGTGAACATAAATCATAAACATTCAATATGGGGCAATAGCTGAGGTATTTTTTAGTTAATACAAGTGTGGTACACTTAATAGCACCAATGAGCATCATGTGTATAGTTGTGCCCCAAAGAAATCATAATTAGATTTCCATGTATTTTAGTCGCCAATTGAATCTTGATTTACCTTTTTTTAAAGTTGATATTCAAGTTTATTTATTCTCATTTTAGGGGTCTAATTTTACACATCTCTTTTAAGTAATCTTTTAGGTAAACACCTGGCATTTTATTTTAAAAGTTTAGAACCTCAGCCCACTTAATCAGCCTTTGGATTTGGGCTTTCCAGATGTAAAGCAGGTTAAATCTTTGTGATTTTTTTTTAAACCATATTGCAAATCCTCTGGGAAATACCTAGCACATGCGGCACTTCTGAAGGATTTTAGGCAATTTTGCCTTTCCCACTTTTCCTCTGTGTTTTGTTATAATATTTTAATTGATGTTCGTTTTCTAGTGTATTATATTGGGAAGGCTTGAGGGATAACATGTTTAGTATCGAATGTCTATTATGATTAAATTTCCTTTCAGAAACTATAGCCACCAATTATAGCTGTGCTCACTATTTACCATTCTAAATTACGGGGGTTGTTTGTGCAATAGTTAGAAACAATGAGTAACACATCATAAAAGAAAATCAAACTCTCCTGTCTCTCTCACATCCCCCTAGAAAATGAGTATTTTGAAAAAAAAAATAGTATTTTGAAAATATTTATTATCTCTGCTTTCTTCTTAAAATTGTATACATAATATGTATGTATGTATATATCTTTGTTGATAATCTTTGTTAATGACAGGAAAATATGCAAATAATTTCTGTGCAAAACACATTCACAAAATATTTAATGCAACTATAAGACAACTAATTGTAGATTTCTAGTAGAAATTAGGAAATTTAGGTATATTAAAATCTTATTCTAAGTAAAGGTTGGATAGAACCCTGGACTTAGAGTCAGGAAGACCAGAGTTCAAATTTGTCCTCCAACATTTATTATTATTTCTGTGACCATAGTCAAATCCCTTCATCTCTGCCTCAGTTTCTTCAACCATAAAATGAGGAAAATAATGGTACCTGTTGTTTTGGCTTGTTATGAGGATTGAGGGAGGTGAGATATTTGAAAAGTGCTTTACATATGGTAAGTGCTTAATAAATGCTCATTCCTCTATTAAGAGCCTTCTATGAAAAAAGGCACCATGTTAGGTAGTATAAAATGAAGGGATAAAAACAGCTTACCTCCTATTACAGATTTACATTCTATCTGCATTTATTTTAAGGAAATTCTATGATCTTCTATTTCCTTGAGAGAATCAAAGAAAAATCTAATGGAGTTTGAAATAAACTCTAGAGCTAACAGAAAGATTTTACTTTACCTTGTTACTTGCTCCAGAGAAGCCAAATCAGAAATGCCTACTACTACTATGACAGATATATCAAGATTATTTAGTTCATAAACCCTTTGGAAAGAATCTTAGTTATGTTACCTTCCCCATTTGGAGTCCCTCATTCAAAATCATAGGTTGGATCTTCAGTGGGGCAACTACCTTGGATTAAATGTATTCTATGGATTTGCATTCCTAAACTATATAATTTATGAACCACAACTAGTGCATTTGCCTTTAATAGTTGAAAATTATTAACTCAAAGCAGAGATATATTAAGATAGAGAGAAGATTACTAACCAGAGAAGATTATTAACTCAAAGCAAAGAGATATATTAAGATATCATTATAAGAACAACATCTATGAAACATTCCCCCCTCCTCAAAAAAAAATCTGGGATCCACCCTCCCTCAGGTACATATAAAAATTAATGGGAAGAATGGTAAAGTCAATCCATAAACATTTATTAACTGCCTATTACTCTACTAAGGTACTCTACTAAACCCTGGGGGTATCAAAAAAGGAAAAAGACATCCCTGCCCTCAAGGAGCTTACAATCTAATGGAAGAGACAGTATATATATGTGCATAAATATATTTTATATCATATATATTAATAATTAGGTCTGGGGCATAATCAGAGAAGATGCCTGGAGCTGATAATGAAGAAATACATGTGACCAAGTCAACTCTGGTTTCCATTATTACAATATTAAAGTCATTTCACCTCTATGATATTAAAAAGTTCCTCAATGGGCAGGATTTCTGTGCTGGGTAATTTGAAAAGATATAAGCCACTTTCTGCTAAGTGAGTCACTCTGTTGGACTTCCTGCGCCTATTGATAGCAAGCTGTATTGTTTCACTACTTTCCTTTTTTAGCTCAGTTGCCATCCTTCCACTTTTATCTTGGATTTTTTCAGAAAGATCAGGAATCCTTATTTGAGGATTAACAGAAGTCTTCCCAGTTCTACTTCTCCAAGGTCCTTGGATTTGAGACCTGCTGCTTTCAAAGACACTAGAGAGTAGGATCATTTTTGCAAGACAAAGATCTTAAGCCCTTCTCCTGAACTCCCCCCAAAACTGATCATGATGTTTATTTATAATAGAATCCCCACCTCCCCCAGTAGAAGAGGCTATACTTTTCAGGGAGCAAGACAAATGGTTTAGGTTTGGGATATTTCAGAAGAGTAAAAGCTTTAAGTGGAGAAAACAGCCAGCCCTAACTATCAGAAGATGAACTATTACAAATAGACACTGAAAATAGAACAGAAAAGACACAGGCCCCCATTACAATTATATACAATGTCTTTCTCAGCCATTCCCCAGTTGATGAATATCCTCTCAATTTCCAATTCTTTACTACCACTGAAAAAAGTTGCTAATAATATTTTTGCATATTTTTTCCTTGTTTTATTAATCTCTTTGGGTTACAGATCTAATAGTGGTATTACTTTTTTTTTAAAGCATTTTTTTTAAACAAGCATGTGTCTTTGTACTAGTGGATTTTAAATGTGTACCTATTCTTCCTATTAATACTGTGTATAGATGCAGAAGAATTTGTCCCAGGTTTTTGGAAATATGGTCTATCACTACTGTTCATACTGTGCTACCTCAGTATATACTTTGAGTTAATTATGTTAAATGACTAACTTTTAAAGATAAAAGCACTGATATGTAGGGCAGGTAGGTGGTACAATGCATAGACTGTCAAGTGTGGAGTCAGGAAGACTTGAATTCAAATCCAGTCTCAGGTACTTACTAGCTATATGATCCTAGGCAAGTCAAATGAGCTGGAGAAGGAAATGGTAAACTATGCCAGTATTTTGGAAGAAAATCCCAAATGGGGTCATGAAAAGTCAGACAACACTGAACAACAAGTGAGTAACATAGCTTTAGGAGTGTAGCTCTAACACCTTAAATCTGGGGGTAACTAACTTCCTGGGAACCAAACATGAGTGTGAGTTGGAAGGCATTCCAGTGCAGATGAAAGGGGAAAATCATTTTATGGAAGAATAAACCATTTAGAAAAAACAGGCTAACTAGAAAGATAATATTGAAGAAAGGCAGTCATAAAGTTATTAAATGATATTGAGTCAAAAAGAAGTAAAGAACTTCTATTTTTATAAGCTATTTAGAATTCTTTAGGGGATAGATATATTTAATTCTAAGAGACTTTCAAAAATTCTTTTAGCTTTTTTTTTCCTTTTCCATTTATGTTTTCCTTATTGTTTTTAATTAAACTTAAATGAACCTAGAAACATGAAACTCTACCTGTGAAGAACTCTAAAGAAGGAATTGTGTGGTGAGTTTCTCTCTGTTCCAAATGGTCAGAAAATTTCTGACCTTTAGAAATATAAAATGGTCATCACTGTGTTAACTGAAGTGAAAGCGATGTGACCAACAAGCCATTTCATGTTTGATTTTATCCTAAACCTGTCAGAGCTGGTTCATTCACTCAGATTAGAGAGAGGAAGAAAAAGAAATTTGTGTACAGTTGAACAAACAATATTTATTTTCAGCCTGAATGAGCTACAGAAATATACAGACGTGACACACTTTTTTTCCCCAAGCAACATGTAAGCTACAGGAATATAGTGCCATAAGTTCATAGAAAATATAAGCTTGCATTAGCATAACACAAAGAAGCCTAGTAATGCATTGAACAAAGAAATGTAGACAATGGGACAAAATTAATTTAAAAAACACCTTATTTAGTATTTTATTTTCCCAAATACATGTAAAAACAATTTTAACATTCTTTCTTTCTTTTTATTTTTCAGATTTTGAGTCCCAAATTTTTTCCCTCTTCCCCTCTCCCCTCAAGGCAAGCAATTTGACATAGGTTATACATGTGTAGTCATGCAAAACACATTTCTGTGTAAGTCATTCTGTGAAAGAAAATACAGACAAAAAATCAAGAAAAATGAAGAAAAAGTATTTTTGTTCTGCATTCAAGCTCTGCCAGTTCTTTCTCTGGAGATAAACATCACCTTTCATCATAAGTCCTACAGAATTATCTTAGATCAATGTATTATTGAGAATACCTAAGTTATTCATGGTAGATCATCATATAATATTGATGTTACTGTATACAATGTTCTCTGGTTCTGCTTATTTAACTTTGTATTAGTTTGTATTAGTTCATAAGTCTTTCCATGTTTTTTTCTGAAAGAATCTTACTCATCATTTTTAAAAGCACAATAATATTCCCTCACAATTATATACAATGATTTGCTCAGCCATTCCTCAGTTGATGGACATCCTCTCAGCTTCCAATTCTTTGCTACCACTTAAAGAGCTGTTATAGATATATTTGGACACATATTTCTTTTTTCCTTTTTCTTTCTTTAATCTCTTTGGGTTACAGACTTAGCAGTGGTATTACTTGGTCAAAGAATGTGCATGGTTTTATAGCTCTTTGGGCATAGTTCCAAATTGCTCTCCAGAATGGTTAAATCAGTGTACAACTTTACCACTAGTCCATTAGTGTTTTAATTTCCTCACATCCCCTCCAACATTTGTCATTTCCCCTTTTCTCTCATATTGGCCAATGTGACAGATGTGAGGTAGTAGCTCAGAATTCTTTTATTTTGCATTTCTCTCATCAGTAGAGATTTAGAGCATTTAAAAAATATGACTATAGATAACTTTGATTACTCTGAAAATTTGTTCATATCCTCTGACCAGTTATCAATTAAAGAATATTTATTATTAATATAAATTTGATTAAGTTTTCTGTGTTTGAGAAATGAAGCTTTTTATTAGAGAAACTCACTGTAATCATTACCAAACTATATTTCTCTTCATCCCATTTCACCTCTGTTTATCCAACTATATTTACCCTGTCCATTTTCCAAAGGGTTTCCCTTTTGACTTTTACCTCTCTCTAAGTACCCTCACTTCTATCAGCTCCCTCCCACTTCCCTTATTCCCTTCCTTTCTTGCTTTCCTTTATGATAAGATAGATATCTACTCCTAACTCCCAATTGAGTGTGTATATTCTTCCTCTTTGAACCAATTCCAATGAGAATAAGATTCATGTGATTTCCCCCCACTTCCCCTATTTTCCTCTCTACTGTAAAATCTTTTTTCAGTCCTCTTTTACATCAGATAATTTATCCCATTTTACCTCTCTTTTCCCCTTTCTTCTAGTGCATTCTTCTTTCTCAACCTTAATTTTATTTTTTGGAGATAACCATGCCATTACATTCAACTCACACCTCTTCCTTCTCTCTATGTATACACCTTCTAATTTCTCTAATAATAAAAAAAAGGTTTTAGGATATGATTTTTCTATATAGGAATATAAACAGCTCAGCCTTATCAAATTCCTTATGATTTCTTTTTTGTTTTTACCTTTTTATGCTTCTTTTGCATCTTGTATTTGAAAATCAAATTTACTATTCAGTTCTGGTCTTTTCATCAGGATTGCTTGAAAGTCTTTTATTTCATTGAATATCCATTTTTCCTCATGAAGGATTTTTTGATAATTTCTTTCAAGTAATCCAATAATTTAAAAATTATCTTTCCTGGATGTATTTTCAAGGTCATTTGATTTTTCATTGAAATATTTCATATTTTCTTCTATTTGTTTTTATTCCTTTCATTTTGTTTGATTCGTTCTTGAGGTTCCATAAAGCCATTAGCTGTCACTTGCTCGATTATAACTTTTGTTTTCTTTAATGAGCTTTTGTACCTCCTTGCCCATTTGTTTAGGGAGTTCTCTTCAGTGAATTTTTATGAATCATTTTCCATTTGGCTAATTCTGTTTTTCAAAAAATTCTTCTCTTCATTGGATTTTTATGCCTCTTTTATCATTTGGTCTATTTTTTGTTTTAAGGTGTTATTTTCTTCAGAATTTTTTGTGCCTCCTTTATCAAGCTTTTGACTTTTATTCCCCATGATTATCTTGCATCACTCTCATTTCTCTTCCCAATTTTAAGCTACCTTTTTTACTTGATTTTTAAGATCTCTTTTGAGCTCTTCCATAATTGTATTTTTTTTTTGTCTTAAGATGCAGGAATTTAGACTTTGTTGTCTTATTCTGAATGTGTGTTTTGATCTTCCATAGTAACTTTCTATACTCAGAATTGTTTTTCTTTTTTCTCATTTTCTAGTCTATTTCTTGACCTTTTTCTCTATGCAAAAGTGAGGTTCTGATTCCCAAATGAATCACAACTCTTGTTTTCCTCCCTTCCTTCTTTTATGCCCTCCCTTCCTCCTTCCCTCCCTCTTTTTTCTACCTCCTTCCTTCTTTCCTTCCTTCCTTCTTTCCTTCCTTCCTTCCTTCCTTCCTTCCTTCCTTCCTTCCTTCCTTCCTTCCTTCCTTCCTTCCTTCCTTCCTTCCTTCCTTCCTTCTTCCTTCCTTCCTTCTTCCTTCCTTCCTTTCTCCCCTCCTTTTTCTTTTTCTTTTTTTTTTTTTAAAGAGAAATAAGATAACTCTCTTTCACAGAGAAAGAAAACTCATTGATTCTCAAGGTAGGTCAGCAAGCAAACTCTCTCCATCTCATGAGTTCCTTCCCTTGTGGCAAACAAATCTCTGGACTGGCAATCAGGTAGAAAGTTATTGTATTTAGGTAAATTATAGTCATTTTCAGCCACTTCCCTGCTCTCGTCTACAAACTAATGGTCCATTAAATGGTTTATTAAAATCATAAGGAAGATTGGGCCTATTAAATGGTTCATTAAAATCTTAGGAAAGGGTCTCATATGTCCTCTTTTTCAATGCCAATTGAAATCAATGAGAGAACCATGGGTGAAGATGGGGGAATGAGAGATCAGTCTTGAGGAAGATATGTGGGGAATAATTGTTTCCATTCATTTTCAAACTCTTTATGAAACCATGAGGAATTAATTCATATTCAAAGGGAATTGACTAATGCCTTTCAGAAAGTCATTTTATTTTTACAGATTTCTTTTTTGGTAACATCTTTAACAATGATGAGTGAAATTTTCCAAAGAAAGTTCATTCTACAATACTTTATATGTACTCCATGACTCTTAGACCTCATTAAAAAGTAATTATCTCAATGTTCCCTTTTTGCATTAAAACACATTTACACATAAATATATTTTTCTTTTTGTCTTTTTCTTTCTGATAGTTAATATTGTGTCTTGTACAGTAGGTGCTTAATTAATACTTATTGGACTGAATATACACAGAGAGGTGATAGAGCATTAATTAACTACCTATTATATGCCAGATCTGTGCTAAATGCTAACAAAAAAGACTCTCCTACTTTTAAGATTATTGTTTTTCAGTTATTTCAGTTATACCTGACTCTTCATGACTTCATTTGCAGTTTTCTTGGCAAAGATCCTGGAATGGTTTTTTCTCCAGCTCATTTTACACATGAGGAAACTGAGACAAACAGGGTTAAATTATTTTCCCTGGGCCACACAACTAGTAAGTGTCTAAGGCCAGATTTGAACTCAGGAAGATGAGAAACTTCAGAAGTTTTTCCAGGATGAGAAAGTTGAAAGGTAGAATGGTGAGTCGTCTAGGAGTAAAGTACATGCATATATATTTGTCTTTAGATGATGTTGTGGAGCATCAATATGGTGTCAAATCATTAGTGATCAGAAAGACATAAAGAACACTGGCTATTTAGCATTAAATATCAAATTTTTGTGCTTATTAAATCAAATGATAATTTTTTTAAAGTTTGGAAAATTTAGTCTATTAGAAAATAGCTTCAGACATTACTTTAAAGTCTTGGCAAATATCTTTTTCTCATGGTAGCTCAAAATCTTTTAATACATATTTGATGCAGCATAATCTTGAGGGTGATATTTAATAAATACTGATAAGCAAATTTATAGATAAAATAGGTAGATCGATTTATAGGTAAGCAGGTAGATACGTAGATGAAAAGATAGAGATGTAAATAGATCAATAGGTAGATAGTTTGATTTTTTGAAATTATTATAAATAAAAAATTCCCCAAACTAATATTTCTCCTGATACATTTATAGTTCACAGGAAGAATAGACCTGTGATTTCATGCCATGGCTGTAGGGAATATTGGATGTGGAAACTTTCCCTATCAGTGGAGATGAGCAACTGTTCAACAATTTATCATGCTAGGGAGTTGCCTGGGGCATTGATAGGTAGACTTCTTTGGGGTTTTGTGGGGGTGGGGGTAGGGGGGAGATTTAAAGTCTTATTGGATTTCTAAATCTAGCTGTCTATTCCATGCTGCCTCTTTCTAGAAACATTTGTGTATGAATTATACAATGTGATTTATACATTATTATGCTAAAGACTTGTGATTTTTTGGTGTGGCAATTCTGTTCATCAATATAAATAGAAACTCTTTTAGAACTTAGACTTGCTTGAGTCTCAGAGAGATTGATACTGAGACTTGTTGAAGACCTTAGCTTAAAAAGGGCAAGGTCTTCCATTGCATCCGGGACCATCTCCAGTCATCTTGATCTATATCTTGCCACTGGATGCAGATGGCTTTGAAGAGGAAGGTGAGACAGGTGACTTTGCACAGTTCTCCCTCATTTAAATCCAATTCACTTGCATGTTATAGTTTCATCTCCCTGATGCCATGGTCCTCTTCAAGGAAGAAGGACAAACAATAACAACAACAAGTATCACATACAGGATTTGAACTTATTTTTTTTCTGAATTTCAGACCAGCACTATAATACTGCCTCCATTGTAATCCATTTATCTCTGGGGTTTGTAACCATTTTTGTATCATGGACCTCTTTGGCAATTGGTTGAAGTCTATGCACTTCTCCAAATAATGCTTTTAAATGTGTAGAATAAGACAAATAGGATTATAAAAGAAAACTATCATATTGAAATGTGGTTAAAAGACATATTTTTAAAAAATTCATAGACCCCAGGTTAAGAACCCCCAATTGATCTAACTATTCTTATCATTAACCATTTCCATGATAGCACTTCACTTTAATAAATGATTGTTTGCTAGGTGATGAAGCAAACAGCACATTGGCTCTGGAGTCAGGAAGACCTGAGTTCAAATGCAAAATCAGACACTTACTGTGTGATTGATCCTGGGCAAGTCACTTAACTGTTTATGATTCAGTTCAGTTTAGGATATGAGGATTCTTCTCTTACAGACTTTTGTTGGCCTCCCCTGAGTTCTCTCTAGTGCCCCAAAGTTCTTGAGCAAAGTAAGAAAGAGATTTGTCATATCTATGTGTCAAGCCATACCAATTTCCATATTTCAATATCCTTCATCATATTTTATATCATTCACGTAGTTCTTAGAAGCATCATGACTTTACAGGGTTGGACTGTCCTCATAGGGACATTTAGAGAAACTTCTGGCTTGATGAAGTAAATATAGAACTACTTGGTGGGCCATATATCATAAATTACACTTATTTCTTCCTTCTCTTCTCCTCACTCCCTCCCCCTTCTCTCTCTCTTTCCCTACCCCCTCTCTCCTCCCCTCTCTCTTTCTCTCCTCTTTTCTCTTTTTTTCTCCCACCCTCTTTCCCTCCTTTCCTTCCTTCCTTCCTTCCTCTCTCTCTTCTTAACTCTGTTCCTCCCTTCCTTTCTCCCTCTCTTTTTTCTTCCTTCCTTCCTTCCTTCCTTCCTTCCTTCCTTCCTTCCTTCCTTCCTTCCTTCCTTCCTTCCTTCTTTCCTTCCTTCCTTCCTTTTCTTCCTTCCTTCCTTTCCTCTCTCCCCTTCTTCCTTTCTTCTTTCCTCTCCTATTGTTCCTTCCTCCCCTCCCTTCCTCTTTTCCTCTCTTCCTCCTTCCCTCTCCCTTTTCTTTTTTCCCTCCCTTCCTCTTTCCTTCTTTCCTTCCTTCCCTTCTCTTCATCTCACAAAGCAAGAAATGAGGTGAGTATGGGCTTGCCACAGGATCTCAGGTGCTTCTGGAATGCCTAGATGGTTTCTGAGATCTCCTGCAGCTCTAGATTTTTGATCTTATGCACACCCATTCTGAACCCAATTTGTCTCATTAAAGCAGGTATATTTAACAAATGGCAGCTAAGTGATGCAGTGGATGGAGTGCTTAGTCTAGAGGCAAGAAGAAGGAAAAGGAAATAGCAAACCATTCCAATATTTTTGCAGGAAAAATCCCAAATGGCATCATGAAGAATTGGACCTAAGTGAACAGCAACAACAATTTAAAGCAAACCAACTTTATTTTCAAAGGTGGCAATTTAGTGCAATTGAAAAGAAATAAATACCTCGAAGGATAACTTGCTAGATCTTTTATTTGGAGTCAAGGCATTTAGTTCAAATCTCAAATCTTCAACTTATTCCACTTAAGAAAAGTCACTCCACTGGTCTCTGATCTTCTGTGTCATCATCTATAAAAGGAGGGGGTTGTATGGGATAATCTTTAATGTCTCTTCCAGCTCTAAATATTGGAATCTCTGATCCTTCAGTTTATCTTTATTGTTTCAGATGACATTTGACATTGTCTTCAAAAGCCCTTTGTTTGGCCTCAACATTTAGCTTAACCTACTTATTTTTGTCATTAAGAATCGACTCAATTTCACTAGGTTGGACTTCCTCAAGGAATTGTTCCAAGCCTTACCTGGTAGGTCCTCCAGCCAGTAGCTATGGCCAGTGCCATCACACCCATTTCCACTCTTCCAAGGACATCTAAGTATCAGTAAACTACCAAGATTATGGCCTTTGGATTATGAGAGATAACCAATCCTCTTATTAATTATTTGCTAGTCATAATCAATAGAATGATTAATTACCCAGAAATTATTATATCTCAAACTTTTTATATGGCATACCATGAAGAGCACCTGCTTCCTTTCTTTACCTGTAGCAGAAGGGAAAAAACTAAGTTACTCATTATTGTGGTGTTATGAGTGACTCAGTATGTGTGTCTATTTTTCCCATCTAAATATAGGCAACTTTGCACTTTTTAAAAATTAATACCCTTTCATTAGCTTTCTCTGGCAAAAACTTCCATATTCATTTGCATGCAATAATAGGAAAATTACTCACCAGTTCTTAGTAGTTGAATTTCTCTGAAAACTCCCTAGCAATTGCTTGGAATGACAACTTCAGTTACAAACTGCCTCAGCTAAATAGAGAGAATTAGTCTTACACAGAACAGAACTTTTGAGATAAAATTGAAAGAATTTTTTTGAGTAGAGATTTAAACTGGTTTTGTTATAATGCTACTTTGCAATTACTTGCTTTTTCCAAATTTATGACTTGATTTATATTTCATCATTGAAATCTTGGTTGTTGATTAAAAGAATATAAATTGGGACTAAACTTGATGTAGATGAATAATCTGTGATTTTCTCAGATGATGGTCCCATACAAATGAGGAAGAGTCCTTTATTGAACAAAGGTATATCTTAAATCCTGATCTCTGCACAAATAGCCTTAGATTAGACTTGGTCCAACAGAATGTAAATTCTAAAGATACAGATCTTCCCTCTCAAGTAAACTTCATAGTATGGGTATTACATAGTGTATATATAATTGAAATTGTGCAGAAATGCAAACCCTTTCAACCATCAATTCAAATCATCAAGATCAGGCTTGCAGTACAGCTGTTTTCAAAGCAGAGGATGAGGCAGAGAGCTGTTAGCTGCCTCCAATTAGATCTTCCAAGAATAGCTGGGTGTACATGCCTCTGGGTTTGTTGATAGCTCCCTTTCTCCACCACCTCCCTGTCTCTCAGGGATAGTTACTGGGATCTAGAGGAGTGGGGTTTAGTGGGCTGTCACCACTTCTATAAACCTTCATACTGGCCTATTTTGGGCATATCGATTGGAGAGACTGTCTGTCTCATTTTCTTCCACTTCAAAAACAATGACCAATTTCCTATTATTTCTAGAATGCACTTGGAATACCTTAATAAGTACAATTGGGAGTTTGCTGGCTTTTTCTTATCTTTTTGGTAGTTTTTTTCCACATCATTCCCTTCAATTAAGAGAAGGGAATGAAGGAATGAGTATTCATTAAGCATCTGCTATGTGCCAGGCACTGTGCTAAATGCTTTACAGATATGTCATTTGATCCTCATAATAATCCTGACTGGCAGGTGCTATTATTACACTCATTTTGTAGTTGAGGAAATTGAGGCAGACAGGTTGAGTGACTTGCCTGGGAGTCACATAGCTGATAAGTGTCTAAAGCCAGATTTAAATTTACACCTTCCTGACTATGGATATAGTCTTTTATTTATGCTGCCATCTTGCTGACAGTGGCCCAATTAAAATGTCCTACTGACCACTCCATGCTTTAGTCCTGTCCTAGGACGAAACCTATTCCTGACATGATTATCCCATCTTCTTCTAAATTCTAGCATCCTTTAAACGCTCAGTCAAAATTGCATTTCTCCTAGGAGCTGAGTAGATAATTCTCCTTTGGATCTCTCATAGCCCTTTGCTTCTCCTTTCTTCATGCATTTAACACATGGTATGTATATTATTCTACATAAGTATTACATAAGGAAGAAGTCAAACACAGTGTCTAGAGAACCAGCAATGAGAAAACCTGGATTCAAGTTTTGCCTCTGACGTGTACATGAGGATGATCATAATAATAATAGATAACATTTATATAACACCTACTATGTGCCAGGCACCGTGCAGTGTTTTATGATTATTATCTCATTTAATCTTCATGACAATCCTGGGAGGTAAATGCTATTATTATTCTCATTTTACAGATGAGGAAACTGAGGCAAAGAGGTCAATTGGCTTGCTTACAGTAACAACTAGTATCTGAAGCCAGATTTGAACTTGTCTTTTTGATTCTAGACCCAGTGCTGTATCAATTGCATCATCTAGCTACTGGTGATAAATGATAACGTAGAGAAGAAAGAACTGTTAAAAGTCTGATTTTGCTTATGTTCTCGCCCCTTTAGATTTGAAAGGCCAGAACAAAAATAGCTAATAGGGACTTTAAACCCAATGTAAGTAAGGAGACAATAAGAGAGCACCCAGCTGCCCTTAATGAATTTGTCACTTGATGCAGATGAATCATATCCTTGGCAACTGAAAGGACTAGCAGCTGGGACTGAGGGGTCACTCTCAGTGACATTGAAAATGAGATTATGAAGTATAGGAAAAGGTGTCATAGGAATGGCAGAGAGCAAATGTTCCATTTTTTTTTAAGAAAAAAGGCATCCTTTAATGCAGCAAGTTTGGTTTCTGGCAGAATTCTTGTAGAAATAATTGGAGATGATTAATGAGTGTTTAGAAAGAGACAACATGGCTACATAAAGGGTGTACCAGTCCTTTGGTGTTTTCTTTTTAAAGCCAAAACCTATATTGGATTTTAAAAATTATTATTCAGTGATGGAATATTATTGTTTTATGGGAAATGATGTGCAGGCTGATTTCAGACAGGCCTGAAAAGACTTACATGAACTAGTGGTGAATGGGTTGAGCAGAGCCAGGAGAACCTTGTACACAGTAACAGCAAGATTATATGATAATTAACTATGATAGATTTGGTTCTTCTCAACAATGCAGTGATCTAAGATACTTCTAATAGACTTGGAATGGACAATGCCATCTGCATCCAGAGAGAGAACTATGCAGCCTAATTGTGGATCAAAGCATAGTATTTTCATCTTTTTTTTGTTTGTTTGTTAGCTCTGTTTTTTTTTTTTGTTGTTGTTGTTTCTTGTGTTTTTCCCCATTTGATCTGATTTTTCTTGCCCAGAAAAACGAATATGGAAATATATTTAGAAGAATGGCACACGTTTAACCTATATTGGATTGTTTATTATCTTGGGGAGGAGGTAGGGTGGAGAAAGGGAGAAAAATTTGAAGCATAAGTGAATGTCGAAAACATTTTTTCATGTATTTAGAAAAATAAAATACTATAAATATTATTATTAAACTGATAGATCTGGGTAATTTTATAAAAATAAGTAACATAGACTTTGTCAGATTATTTTTGTGGAGAAGAGAGAATATTTAATTTTTTTGTTCAGTCATGTCCAACTCTTTGTGACTATATTTGAAGTTTTCTGGGCCAAGATCCTGGAGTGGTTTGCCATTTCCTTCTCCAGCTCATTTTATAGATGAGGAAAACTGGGGCAAAAAGTACTGAGTGACTTGTCCAGGGTCACACAGTTATTGTGTCTGAACTTGAATTTGAACCTATAACAATGAGTCTTCCTGAGTTCAGGCTCAGCACCACTCAGCATCCACTGCACCACCTAGTTGCCTAAAAACGGCTGTTAAGAAGGATTATACTCAGGATCCCAAAAGATCCAAATGACTAGAAAGCTAATTTAAGTCTTGCATGATGACTTTTAATATGAATCAATGCAAAGTTTCCCACTTGTGTTCAAAGAATCAATTTCCCACATGCAAGATGTGAGATGCGTGGAAATTTGTATGAAAAGGAGTTGTATATTTTCATTGATTCAAGCTCAGTATGAATGAACAGTATGCCTTGGCAGCCAATAAACCAACAAGTATTTATCAAACTCTAATTCTTTGATAGACACTGCCAAACAATGCAAAAGAATGTAAACAGTTCTGTCCTCAAGGAGATTATTTTCTAATATTCTCGGGAATAAAGAATGAGGTGGAGGAACAACCTTTAAACCCAATTAATGAGCAAGTCATGTCATTACCCATGATGCCATTGGATCTTTTTGAAAACCAAGGATGAACAACAATATATTTTAATGGGAAGAAAAGCAAAAACAAAACAACTAATGAGATCTCTGGTTATAACTAGAGAGGCATAACTTCTAAGAGTAAGGAAATGGCACTACCCTGACCAGAAAACATCTGTGTTCAGATCTGGATTCCAAAGCTTAACAAGAGCCAGTGAGACGCACTGGAAAGATGAGTTTGGTGTCCAAAGAACTGGGTTCAAATCCTGACTCTTATGCTTAGTATCTGTGTGATCCTTTATGGTTTAAGATCCCCGAGTGTCAGTTTTTTCATTTGTAAAATGAAGGAATTGAAACAGATGGCCTCTGAGTTTTTTTTTAATTTTTTAATTTTTTTGCTTTTACATCTATAGTCCTATGGTGCTGATTAGCTAGAGAGATTTCAGAGGAAGGTAATTATGTTGTTGAAGGACCTAGAGTTCATGGCCTTTGAGGGCTGATTGGTATGATAAACTCAAAGAAATGAAGACTGAGGGGAGAGACAGGGGGTATGTGATAGCTTATGATAGCTGACCTTAACAATTTGCAGGCAATCATGGGAAAGATGGATTGGACTTGTTTTGTTTGGCCCAAAGGATAGAGCCAGAAGTCACTGGGTGAAAGTTGCAAAGGGGTAGATTTAGGCTATATGTCAGAGAGACTCCCTAAGAATGAAAGTTATCCAAAAATGGAATGGGCTTCTTAAAGATCTTCAATCAGTGTTTAGATTACCCTTCATGTTCCAATGGGTCCAGTTTTGGGGCGAGGGCATAGAGGTTGGACTAGTTGTTTATTAATAATATCTTTTCCAACTATAGAATCCCATGATTCTGAGATTTATGTACACAATGACCATTCCCAATATTTATATATATATTTAGCATTTACAGAGTCATAGGGAAAGTGTCCGTGATGAAAGAAAAGCAGAGAAATATAACCTGCACAGCAGAAAATTCCCCATTATTAATAAAACCAAAGGTCAAAGAAATCGAAGGATTGCCTAAAATAAAATAACAGAGATGTTAAAGGCAGAATGTCTGCAGGACAGATGCAAGAATATTGCACAGAAAATCCTCTTTGGGTCTCCAAGGTACAGTAAGTAGCAGGTGGATGACTGCTATTGAGGGGGCAATAAAACAGACCACAAAAATGGGCCGAGAGAGAGAGAGAGTATAGCTCTGTGGGACATTCATTATTTTGTAGAAGGATGGAAGATTTCCCCAGCATAGACAGCTGTACTGCTCTGATGGGAAATTTTCTTTACTGTGGAAGGTAAAGATGTGAGCAGCTTAAATTATTTTGGCTTATGAAACTTCCACTGGAAATGGTTAAAGAAAGGAATCAGTAAAAAATTAGAAGGGGAAAATAGAGGATTGAGAATTTGGGACATAATAGGGAAGAGAGAACTCATTGGGAAAGTATGAAAATTACTTCTCCTACTTTAATCTACACTGCCTCCACTAAGGAGTGTTAAATTTCAATAGTGCCCTAGGGCCTCATATTGGAAGAGATTACCCATAATTAAGCTAGTTGATAGGAAAGCAGTATATAGGATTTAATGTTGTTATAGAAAATGCCTCCAATAATTTGATTGCAAACAACTGCTTGAATTTGTCTATTTTCTGATCAGGATTCTGGCAATCTACTGTATTTGTGACTATTATAAAACAATTAGGGGACAGTAAGTGAATAGAGTTGAGTAGTAGATAGAGCATCAGCCCCTAAGCCAGAAAGAGCTGAGTATAAATCTAGCCTCAGAGTCTTATTAGCTGTGTGCCCCTGGACAAGTCACTTAATTCTGTTTGCCATTCTAATATCTAAACTCTAATGATACTCTAATAACACTCTAATTAACCACTCTAATATCTTTGCCAAGAAAATCCCAAATGGGGTCATGAAGAGTTGGACAAAACTGAAATGATGAACAATAAAAAAGCAATTACTAATGTATTGTTAGGTACCAATTTAGAAATGATGTATTGTTATATTATCATATTATCAGAATCTGTTCTGTGGAAAGGCAGAAGGGTTGTGAGAGTTAGACCTGGAGATTGTAAAAATCATTTGTGATTGTGTGTGTGTGTGTGTGTGTGTGTGTGTGTGTGTTCACCTGTACGGAATGGGATTAACTGGGTTGGAGAAGGAAATGGTAAACCCCTTCCAGCATTTTTGTCAGGAAAATCCCAAATGAACTCATGAGGAATTGGACAGGACTGAACAGCAACAAGAGGGAGAGAGAGTGCTTAAGGTCACAGAGGTAGAAAGTAGCAGAGCTGGAATTTTGACTCAGGTCCCATGACTCCACAATTAGTGGACTAGTTATTATAACTATTATTTCTACTACTACTATTAGTAGTACTAGTTAACATTAACATAAACTTACTTTGTGCCAGACGCAATGCTAAGCGTTTTACAATTATCTCATTTGATCCTCCTAACAACTCTGGGTTGTGAGGTAGATATATTAGTTCCTTTTTACAGATAAGTCAGAGGCTAGAGACCCTGGAATGAAGCCAAGATGGCAGAGAGTAAATATGATTCTCTGTGACCTCCTTTAACCTTCCCTCAAACCAACAGCAGATTAAGCCTCTAAACTGGCTTTGAAGTAAAAAAATCCACAAATATTGGAGTACAACATATTTCTAGAAGAAGTTCTTGGAAGAACTTCAAAACAGACCTCAAGCCTTAAAAAAAATGAATAAAAAACCCAAAAAGAACTCTCACCATAGACAACTTTTATGGAGAAAGAGAACAGACCTCAAATTCTGAGGTCCTTAAAGGTAAAGCAACTCCAGAAAAAGCCCCAAAGGGAGACATGAGCTGGTTCCCATCTCACAAGGCTTTCTTCAAAGATTTCATAAAGGATCTTAAAGCAGAGTTAGAGGAAATATGGGAAAATGAAATGAGATCATTGCAAAAAAGAATGGAAAAATGGGAAAAGAATGCAATGAACAAAAAAATTTAATTGACCAATTGCAAAAGGAGCTAAAAATGGTAACTGAAGAAAATAATACACTAAACATTAGAATTGAACAAATGGAAGTGAATGACTCAATAAGACTTCAAGAATCAAATGAAAAAAAATGAAAAAATAGAAAAAATATGAAATATCTACTAGAAAAAACAACTGATGTGGAAAATAGATCTAGGAGGGACAATCTAAGGATTATAGGGTTTCCTGAAAGCCATGATGAAAAAAAGAACCTAGACATCATCTTACAGGAAATCATAAAAAAAAGTCAGAGCCTGACTAGTCCAGAGTCAAACAATTAGTGTCTCATTTATGTAGGTTTCAAGTCTCAACTAAAATCCATCTTTTAAAACAAGCCTTTCCTCATCCTATTTAATGTTAGTGCCTTTCCTTTATTGATTATCTCCAATTTATCCTGTCTGTGTCATATATATTGACAAGTGAATCTTGTCTCCTCTATTAAATCACGAGTTCTTTGAGGTCAAAAAGCTTGGCTGTTTGTCCCATGGCCTCTGGCAGATAATCTAGCAGTCAGATTCATGGACTATGTAATGAATGAGTGATTGGTTCCAGGATGGGACTGCTTTTTTCCAAAGCAATGCCAGTGGATCCATAGGACCTCACTGGACCACTGGGGCTGGGGCCACTCCCTCTGGCTGGAGATGGTTGAGCAAAGCTAGGGGTCTGAAGGACAAAAATGCACCTCTCTGTGGAAGTTGGCACTGGGGTTAGGGTTAGGTATTGCCCACATGCCCTGCCAAAGGACAAATGTTTGGCAAACCTTGCAGAAACCTCAGAAAGGTTTGAACTCTCCAAAGACCCAGCTGGGAAGGGGATAGAGCATAGCCTGAAAGGGCATGCAGCATACCGGGAAGATGATGTCTATGGCTGCCAATGGCGATGTAGAAGTTGGTGACAGTCTTCATCTGCTTGTGCTTAGAGATCACTAGTAGATGACTAATGAATTGCCTGCTAACCCCACTACTGGAAGAGCAGCAAAGAAGAATGGCACCAGTAAGTGATCCATGAGCCACTCCCAGCTCCAGTCCCTTGGCAGGAGGACTTGTTCAGTGTCAGAAAGGAGATTGTTCTCCAATTCTGGCCATGCCCTCCCACAGTGGTGTATAGTCCTGGCCTGGCCCTGTGCCTTCCTCCTGGTGCCCTTTCCATATGGCTGTTGTGAGAGCAAGGATGGAAGTGGAGGGGAGGGTGCCCTTGGAGATCTGGGGGTGGGGAGGATGAGAGGGTAACCTGGACTGGAGCAGGAATGGACTGCACAGAGCAGGATGGGACAGGAACTCCCTTTCTCCCCCTTCTTCACTCTCTATGTGCCATGACAGGTTGATGGGGTCCTGAGTCAGGAGTTCTGGGGAGCTTAGATACTTGCCAGCCAGAAGCACTGGAATAGCAAGATCCACTCAGTAAACCATTCTGGCTCTATCAGCAGCCTTTAAAAAATCCAAACATTTATTAAGTATATATATATACATACAAACATATATATATATATATATATAATGGACTTTAAAGAGGCATATGTGTATATGTGTGTTTCTGTTTATGGTTATATCATTAGTGGGTATTTGACCAGGTTGGCTTTCAACAACAGATCTTTCTCACTCCAAGACTAACACTTTTCCCATTGATGATAATCTTGGTAGCAATATCAAAGGTTGGGGGGAAGAAAAACACACACACACATTGTATACACACATATGTATGTGTGTCTATATCTATATAAAGTTATTTACATGCTGTTTCCCCCATTAGATTTCCTCTGACAACAATCTTGTCTTTTACTTTTCTCTGTATCCCTAGTGCTTAACACAATAGATTTTTAATAAATGCTTACTGGCAGGCTGACTAATGTGATTCTAGGAGTCCCATTTAATTTCCTAGTTCTCAAATCTCTTTTACACAGACTGTATGTTAATCACTACAAACATATTTTCCTCCAATCCAGTGTAAGTCCATTGAAAGAAAAAACTTTCATTTTTCTCTTGTAACTCCAACACCTAGTACAGTGCCTTCCACACAGTAGAAATTTAATAAATGCTCATTAAATTGAATTTTAATGAAAAAGGCTTAGCCCAATTAGAAGATAGTTAAGTTCTTTGGGAGGATTGATGATCTATTGGAAACACTTTATCAAACTGGATCTATTCTTGCATCAAGGTCTTGAGAGAATGGGAGATATACATTTGGTGGGGAGGGAAGCAGAGAGATCAGAAAATTCTGAGATGATGGGATAGGATACTCTCAGATCAGGGACCACAGTGGGCTGTGCTGAGTAGAAAGAGAAGAAAGGCATGAAGACAAAACCATTTTAGGAATGGTAAGAAGAGTATTAAGAGTTTGAAAGGAGATGGGAATGTCTAGGTCAGGACAATTTACTATTTGTCAATTTTGTCTAAGGTTGATTCTACACATTATTATTCAAAGAATTTATTATTCTTCCCAATTTTCTTTTCCTCTTCACATTAAAAAAATTTATTCTTGTCTTTTGTGTTTTAAATCATAGTCAATTTGTCCTAAATCTTCTTCCTTATAGTAAAGGAAAATAAGCAAAGACAAGCAAGAAAGCCATGGTATCTTAGAGGATATACTGCTCTGTATCCCCTTTAACCCCACCTTTTTCATGGAAGGAGTCTTCTCAACTTTCTTGGACAGTAGATTTTATTATTTTTATTTTGAAAATAATCACAGTAAGATACAAAGAGTTTAAGTATTTTATCTCCATTCACATGATACATTTTTATGGAGATAAAATCATTATCTGTAACTTTCTAACATCATTTTTTGGTTTTATTCTCCTCATTTGTAAAATGAATAAGTTGGACTTGATTTTGGTTCAGTTTAATTATGTATGTTTCTTTATTTCTAGAGCTAAAGTCCACTAGAAGAGAAGAATAGCAAGGATTCTTACCAAAAATTATGCTGTCACTGGAATTTTAAGATTGAATCCAGCAGGACCCAATAAAAAAGTATTGACCTAGAAACCAGAATTACATGTAGTAGAAGACCTATAAAACTATTCACTTTCATTCCTCCCCTCCTTCTTCAATGGCTATAATTTAACACTAATTTGTAGTATAAAAGCATATGGGATGTTCAAGGAGGATTAGCACCTCTGTTATGAGGGCTTTTTGAGTCCTTTTTAGGGCTGTTCATCTACCTTTGGTGTCCACTTGGCACTCAATTCTCATCTGGGGCTCCAAGAAGCTGTAGCATGTGCAGTGGCCACACCCCATAAATCATCTTAATAGAGTAAACTAGGTACCCGTTGAGCCACAAATTCATCAGTGATTTAGTAGGATGTCTATCCCAAGCATGTGAAGACATCCCCAGATGGGGAATAAGTGGATGAGAATAGTTTGTTCCAACAGCTACTGTATCCTGGGCCATCACTAGTTGTCCTGACTTTTGTCTTGCTGATGATTTCTATGACTGAAAGAGAGAGGAAGACTCTGCCTCACTTAAATCCAATTCAGTTAAGTCAAGATATCACTTGTGATATCATTGGTCCTCTTGGAAAAGAAAGGACAGACTTATTTCTTGATTATAGGATTGTAAGATCTAGATTTGGAAAAGATCTCTGAGAACATTTAGACCAAGCCCCTCATTTTAGACACTGCCATTTAAACATAAGTGAGGTTCAGTGAAAAGAGAACTCAATTTGTAGTAAAACTTGTATGAATCTTGGTTCTGGTACTAGTACTATTTATATCTCTATCTACATGTATATCTATATCCATCTACCCATCAGTCTTCCATCCATTGGTTGGTCCATCTTCCTCCCCCTCTTCCTCCCTTCTTCCCTCTCTCCCTCTCTCCCTCTCTTCCTCTCTTCCTCCCTCCCTCCTTCCCTCCCTTTTTTCCTTCCTTCCTTCCTTCTTTTTTTCCTTCTTTCCTCCCTTCCATCCATCCATCCATCCATCCAACCATCTATCAATCTATCCAATGGTACTTTGGTATTTGTGCACTTCAAAACTTGTCGAATTCAGTATTTGAAGCATTTCTACTAGAAAAAAAAATGTGTCAGCAGTTGACATTCTTCAACCTTGGTTATTGTCTTAGTTGAGCATTACAGATGTGAGGTTACCCAGACATACTGCCCAGGCCCCACCACTGGTTCTATTGCCCTCCCCAATGGACATCTCCTTCCTAAAAAAGGCAGAGAGTGTTGGATAGGAACCTATTATGCTAAGATTGTGCTCATGGGTGGGCAAGTCTTAGGGCATTTCCTGCAGGAAGATGTGGGTACAGGGTATACTTTCCTGGCTCTCAAATCAACAGTAATGGGATCTATGGAGAAGCTAGTATACTCAGCAGGAATGGCAGTGGTGACAAACAGCAGTGGCAGTGCAAAGGACTCAGGACTCTAGGCAGCCCTCAGTCAGGGCTATGGCCAGAGCCTGAGCAGCAGAGAGCATGGGACCATAGCTTCTGCCTTCACATTCAGTCTTTCATCACCCCCAAGTATGCTTAGACAGTATGAAGTAGGGGGAAAGTATAAAGGTCAGTGTTCCTCTCAGAAAGTGAATTGGGTCAAGAAGAGAGGAATACTGGCTTGTTTCTCTGCAGTTGGAAGTCCCACTTGCTTCTTTGGGGAATTGGCTAGGGAGGGATGGAGATATACTCTTTATGGAAAAAATTCCTTCAGTAGATAGAAAGAAAGAAAGAAAGAAAGAAAGTAAGAAAGAAAGAAAGAAAGAAAGAAAGAAAGAAAGAAAAAGAAGAAAGAAAAAAAGATAGATAAATAGATAGATAGATGTCTTTGGGTAAATGACTTAACACTGACTGTCTTCCCTGATTGTCTAGGAAGCCAGTTGGAGTTCTGTTCTCTGTACTTCAACGTAGATACAATGGAGCAAAAATTAAGAAGGAGAAAGGGATCTCAGTTGAGGATCAATTAAAAAAAACTGACAAACAAATCATTTATTTGGTCTCGAAAGGGATTGTGATTAGTCTATAGAAGCAAAGTGGATGGATAGAGTGAATGGAGACTTGTTTCATAAATCTTAGAACAATAGCACTGGGAAGGAAGATGGGATGGAAAAAAAAACTTATTTGGAATCAGAGGATATGAATTCATCTGCAAATTGGGGGAAAACAACACTTGTATCTGATCTTTTGTTATTGATGTTCAGTCATCATTATGTTTGACTCTTTATGACTTCATAAACCATACCATGCCCAGTCCTTCTATTCTCCACTATTTCTCAAGATCTGTCTAAGCTAATGTTGGTTGTTTCCATGACACTATCTATCTCTGCCATCCCCTTTTCTTTTTGTCTTCAACATTAGGATCTTTTCCAGTAAATTCTGCCTTCTCATTTATGGCCAGAGTATTTAAGCTCTTGGCTCAGTATTTAAATGACAATAGAATAGAGATCTCTACTTTAGTATAGGAGGCAGGACACAAACCCAAGCCTTGTGACTAATCAATAATATTTAAAGCCCACAATTTTACTCAATCAATCAATAAAGACTTATTAAGCATCTTCTACATACCACACATTATGCTAAATGCTGAGGATACAAAAAGAGGCAAAAGATGATGGTTCCTGCCTTCAGGAAACTTACAGAATAATGGGGCAAGACAAGATGCAAAGAAAATATACAAAATAGCTAGATACAGGATAAGCAGGGAATCATTTACCAAGGGAAGGCACTAGAATTGAGAGGGGTTGAGAATGGCTTCCATTAAATGATATCATCTGAATGGTAAGATAGATACTATGATTAAGAAGTAACTTTTTTTTTCTGAAAACTTTTATGAGTACTCTGATAGAGGAGGAAATCTGTCAACTGTTTAGAAAAATTTTGAAATAATTTTAAATTCTTCCAAGAAAAGTTAGGGAAAAAAGATGTGGTGGGAACTAAGCAATGCTGAGTAAAATGTGAAACAGAGTAAAAGTTAAAAAACTGAATACATCATTGCATGTCATGGGAAGAGACCTTAAAGTTAACTTGTATCTGCTCACTGCTGAGAGGAATTAGCAATGGAGATAGAAAGAGAGACTTTTTGCAACAAGGTCAAGGGAAAGAAATTGTGTTTCTGATCTGGTTTGACACAAGCATTCCATTTCATTTCAAGCTTAGTTTGAGCTTTAAGGTCAAAGCATACAGTGGAATGGCAGATGTGTGACTTCTGTCAAGTTTGCCCTTATGCATCAACTGTTGTCTGGTATGTGTATTGCTCTGTACCAGCTGAAAAAATGCTGGTCCAGAGCACGTGTTTTATGACTGCTAGGATCTGTAGAATATCCATCAAGAAAGTTTTAGCCTGTGGAATTTTAATGTAAGATGTATTTTTGTCATATTAATATTTTTTATTAAGTTTTCAAAGAAAAATATGCAAGAGAACTTGGATTTTCCATAAATTGGGATTCTAATTTTAATTTAAAATTTCATAGTTTTGTATATCAAAAGTTTATAATGTTAACTTATGAACTCATTATTTTCTTTTCTTTCTGTAGTCTATTTTTATAATGTAGATATTTCAATTAGATGTTAAGGAACAGGGATTATATTAGAAGATTATATTTTTCAAGTAAAATTTTCAAGTATTTAAAATAGTAAGACAGTAGCATCCAACATAAGAGAATGAAGTGGGAGAATAAAAGAATCAATAATTTAAAATATTTTAACTCTTTGATATTGAATTGGGACTTTTCATTGTAAATTCCATTTCTGTCAAAACATAACCATCTGGAATACCCCACATTTCTTGGGTCAAAAGCACCATAACATTTTCAGCTGGCAAGCATATTATTGGTTAGATGAAGAGGTCAGTGAGATACCCTATGAGGAAAATAAATCAACATCAGCTTACCAGTTTTCCCTGAACAACCTGGCTGCCAGATTTCCTTTAATTGATTTTTTTTGAGATAGACTTCTAGCTATGAGAATAGTCAGCCCTTAAACAAAATAATGAAGTCAGTAAAATTTGTCTTCTTTGCCCCTGACCTCTCCTAATAGTCTCCAGCCTTTAACATCACCCCTCAGTCTCTCCAACCTGCTCCTATACTGCTACAAATAATGATTTCTCTGCTCTTCTTCCTCCATTCAGGAATCCCTGTCTTCCCATAATATTTTTCCCTCCTCAAATAAATTGGTTATTGGCACTGAAATGAGATTTAAATTTCAGGGTTGTGATAACTCTGCTCGCTAAGTATTTATATTTTCAGCCTTATCAGTAATTGTGCAACAGAAGGCTTTATTTCTTCATTAACAAAACATCAGTCACTGAACTGGTAGGAAGCCATTCATCCTTGGGGGAGAGGAGAGGGGGGAGATGGGGATGTGCTGCCTGGGTGCTGCTTTGTGCTGTTGGTCTCCACCTTATCCACTAAAGTATATGGCTAGCTATAGATATATTGTCAAGCATTTATTATGCACCAAATGTGGGCAAAGCACTGCGTTAGAATGTGAGGGAAATAAAAGTTTTGAGAAGATTTGGCCTCTATTGGAATGGAGTTGACAATTGGAAAGACATTGGTGTCAGACTCAAATAGAAATGAATCCCTTCAAGTAGCATTTTGACTTAGAAAACCACAAACTGATATTTTTTTATGTTATATTTTTTATTTATTTCATTAAGCATTTCCCAGTTGCATTTTGATCTAGTTCAAGTCTTGCTGGAGTTTTCCCCTATACCATAAGCTTGAAGTTTAACATCTCTCTTTAAATAGATATCCAACCTCAAAACTAGGACGGCCTGAAAGAGAGAATGGCCCATTGATGTGTGGGGAGGCTGGTGGGACCAGGAGAGGTGACCAGTTTGACTAGAGAGTAAGATGTGTAGAAATGAACAATTTAAGTTAACCCTGAATAGTTAGGTTAGTACTAGACTGTGAAGACCCTTCAAAGCAATTTGAATATTTCAGGTTAAATCACTGAAAAGCCACTGGGAATTTTTTAACAGAAACATAGCATGTGTAGAATTATGTATAATATGGCTATTTTGATAGCTGTATGAAAGATGGAGTGTATATATATATATATGTATATATATATATGTACATATATATATATGTGGGTGTGTGGGGGTGGTGGTCGTAGAGGGGAAGGGAAAGCAAAGCTTGCTAGGATGTTATTGAAATAGTTCAGGTGAGTGGTATGACAGTTTGGACAGGTAGGTGGTTCAGAGGCTCTTAGGAAACCAGTCTAGAGTCAGGAAAACTTGAATTCAAAATCAGGATCAGACACTAGCTATGTGACTCTAAGCAAGTCATTTAACTTTGTTTGCCTCAGTTTCCTCATCTGAAAAAAAAAGAGCTGTGTAAGAAAATGGCAAACTATCTTAGACTGCCAAGAAAACCCCAAATGGAGTCACAAAAAGTCAGACATGATTGAAATTACTGAAAAACAACAAAAAAGGTAGCCTATTTATTTAGGTAATGAATGTAATAATAGAAAAAGGATAGATATGAAAGTCCTTGTAGAGATAGAATTATAGTTTTGCAGTGGCTGGAGTATTATATCTGAAATCAGGAAGACTTGAGTTAAAAATCTGGCCTCAGACACTTACTAGATGCAAGTCACTTAACCTTTGTTTTTTCTCGGTTTCCTCAAATGCAAAATGGGGATAATGATAACACTTGCCTCACAGGGCTATTATGAAAATCAAAAGGAACAATATTTTTAAAGTACTTAGCACAGTGTCTGGCACATAGCAGTATTTTAATAATGCTTGTTTCCTTCTTTCCACAGTGTGGAGATAAGATGGAGATGGAAATATAAGATGGAGAGAAGAGTCAGGTAATTCTAAGATTTTGAATTCAAGAAACAGGGTAAATGGTGGTACCATTGAGAGAAATTGTGAAGTTAAAAAGAGGGATTTTAAAGGGAAAGATAAAGAGATTGATTTTAGACAACTAATCATTGATTTAGAGCTTAAGGAAACTTGAAGAACATTTAGTTCAACCCTTTTATTGAGTTTGAGGTGCTGGTGGCCCATCCATTCATTCATTTATTAAAATAAAATTTTATTGATAGATTGTTTAAACATCACCAAAATTTCCTGTTTCCATTTCCTTACTGTCCCACACTAAACCATCCCACATAACAATATTTTTAAAGACAAAAAATGAAAAAGAAGTAGAGAAAATATCATCAAAACTGATCAATACATTAAAAAAGTTTGAGAATCTGTGTGGTGTACCATTCTGGTAAACCTCTAACCTTTCAAAATGGTGGGTAGGATTGACTTCTTATATCTATTCTTACTTTGTAATTTTGTAATATTTTCTTCTAAAAAGTTTTGGGGACAGCTAGATAGCACAGTGGATAGAATATCGGCCCTGACAGAAGGACTTGAGTTCAATTCTGGCCTCAGACACTTAATACCTACTAACTGTGTGATCTGGGAGACTAATTACCTGGTAAAAATAAATGAATATTTTTTAAAAAAAGGTTTTTATTTTTTCAATTAATGAAAATACTACTTTCCCTCCCACCTTTGCATGCCTCTCCCACAATGGAGAAGGAAAAATAAAACCTACGTTGAAAACATGTATAGTCGAGCAAAACAAACTCTTCTATTGATCGTCTACAAAAAAACAAAACAAAAAACAAAAACTTTTTTTTCTTGATTTGCATTCTGAGTTCATCATTTTTCTTTTGGGAAGTGAAGAAAGTATATCTCCTGAGTCCTCTGGAAATCATCATAAGTGTTGATCTGAGGTTTTTTCAAGTTGTTTGTCTTTGGATGTTGTTATTGGATAAATTATTCTGCTGATGCTCTTGCATCACTTGTATCAGTTCACACAAGACTTCCCATTTTCTTATTTCAGAGAAATAAGATTTTCTTATATGTTATATGTATATATATTCATATATATATGAAATATAATAAATATTTCAAAGAAATACTACCCCCTTATCATTTCTTATGGCAAAATAGTATTCCATCCCATACATATATCATATTTTAAAAATTATTATTTATTTCAACATTCACATTTAAAAACAAATTGAGTTCCTAAATTTCCTAAATGCGCACTGCTTCTTTCCTTAGGAATATAAGGGACTCTGAGGGGTTGCAGATGTCTTTCTAATTTTTTAGTTCATGAATCCCCACAGACTGGCTTGATTATTAGTTGATTTCAATTAGGCAAGCAGATTTAATTAGCTTTTAGAAAAGAGTCTACTCCCTCGTATAGTAAGGGCAATTGGTAAAAACTACCTTTTTTTTTTTTTTTTTTTTTTTTTGTATTTTTTTTACCAAATAGTCTGGTATTTGGTAAATACCACCAAATACCCACCAAAAGGTCTGGGACATATTCTCCCACGAGAAAATGCAGATTATAGGGAAGAATGGGCTCCAGTTTAGAAAGTAACTCAAAGTTCAGGGCTTTAGGGAGTTATTCTTCTGCGTTCCTTATATGAGTTTTGAAGCTCAGTCAGCATGTCTAGTTTGTCCTCAGATCACAAATGTTTCTTCTAGTCATTGCTATCTGAGGGAAGTTGCTAGGCTGCTGATGAAAAAGTCCAAATTCTCTGGCTCTTTAAGCTTCACTAGGTATTCCTCTGGTCAAGGGATTTGGGAGGATGCTCCTGGAAGCAATAGGAAGTCATTGGAGCTCAATTTAATAGGAAAGAAAACAAATATACATGTAAATCTAAATGGCATATATAAAAATAAATAAATGCAAATATATACAAATTGTCTTTAATTATTCAGTTTGAGAAAAGGACACTATAAAGTTGAAGAGAGGGGATCAAGAAAGACCTTATGGAAAAGATGGTGCTTGAGTTGTGTCTTAAAGGAAGAGAGGCAGTAGGAAGGAAGAAAGGAAGGAAAGAAGGAAAGAAGGAAGGAAAGAAGAAAAGGAAATGAGGGAAGAAGGAAAGGAAGAAGGAGAAAGGAATGAAGGTAAGAAAGAAGGAGGGAAGTAAGGAAGGAAGAAGGATTAAAGAAAGAAAAGAATCAGGAAAGGGAGGAGTGAGGGAAGGAAAGAAGAGAGGAAGGAAAGAATGATAAGAAAGGAAACAAGAAGGGAAGCAATACATTCCAGACATGTAGAACTCCCAGTACAAAGGCCCAGAGAAGGAAGCTGTGTGAAAAGGAATAAGAATACATTAATTGGGTATTTATTGAGTTGATCTTAAAAATCATAATATAGATAATAAAATTTATTTAGTAAGCAATTAACACTTGTTGAAGGGGTTTAAATAGAAAAATCAACATCATCAACCTGGGTTTAAGATTTGTTCGATTGTGTTCAACCCTTTATGATCCTATTTGGGATTTTCTTGGCAAAGACACTAGTGTGGTTTGACATTTCCTTTTCTAGCTCATTTTACAGATGAGGAAACTAAGGCAAACAGGGTTAAATGACTTTCCCAAAATCACACAGCTCATGTGTGAGGTCAATTTTGAACTCATGAGAATGAGTTTTCCTGATTCCAAGCCCTGTGCTCTATTCTCATCATCATCTAGCTGACATATAATTGCTAATTTTTATATATTGCCTTAAGATTTGTAAGCCACATTATCTCATTTGATCCTTACAACATCTTTAAGAAGTACTATATACATTATTTACAATTTATTGAGAAGGAAACTGAGCCTCATAGAGTTTGAGAGCTGCCCAACATCACACTAATGGTAAATAGTAGAGTTGTTGTGTGAAGAAGTAGTAAAGGGATTAGAGAAGTATGTTAGAAAGCACACTGACTTGGAGTTGGAGAATCTGAATTTGAATCCAACAGTTTTTCTTATTTACTACCCATGCGAACTTGTGTAAAACTCACTTAATCTCTCTAGACCTCCATTTCCTCATTTGTAAAATGATTGAGATTAGACTAGATGGCCCCTATGTTTACTTCCATTGTTAAATTTCTAAATGATCTTTTCATTATGTCTGTGGATAAGGAAGATTAATCTGGCAATGATGCAAATGATGGATAGAAGAAATGGAAGAGTAAAGATGGAGGGGTCAGCTGTAAAGCTATTAGAATAAACCAAGAAGATGTTACTTAGCATGGGAGTAGACTGTGCAGGCAAGAACAGCAGAACTGAAAGCTAACTGATTATGAGGGGATGTTTGATTTTGTTGTCACTAAAAAAAATAGAAGTCAAAAGGGGAAGTATGTCTGGGGGGAAAAGATAAAATTTGGTTTTGGACATGTCAATGTTGGGAAATTCAGGTTCACATTCCTTGTAGACCTTTGAGCTGTGGATCTAAAACTTAGGAGAAAAGTCAGAGCTGCATATTTGGAAGTCCTTTGTCTGGAGAGGATAATTGAAGTCATGAGAATGAACAAAATTTCCAAAAACTTAGATAGAGATATTCAGAAATGTTCAGAAAAATATTTAGAAAACTAAGATAATGAGTCAGGAAGGAGTTAGAAGAAACAGAAAAAGAGCAATCAGATAAGTAGGAAGAGAATGGGCGGAAGGGAGTACTTTCTTGGAAATCAAGGGTAAAGAGTGTATTTAGGAGAGATTATCCAAGTTAAAAACTACTAATAAGTCAAGGAGGGTGAAGTCAGAGAATGGGTCATTAGATTTGTTTATAAATAGGTTATTGGTGACTTTTGAAGTAGTTTCAAGGGAATGGTGAAAACACAATGTCAAGGAGTTGAGGTGGTAAGGAAAAAATTTATTAGATGCAGTTATTCCCCCCCTCCCCCCAAAGTTCGATGGAAAAAGAGAGAGATGGGATGCTAGTTCTGTGGAATAGGAGAGTGAAGGGAAGATTTTTAAAGCATTGTGGAAACAGTATTATGGAAAGGCAGATAGAAAGGAAGTTATGGAAAGGGAAAGACTGAAGAAGTGAGAGAGAGACAGAGATAGAGACAGAGAGAGACAGAGAAGATGGTTGATGAAGCAAGGTCTTGAAGAAGTTGGGAGGATGAGGGATTAACAATATTCAATTTTTGTGTGTGTATATGTATATATAAAACAATATGTAGCATGATAAAAATAATTTTGTTTATAGAGAAGATGGGCAGTAGCATGAGCAGAAAACGAATGAAGATGTTCAATTCCAGTCACTCAACCCAACATGTATTCAATAAATATTAGCTATGAGCCAGGCATTGTACAAGAAAGGCAAAAACACAGTTCCTGACCTCAAGGAGTTTACATTCAAATGAGAAAAAAATCTTGTAATTAACTAGGTAAATGCAAGACATACACATACACACACACATACACCCCTACACATACATTCATTAATTAAAAATTTTAGGATGTGCACTAGGGGAAATGAGAGAGCTCAATTTGAGTAGCCTCTACATCCATAGGGATAGAGGTGGCTAAATCATTTGTTTGGTGTATGAGAGGGTAGGGTAACAATCTATCTGGTTGGAAGCCTCATGGTAAAGGAGGGGTAAGAAATAGTCCTGGTAATGAGAGAAGGAATTACTGAGAACTGAATGGGCGCTGACAAGTAGCTCAGAGGTCACAACAGAGGTTATATGTCATGAATGTATAGTTAGTGAAATCGGTTTTAGTGATTTTTCTTTAGTATTGCTAAGCAGGGGAGAAAGAGTGGAGGAAAAAGAGAATATGTATTACTCAGAGCTAAGTTTTAGAAAAACAAGAAACAAGGGGCAATAATGGCCAGGAAAACATTTTAAGGAAGGCAAAAAGGAAGAGGAAGATTGGGACAATATGGAGGATTCAAAGGACTAGAGATTATAACAAAGGTTGTCGTAGTCTTAAAAACATACATAGATAGATCATATATATAATATATATACAGATATAGAGATATATAATTTTCTCTCTATATATCTCTGTCTGTCTCTCTCCTCCCATCTCTGTCTCTCCATCTCTCTCTCTCTCCCCCCATCTCTCTCTCCATCTCTGACTCTTTCTCTGTCTCTCTCTGTCTCTGTCTATCTGTCTCTCCCCCATCTCCATCTCTCTCTCTCCATCTTTTCCTTTCTCCCTCTTTCCTTCTTTCCCTCTCTCCCTCCCCCCCTCCCTCTTTCTCTTTCTCTCCCCCCCTCTGTCTCTGTCTCTCTCTTCCCTTCCCCTTTTCATGGTAGTTTAAAAGCAATGTACAGAAGTAAAAACTGCCTAAGAAAATTTAAAGCAGTCAGGAAAAAAATTTCCTGAGGTCTCAGAAGTTTCTTTTCCAAAGTCCTAAAGAAGGAAAGAAAGGGAGAAAATTTTTTAAAAATATTTTTTAACCAAAGGGCCCACAGGTGGGTCCCAGATTGACCAACCTGGAGGAAAGTCAACCTAAACTTCATCTGCCCCACAGTTTTCTTGATTATAATACTCACACCTGGAAGTGTGGGGAGAGTTAACAATTCACGCCTACTAGTTCAGTATTCTGCACTAAGATATAGTGCAATTAGTGGAGAGCAAAGGAGAGGAAGAGAAAGAAAAAAAGAGAGAAACATGGAAGAATTACAAGTAGTGGCAGAGTGATATTTCAAATATCACTAATAAAGTAAAGTCTAATGTGTGGACATGTCAATGTTTGCCTGAATGGGGAGAGAAATAGAAGTTGTGGGAGTAGATGAGATAGAAGACATGTTAGGAATTTAATTCACATGAATAATGATATTCCTGAGTATTATGGTCAAGGAAGAGGACAGCAAAATTGTGTTAGGTGCTAATATTACTGAAGAAGTTGCAGAGTGACCTACGTAATAACCACAAAAAATGCTATTGAGTGACCCAATTGGATCATATAGATTCTGAAGGAAATAAGGTCATGATGGAATAGTGGTTGATGAATTATCTAGAAGTGGCAGTGGGGAACAAGAAACATTCAGTCTCTACTGCTGTTAGATAGGGAATAAGAAAAAGAGTATTTTTTTTTATTGGAGAGAATCTCCAGGAACATGATGTCTTTGTATAACCAGGCAAAACTTTATTAAAATCAATTTCAATTAAACAATCTTTTATTAAGTGTATATTTTGTATGACAGGATTATTATGATAGTTGTATGAGGGAGGTAATACAGTGGAGAAAGTGAGAAATATAACTAATATTATAACTGTGGAAATGTAGGGTAGTATCAGATAGTGAAAACTTTTACCACTGGGCAAAGCTATTTGAGTTTTTCACTTTAGGCCAGTGAAAAGCCACTAGAGATATTGGACTAGAAGAATTATGGGCTGTGAATTTAGTGAGATTTCTGCTATGTGGAAATTGTGGTAAGTTTGAACATATGCTTCTGGGAGACCCACTTGGATTACCCACTAAGGAAGTATGCCATCCCACCCCCAATCAGGAGAAATATTCACACTTTTCTTCTTCCTATATCTTTGAAATAAATATCTTTCTTAAAGTTAAAAGTAAAGAATACAACCAGATTTATGAATAGTAATAGTTGTTCTTACAGATATATAAAGGATAAAAATGGAGAAGGGGATTGATTGAATACTAAAATTCCTTAGCAGTAAAGTTGAGGATGAGGTAGATAGCAAGATTTGAATCTGGTGCTAACTCTCTTGATAAAATTGGGAGAGTTACCTGGAAGCCACTAGGTAACAATAATAAAAAGAGAGACTAAGTAAGTCTGATAACATAAGGACATAGTGTGATGATGGTTTAGGAATAGTCTTCAATAAACATTTTGACCCCCACTCCTAATCTTTCTGATAAGGAACAGGAGAAAGGGAATTTTTTATTGGAAAGAATTTTAGGAGACTTGTCTTTTGGGGACCAGACAAAACTTTATTAAAATTCATTTATATGGAACAAAAGTTTATTAAGTAAAGATATGAAGAGTTTTAAAACTGGTATTGTGATAGTTGAAGAAAATGGTAATGAGGCTTGTATTAGAATGGCTACAGTGAAACTATAGAGGGAATGAAAAGGAGGAGGAAAATGTGAGATTATATGGTTTGAATGTAGAGAAATAATTTAGATTTTAATAGTTGTGCATATGAGGTGTGAGATAGAGAGAAGAATCAAAGTTAATCCCAAGTAGGATTACATGGAACATGTAATGAATATGGAAGACAAGATAAATGGTGGGATCATTGGGATGATGAGTAGAGGTTTCTGCCTTGGTGTCACTATGCTGGGGATACAGAAACCAACCAACCAACCAAAAACATACCCTGCCCTCAACACCCTCTACTGGGCATTGGGGGAGCTGAGAGGAGGAGCCAACATTTACCAGAAAAAATGTTGCTTAATGGAGTAAAATGTGCAAAATAGGTACTCAAGTTGAATTTTATTGACTTATTCACTGGAAATGAAATGAAAGTGGTTGAGATTGGTGTTCTCTATTCAAATGTCAAGGAATTCTGTGAAGGTGTGTCTATGTGTATACATACGTATGTGAATATGCATAATACCAGGATCATACTACATCATCCATAGATCAAAGAGATGCCTTCGGGCTATTTAAAAAAATCTCTTATTCTTTGAGCAAAACAAAATGGCTTTGTAATTCTATTTTAATAATGTTTCTATCAGACAGAGGATCGTTTTATGAGTGACTTGGATATACTGGATTTTAATTGAAATTGTTAAGAGCCATTATTTTGACCTTTGAGAAACTTTAAAAAACAAATATTAAAGAAACATTCTTTTTTCCTCAAAATAGCCCTTTCTCTCTTTTTCTATAAGGAATTGTGGTATAGTTGTTGTTTAGTTGTTCTCAGCCTTATCCATCTTTTTTGTGACCCCATTTAGAGGCAAAGATACTACAATGGTTTGCCTTTTCCTTTTTCAGCTCATTTTACAAATGAGGAAACTGAGGCAAACAGGGTTAAATGACTTTCCCAGGGTCACCCAACAAGGAAGGATCCAAGGTCAGATTTGAACTCAGAAAAAGGAGTTTTCTTAATTCCAGGCTTGGCATTCTATCCACTGTGCCATTCATAAGGAATTAAAGTTCCATAATTCTATAAAACCTTGTAACTTTTTGAAAACAAAGTTTTTGCAAAATGCATGTACATCATTTTTCAAAGTGCATGGAATCTTAGGAATCAAACTAAAACCAAGTCTTAAGGCAAATGACTTGCCCAAAGTTATGTAGTCAGTTGGTGATTGAAGCCAAATTATGGAAGAATGAAAAAGAAAACTATTTATTGAGAACTTAAATTAAGTAGTAACTAGAGGTAGCTAGGAGGTACAATGGATAGAACATTGGGCCAGGATCTATCCTCAGTTACTTATTAGCTGTGTGACCTTGGGCATGACATTTAACTTTTGTATCAGTTTCCTATCTGTAAAATGGGGATCAAAATAGAACACACCAGGGCAACTAGTTGGTGCAGTGGATAGAGCATCGGCCCTAAAGTCAGGAGGACCTGAGTTCAAATATGGCTTCAGACACTTAACATGTACCAACTGTGTGATCCTGGGCAAGTCACTTAACCCTAATTGCCTCACACACACATTAAAAAAACAAACAAACAAACAAACAAAAACAGTACCTACCTCTCAGGCTGATTGTGAGGATCAAATGAGATGATATTTGTAGTTTCTTTACAAAGTGCTATATAAATGTTAACAATAATAACATCTCCTAATGGAGATGACAATCATAATTGATAATATAAATTATTACAAATATATAGAGAAATAATAAACATATTGGGTTACATATATAACCCTTCCCTATGCCATAATATATGTGAAATTGCTCATTTTATTTTTGTTAGGTTCAAAATTTTAAAAAAAGAAAATTATGGGATTGGACTAGATAATAGCTTGATTTGTGTTGTGATTTATCTTTTACAAAGTATTTTCCTTATTACATCAACATAAAGTAGGTAGATCATTGTCCTTTCCAGCAGCAAGTTTCAAGAAAAATACCACAAAAATATCACTTCATTTGAGAGAGAGCAAAAGTAGAATCACAGAAAACCAGAACAACTAACATGTGTGCACAGTTATGGTGAAGTAGCAGTCTTAGAAAAGCCCACACAGCATCTCTAGCTCTTTGGAAGAAGCAGACTAATAGCCCAAGAGACCTGTAATCTTCCTACCCAAACAGGACATGAAGTGCTTGAGAAGGTTTACCCTTCATAAGTGTGAAGTTCTGTGGTGTTTACATTTGGACTGTTTTCTTAACCGCTGGAGATTTGGAGAGGACAATTTGACTAAACACTCGCTAAGCAGCTGCCATAGTTAAAGAGTGGGTGTATGCTTTATGGTATTTTTTGGGGGGAAATGCAGCTAACTTGGCAAAGGTAAAACAGTAAGCCAAATTTCCCCCCACGTGCTGAGGAAAACATGTTTTCCCTTTTGTGGAAAGGAGGGGAACAAAGGTGTTCTGAGAATCATTGACCCAAAGATGGAGAGCCCAGGAGTAAACTTTATGGGATTCTGACCAGCAAAACCTGCCTCTGGGGGGTGCTCAGGGCTGATGCTTCTGCCTGTGAAGGGAAAACCCGCCAAAGTAGTAGGTTTTGAGGGACGTGAGTTTGCAGGTCTTTTTAGCAAAGTTTGGGGAGTAGGATTTAGAGGTACTATGTGGAAAAATCAATCTTTTGCTCACTCCTCAATTTACAGAGGGCTTCTCTCTGTGGATATATGAAATTGTAGCCCCTGATCTGATCTATACATAGGAGAATTAGACTGAATGTTGATTGTTATTATTTCAGGGTTTAATATTGCTCTAGAGTCTGTAACACTTCATTAAATGCTTTTTAAAAAAAGCAGACCTGTGATTTCATTAGTGTAGGGAGGCACTCCCCTTACCAATTCAGATCAACATGGCTCTACAAATTATATTGAAATCCTAACATTGAGTAACACTGAGAGGTGGTGTAATTTACCCAGTGTCACACCACATAGTCAATATATATTTTTGTGGTGGGCTCACTTATCCACCATGTCAGGTTGCCTGCCTTATAACATTACTATTGTTTAGTCGTGTCCAATTCTCTGTGATTCCATTTTAGGGGTTTCTTGGCAAACTATTGAAATGGTTTGCCATTTCCTTTTCCAGCTGTTTTACGGATGAGGAAACTGAGGCAAACAGAATTAAGAATTAATTAATCACTTCACTGTAACTGTGCACACGTTAGTTCTGGTTTTCTGTGATTCTAATTCTGCGCTCTCTCAAATGAAGTGATATTTTTGTGATATTTTTCTTGAAACTTGCTGCTGGAAAGGACAATGATCTACCTACTCTATGTGGATGTAATAAGGAAAATACTTAGTAAAAGATAAATCACTACACAAATTAACCTTGCCTATGGTTATACAGCTAGTATCTGAGTTTGAATTTGAACTCGGGGTTTCCTGATACTAGGCCTGGCACTCTATCCATTGGACTACTCAGCTGTCTGCCTCATAAAACACATACACACACACACACACACACACACACACACACACCCACCCCCTTATGTGTGTATATATACAACATGCACATATATATGGCTATATATATGTATATACATATATGTATGTATACACACAGAGATATATAATCTTTACCTTTACATCAATAGGAGGAGGTTAATAAGGAAGCGATTGTTAGCTCCAATTCACTGATGAGCAAATAAAGTTTGAAAAAATCCAGTGATACTATTCAATCTGTGTAGCTCATATGTGGGGAAATCCAGGGATAGGTCCCAAATTTTCTGATTCTTGTTCTGTATTCCGACCACAGCACTACATTGTGTCACATATTTAATAAAATTCAGAAGAAAACTGAGTAGATGAGAATGGGGAAAAAATAAAGGCCTTGGACTTTACCACCTAGCTTTGGAGACTGGTTCAATGGTGGAAATATGATATTCTTTCCCTTCCTCTCCTTCCTACCCATTTCTTCTCTATTTCTCTCTTCTTCCCTTCTCTCTTTTCCATCCGCTTCCCCTTCCTTCCCTTTCTTTTCCCCCTTTCTCTAAGCTTTTTTCTTTCCCTCTCTTCTCCTCCCCTTTCTCCATATATATATATATATATATATATATATATATATATATATACACACAAACCTTTAATTTTAAAAAAATTAGTGGTGTGAGTTGAAGCAGACCTTTAAACTCATAGACTTTATCAGGGGTTTGTTTTACTTTTTGTTTTTCTATCTCCAGAACCTACCACAATGTCTAGAACATAGAAAATGCTTAATAAATGCATTCTGGATGATTGATAAAACAATCCTCCCAAATTTACTTCTTCTCTTGTTCTTGAACAAAACTTAACTTTTTAACTTGCTTTGCCGAACTGATCTTTATAATTGAGAGCAGGAATTGTTGTTCTTTCACAAAAGCCATACTATTCCTTAAAAGAACAAGGCTTTTCTTAAGAATTTTGAAGTTTGTCCTCATATCTGGCTTTCATACGGCATAGGAAATTATTTTACACCCAAGTTTCTTTTGCAGTATTCCTGGAGGAGGTCAGTCCCTCAAGTCTCCAACCCCAGACTCCAACCTATTTTCTGGCTTCAAGTTTTGGGGAAAAAAAGCCTTACTCAGTATAATGCAAATGGGGCAATAGCAAAGGGGGTAGCTCTTAGTCTGATTTTTTTTGGGGGGGTATGACTTTTTTCAATGCTTCTGCCAGGTGAATGTGGTTTGGGAGTCAGTGATGGAACTTTAGGAGAATTTTTTAAAGTACTTCAGGAGAGAAAAATATTTGGTCAGCTTTCTGAGGTAGAAGAGGCTTTGGGGAAAAAAAATGCAGTCGGTATTTCCCTTGATTTTTTTTTTTAAGTTCATATGGCACATGTTCTTTAGAAGTAGGACCAGAAAGGAAATGTGGACGGAAATTCTTTGTCATGGGGTTTATTAGATCTACATGAAAAGGAAGACAAAAATCATCTACAGGGTTTCTGTTTCTTTCCCAGATTATCTACCCCTCTCATTTAGTGGACTTTCTTAATTGAATAGTATTTTAACAGCTGGAAAGGCCTAGTTGCTGGTTATATTTATCTAATATCCCAGCCATAGGTGGATAACAGAGGCTGATCTAAAGCATTGGAAATTAATTGGATTAGCTTTTTTTTTTTTTTTTGTATGGATGTAAGGAGGGGAGAGAAAGAATAAGCAATTGTTAGGTGTTTATTTGAACACTGTTTAAATGTTTTAAATATCTTATTGGACTTTCACATCAACCCTGGGATATAGGGCTATTATTCCCATTTTGTAGTTGAGGAATATGAGGCAGCCAGAGATTAAATGACTTGCCCAGCTAATAAGTGTTTGATATTAGATTTGAATTCAGGTCTTCTGATTCCAGGCCCATGGCTCTATTCCATTGTTTCACCTGGTTGTCTAAGTGCAAAATGATCAAAGGCCAATTTTAATTTATCAGATGATATTGCTACCACAGAGATGACAGATCTATGCGTACGCAGACATTTTTATAGTTTGATTCACTGGGGAAAAAAAAAAAAAAAAAACAACTTTAGATTTAAAGGAGCCAAGTACAAGTTGCAGTGTATTTATGTGATAGCCATCCAATATCTCTTAGTCTCAATTTTGTTATTTGTAAAATAATGGTAGTATCCTTGAATGCCTTTACCTAATAAAGTTAGTAGTCAATTTAAAATGGGTGCGTCTGTGTCTCCACTCCTTAAAATTTCCAAACATAATTAGTTCTTAGGCTAAATTCAAAATGATCAGATGCTAGATCTTATGAAAAAATATTTTTCTTTGGTGACTTTTATATTATTGGATTTTCAGGGCAATAGTGAACTTGTAGAAGATTCAGTGAACTTAATCACAGCTATTGTACTTCTTCAGTTTAATTTTTTTTTTATTTACTGAAATTGTATCCCACTCAGATTCTACTCATAAGACCACAAAGCAGCATTAGTGTTAATATTGAATAAGCTTGAGCATGGCTAACTAGACTAGAAAGGATTTGGGTCTAGGATTGCTAATATACTGTATATCTGTGGTCCAAGAACCTGTCAAAGTAAGTTTGGAGAAGGACATCACCAGAAGGTTGGCTACCAAGTTTTGCATTTTTATAGCCTCACAAAGGCAGGGTAAATGGTCATTATTGATGGAGGAAGTATCAATTCCAATGAAATTATGGATTTTTGAAGTATTTTACTGCACTATAGTGTATAGCCCCAGGGTATTTATCATAGGGAGAGATCTTAGATCTCTTAACCTAGGGACTTGGGGAGCAATCTGAGAACTGTTTCTGACATATCCTTAAAGCATAATGACCCATGAGAATAAGGGGTGAAATGTATGCAAGCAATCCAACATCTGGAGGAAAAGTGAAAAATGTCATCAATCATCTTGATGTTTTCAAACATCTGGAGGCTTGGCTTCAATGTAGATACAACCTGAATAAAGTTAGTGTAGGCTTTAGAAAAGGAGGGAAGAAAACCAAACCCTGTCTATCGTATAATCTCCTGCATTCCACTCTCACTTCCACAAGGTTTACATGTTTTGGTACTTGCATATTTATCAAAATAGTGTCTTTGGAGAAGCTCAAAGATTTTGACTGGGAATAATTCTTAGCATAGCAAATAACGAGGAACAAGAGAGTTAGAGATTCCTTGAAGGGTACATTGAAAAAATAAAAAAACAGCTTTACAAAAATTACTTGGCTAACAAATTCTAACTAGTCCTGAAATTTATATTACTTTATCTTTGGTTATCAGTGCTTCCTTGTGAGAGAATGACTAAGTTGCACATTCACAGCTAACTTAGGCTCTAAGCCCTCTAGTTTTTTGTACCATCTTTGTCCCATCTTTATTTTGCTTTTTCTGGCTTTTAAATTGGTTAGATAGTGCTTTTACCATTGTACCTGGCCAATGGAAATGCACTGATTCTTCTTATTTTGCAGAAGTATAGCATATCTCTTTCCCCCTTAGTTCAGTAGTGTCATTTTTTTTAAGGACAATAAGGGAAAACATGTTAAGTGCAGAATTTTAGAAATAAAGAACACAGAATACTTAGGGCAAGTAATTTTAGAATGTTGGCTGACTATGGAGGATGTCCAGACTTTGAGGTCTTTACTCATTAGACAGATTTAAGGACATTTCAGTCATACTGATGCCTCTGACTGCTTCATACTGGATGTTAAGCCAGGAGGAATGAACATTCAGAGCTCTTGCCCTCAATAAAGGAACATAATCTACTCAACAAAAGATCAGAGCATACCTGGCTGATGACGTAAAGTCAGTAACTCAACCACACTTGATCTTCCAACTGTACCTAAATTCTTGTAAATCTATTCCCCATCTTCATCATAATCTTTAATCACTCAATCAGCCTCTGTTCTAGCTCTACATTTATTCATTTAAAATCTTGACCTTAGAGGTAACACTTTAACTTTTTTGCCATCCTCTGCCCTTTAATCACTAGGCTCCTTTATCTATCACCATACATACATTTCTAAACCTAGAATAGGGATTACACCCACTATCTTCCTTCTTTTCTCTTACTTCCATGCTACTGAATCCTGGAAAAAGAAGTCATCTAGTTGTGGGACCACTACTGATTTATGCTATTTCTCTTCAGCTGTGTCCTTATTACTGCAAAACAAGACTTTTACTTTGATTAACTTTATTCTATGATCTGCAGCATCTATTACAAAACCTCTCTCTTCAAGTTACCTACAGCAAATGTTTCCTTTTTCTCATAAGCAATCTAGCCTTGTACTTTCCTTAAAAAAAATAGAGACATCTATAGTGAGCTCCTCCTATTCTTCAGTTCTATATTTCATATCACCTTACCATCATTTTTCTACTCTACTATCCAAGATTCTATTGAAAAAATGAATTTTCTTCTTGCCAATGCTAACCAATATATATACTTACACCCTTGATTTCAGCCCTTCTTGCCACTCCTGAAAGGTTTCCTCTTTAACTCCTCTCCCCCTTTACTTTATAATCTTTTTTTTTTTTTTTTTTTTTGCTGAGGCAATTGGGGTTAAGTGACTTCCCCAGGGTCACACAGCTAGGGAATGTTAAGTGTCTGAGGCCAAATTTGAACTGAGGTCCCCCTGACTTCAGGGCTGGTGCTTTATCTACTGTGCCACCTAGCTGCCCCTACTTTATAATCTTTCATTTATTTACTGACTCTTATAAAAATGCCCAAATCTATCTAATCTTAAAAAAAAATCAGTTTATCCAACCATCCCCTAAAGCTATCATGCTGTATATCTCTCTCCTTCGTATTCTTAAACATATAAAAACAACATACTTTCACTTTTACTTTCACCACTTTTCAGGCCTTTGCAAAATGGTTTCAGACCTTTTCATTTAACTGAAATTGCTCTTCCAAAATCATTAGTGACCTTTTAATTCCCAAATCCAATAAATACTTCTCTTTCCTCATCCATTTTGAACTCTCAATAGCATTAAACATTATTTATTATGCCCTTCTCCTACATACCCTTCTCTCTCTGGATTTTCCTGACACCTTTCTCTCTTGGTTCTCTTCCTACCCATCCAACTGCTGCTTCTCCATTTTCTTTGCTGAATCATCATCTATATCTTAGTTCCTATACACAAGCACATCCATAGGCTTTGTCTCAAGCTCCTTTTTCTTGTCCCAAACATCATCAGCTACTATAGCTTTAACTATCATCTCTGCACATTATAAATATCTTAAACTCTATATGTCTAAAACATGTCTGTCCTCTTCCTCAACATGTTCACATCTTCCAAATTTCCTCATTTATTTTGAGAAAAAGATCATCATTTTAGTTATTCCTGTTTGCAAATCTGGAGTCAGCCTTAACACTTTACTCTCCTTTATCCCTAATAAACAGAAAGTTGCCAAGTCGTATTTCTTCCTAAATGTTAACTCTTGCATTAATCTTTTTCTTTCTGTTCACAAGGCCACCACATTAGTTAAAATCCTTATCGTCTCTTGCCCAGACTTTTCATTTCTAAATGTTCTCCCTACTTCCAGTCTATCATCTTCAGTCCACCACAATTGTCAAATTGTAGTTCTTAAAGAAAAGATTTGACTATTTCGGTCTTTTTTTGCAGGAAGTCCCAGAGGTTCTCATTTCCTTCTTGGATGACATACACATTCTTTTGACTAGTAAAAACTTTTCACAATCTTCTTTCAGCTAAAATTATTGCACATTGTCTCCTTCAAACATTTAATTCTTTAATTTTGTCGTGCTAGTCTAGTTGTTGTTCTATGTACATAACATTCTATGTCTTTGTCCCTTTCTACAAACTGTCTCCTAGACCTGGAATTAACTCCCTCCTTAGTGTTGCCTCTTAAGATTCCTAACTTCTTCTAGAGCTTTCAAATACCACCTTCTATAGAAAGATCCCCTGAGGGACAAATGCCTTCCTAGTAGAAATTATTTTTTATCTATCCTGTATACATTTTATATTTACTTTTTTCTGTATACATGTTATCTTTGTGTACATGTTTTTCAATAAAATGTAAGCTCCTCAAGGGCGGATACTGTTTTTAGTTTTTGTATCTTGGCACTTAGCATAGAATCTAACATATAGTTAACCCTTACTTACATTTGTTGAGTGAATGAATGAATGAATTAAGTAAAGGAAGCCAAAATGGGGAAGTTGGATTGGGAGAATTGAGGAGTTGTCAAAGGTCCACAGAACAAAATGAGAAAAGAACAGATTTGTGTGTGTGTGTGTGTGTGTGTGTGTGTGTGTGTGTGTGTGTGTGTGTGAGAGAGAGAGAGAGAGAGAGACAATGGGAGAGATGGAATGACAAATCACAATCAGAAATAAATATTTTAAGATTTCAGATGTTGGAAGTGACGAGGTCTTCAATGTTGGGTGTGATTAGCAGAGAGAAACTGAAAAATTGACAAAAATTAATCCCTGAGACAGACAGGGAGAAGGCACTGGTAGAGATCAATTTAGCTCCATGATTCCACCCTCTGGTGAAATCATCCAGTCAGAAATCTAAGTTGTGTTAATCCCCAAGGTCCATCCTCTGTAGGAATCTTGGGCAGTCTTACTTTGCCATGTCCTGTCAGTAATCCTTTACAGGATGTCCCTGAGGTTAAATTTCCCTATAAAGCCATGGCTTTGCTGCTGCCCTCCTTAGGGTCTGTCCACCACTGGCACTCTGTCTTGTGGTGTCTTTCTCCCTCATGTCACATGATATCTCCCCTAATAATGGTTATTACCATTAATACTGAAGTCTGCAAGGATGATAATGGGAAATGGTTCATGACTGAGAATGGAGAAGAATTGAAGAACATAATAAACCTTAAGCCCTTGAGAAAGTTGGGAGAATAGATCAAAACAACAGGTATGAAGAGAATGTGGTACAAATGGATTGATAGTTTAATTGTGACATTATCTAATGAATAAACTTTAAATACATTGACATGGGACATGACTGTAGGAATAGCAGACATGCCGCAAGTTGTCTGTGATCTTGACAATGAAATCTCTGGTTTTAATGGCAAAATCTACAAGACATTTAATACTTATTTACTGGTAATATATGGAAGGTAAATCTTAAGAGTCTTTGAATATATCCCAATGATTTTGTAGATTTTGAGTATTATGGTACTGGGAGGTAGCATGAGAGATAAGAATGCAAATGAACTCAAGAAACCCGAGTTCAAATCAAGATTCTATACTTGAAACCTCAGATAATATATTAATTTCACCGAAGCTCAATTTTCTTAGCTATAAAAAGAAGATTGAAATAGATGATTTCCAAGTTCTTCCTTGAATCAAGAATCTACGGTATTATAAATTAAAATCTAGCCAGTTAGGTGTGAACAGACTCCATTTTTATTTCCTTACCCCACCATAATTGGACAGAAAAGAAAATGGCCTTGAGGTCAAGTAAATCAGGATGACTTAGGCTAATGCCTAAGATAGATTTGGATTTGTAAAGCTTACAAGTGACATATTCTACAGCTGCTCCATCTTTTGTAGGTTATGTCTTCCTGAGTAAGGAAGGTACTTTTTAATATATTTTCAAAGATTCCTCCTCTGAATGTCTGACCATTCTTTCTCCTTCCTCTGTCCCCTCTCCTGTAGATTTCTGTCTCTGAATCCTTGAAAGTACTTTTTTTGTGTGCCTCACTCACTGCTTTTTTTTCCCCAATAGCTCATTGTTAGAATTGCTCCTAACTTTTGAGTGAAGGTATATTCATATCCTTCCAATTTTAGGCTAGGAACTTGGTCTGGTCTTCATAGCAGACATATGATTTCTTTCTTGATGGCTTTCTCTGAAGACTGCCATTACACCAGTTCTTTTTGATAATTAAATCTAGATTCCCTATCACTTGCAACTTTAATTCTATTTTGGGGCTACTCATTAAGCTTTGGATTCCTGTCTGAGCTCTTGTCCTGTCCTTTCTTGCAGCTTTTAGCTCTTTGTAGGGCAGAGGTGCCTGATAGGTGGTCCTGAGTCCAAGGAATGAATGGAACTTTTCTATCTTGGGTTACCACTTCTATTTATTCAGATTTCTTTTGATGAGTCATATTTCTGGTATCTTATGTAAATTACATATGTTATATAATTATAACATATAAATATATAAACTTATTATATTTTTACATGTAACTGGGGAAAATAAAATACTAAATTAAAGAAACAATGAGAAGCATACATTTATATACATTTTTTACACATTTAATATAGAAAAATTTATTTATACTTCAGCCAGATTCACATATTACCCAACAATAACAGATGTAGTTTCAAAGTAAAGGCAGAGCTGTTTATTCACAAACTTTTTGCACATTCACAGCCTTTCTCATTTACTTCTGCTTACTGTTAAGTACATTAATAGCTTTGAGCACATACTATAGACTTAACACTTTAACTCCCATGAAAATAAAAGGCAGATACTGTCTAGTTCTTTTAGATTCATTATCTGTTTCTCAAAAGGCTGATGGTCTAATTCATTGGTTTTCTAGGCCCTGAAATCTTCTGGGGGTTAGGGAGAACTGTGAGGTCAAAACTATTTTTATTTTTTTTTTTATTTTTTTTATTTATTTATTTTTTTTATTTTAAATTTTTATTTTATTTGCATAACATATGTGTGGGTAATTCTTCAACAATAACCCTTACATAGCTTTCCGTTACAAATTTTCCCCCCAACTCCCCACCCCTCCCCTAGATGGCAGGATATCCACTACATGTTAATTATGTTAAAATATTGGCAAATCGAATATATGTATACATATTTCCACACTTATCATTGGTGTGCAAGAAAAATCTTATCTACACAAACGATATATCAGATAAAGGAAACACAATGTAAGCAAACATCAATCAAGGAGTATGAGAATGTTATGTTGTGGTCCACATTTCGCATCCCTCTCTCTGGGTGTATATGGCTTTCTTCAGTGAACAATTGGAGGTGGTTTGAAACATATCATTGTTGAAGAGAGCCATGTCCATCAGAATTGATCGTCATATAGTACTGTTGTTGCCGTGTATAATGATCTCCTGGTCAAAACTATTTTTATTATAAAACTAAGGCTAAGAGTATTTCTAACATGACAAAAAAAAATGATAGTTAACATGTACATAATCAGAAGCTCTTTGAGGGATCATCTATAGGATTTCAGAGATTAAAGGGTCTTGAGTGATTTACCATTTCCTTCACCAGTGTGTCCCCATTTTAAAATTGAGTAACTGAGACAAATAGGGGTTAAACATACTTCCAGGGTCATCCAGCTAATTATTGCCCAATTTGAACTCAGGTCCTCTTGATTCCAGATCCAATGCTTTTATCCTAGGTGCCTTAAGTGCTACATAAATATTTTTAAAATAAATTATTGTGAGGGTCAAATTGTATAATATAAATGAAAGTGATTTATAAACTTGTTATTAGATTTAAGCAATATTATTAATCAATAGACATTTCAGGGAGAAGGGTACAATTTTCTTTGCTAATCCAATGATCATTTATTTGCTTAGTTTCAGCTAGCTTTATTTTCCCAAATCAGTATCACTGAAGAACAAACATTTAAAATGGGAGATTTTCCTTTTAAAACTAATTTTTTCATTGGCCTAGTCTTTTCATTGTAAACTCAAATGCACATTCATACACACATGCACATTCATATGCATATACACACCCAAAGATAGTTAAACAGATGACTTTTGTCTGATTCTTTTGTTATTCTGAACAAAATAATAACTTCAATGCTGATGAAAATTAACAACTTCATCCTTACCAGGAAACATTCTATAAATTCCTTTAAACATCAAAATAGATTACACTTGAAAGGTCATAAATGCTCCCCAAGGATAGACTATCATATTCTATGATATTTAAATATATTGCTGTATAGAAGGTAGGCCACTTCCCAATCCACACCTATTTTAGCTCTAGAAGGGGAAGTGTGATTAATATTTGGATATATCTTTCCTAGTCATTTAAAAGAAGAAGGGCTTGAATTTGGATTCATTGCGAGTTCATTGCACTTTTTGTATAATTTTGGTTTGGCAACAACCAAAGCATTTTTTTGTGAATTGCTTTTCCTATTAAGTTTTCAAAAATCCCTTTATTTTTGAAGGAAAATTTAATCCATATGTTTGGAATTTGTTTACATTAAAATCATCTTTAAAAAGATTTCATGGCCCTGAAGGTTTTTTGTTCTGTTTTATAAATCTATTTCATAGAATCAGGAAGTTGAATATTGGCAAAAAATGAAAAAAAAAATTTATGAACATTCAAAATGATTCCCTAGTTTCTAATGGGCTTGACCTTAGAAAAGTACAACCATCATTTAAAGTCATTCCTTTCATTAAATAGTCTTCCTTTTTTTTTTTTTTTTTTTTTTTTTGCTGGACTGAGTCTCGTCTAGAAGACTAGCTACAACTACAAACCAGCGTGACTCAATTCAGTTTTTAAAAATTGTTAAATTTGTTTTAAAAAAATTAGTCCTTGGGAGAGAGATCATGCCAAATAATAATATATTTACTTTTTGGCTAGTTACTTTGAAGTTTTGGAAACAGAGGCAATCACTTAATGCCTTATAAGGACCTGAAATAGTTGAAAGACCTCTTTAAATATCACAGGCTGGATATTGAGATAATTATGATGGTGATGATGAACTTATCTTTACTAGTCTTGTGAAATGATCATTTAAAAGAATCTTGGAGTACTGGCCCTAGAATCAGGAGGATCCGAGTTCAAATTTGACCTCAGACATTTTCTAACACTATGTGACCATGGCAAGTCACTTAACCCTGCTTGCTTTGCAAAAAAAAAACCAAAACAAAACAAACAAAAACCAAACCAGCAAACAAACAACAAAAAAAAGGTATCTTGGCTTATAGTTATTCAACTCAAAAATATTGATGTATTTGGCCTCCTTTCCTGAGGAATTATGAAAAATAGTTTGGAAAAATTTGACTTGTTTTCCATGCTCTTCACTGCTTTGCTTTTCAGGTTCTTGGTTTGAGTGCCAAACAATTATCTCAAAGAGATGCCAAATATTCTGGCCTTTGTACTCTCCAACATTAATCAGACGCAAAAAAGAAAGTATAAGTCTTATGAACGTGAAAGATTTTCAATAGAATGAACCCTTTTAACTCTTACACCACTGGTAGTATATTTTGTCTGACATATACACAGGTTACAAATCAGTGTTTGAGATGACAACATGGCTTCCAAACTTTATGGCATGTAGTCCAAATGGATTATTTTTACTAGTGTGCCACTGGAATGGGTGTTTTGGTCTCAATATGTTTTTAATTCTTTTTTATTTAAATGAAAATACCGTGGCAATTTGTGGTCACATGCTGTTGCTCCTCACCTCAAGAGGCAGTTCTTACTGAGATCCACAATGAGTTTGAAGGGTTGAATCATACTGGAAAATGTGGTTGCAAACTCCAAGAAAGGAGCCACAAGGATTATCATGAAGAACATCTATATACAATATTATTATAGCTGACATTTATAGAACACTTTAAGGTTTCCAAAGTGTATGTGTGTGTGTGTGTGTGTGTGTGTGTGTGTGTAAAATCCTCATGACAACTTTAAAAAATAGGTATCATTACTATTCTTATTTTAAAGATGAGGAGACTGAGGCTCACAAACATTAAGCAGATTGTCCAGAGTCACACAGTTAGATTAATGTAGGTCTTCCTGATACCAAATCCAGCATGTTCTTCAATTTTTAATTTCCTTTTACAATAATTAGTTTGGGTTATGCCTTAAGGTTGATATAATGATCTATAAGCTGTATAAGGCTTCTTTCCTTTCGACTTTAGAGAGTTTATTTTAGGTGTAAAATGACAAGTTCATTCACAATTGGTACCTAATCCCCAGTTAGAAAAATACAAGACAATTAAATGGCATTCTGAGTAGAGAACTGGACTACAAGTCAAGAAGACCTAAATTCAAATCCTGCCTCAGACACTTATTATTCATGTGAATCTAGTTAAGTCATTGAACCACTTTCATCTTCAATTTGTAAAATGGGGATAATAATAAATAGTGACTGCCCAAGGAGGTGGCAAAGTGCACAGAGTACAGTCCTTGGAATCAGAAGACTCATCATCCTGAATTCAAATCTGACCTCAGATACTTCCTAGCTGTGTAACTCTGGGCAAGTCATTTAATCCTGCTTGCCTCAGTTTTCTTATCTGTTAAATGATCTGCAGAAGGAAATGGCAAACCTCCCTAGTATCTCTACCAAGAAAACCCCAAATGGAGTCATGAAGAGTTCCATTAATGAAAATGATTGAATCTCCAAGAGGTGTTGAGAGGCTCAAATAATGTAATATACAAAAAGCCTTTGCAAACCTTAAAATAAGATGTAAATGCTATCATTATTATTATACCACACTTTCACATAATATCAAAAGTGTCCTAATCTCCAATTCCTTATGAAATTTTTTTTCTTCCCTTTTCCCATCTCTTCTTTTGTTTAATTGTTTTTTAGTTGTGTCTGAATCTTTATGACTACTTTGGGATTTTCTTGGCATAATAGTTTGTCTTTTCCTTCTCCAGCTCATTTTATAGATGAGGAAACTGAGAAAAACAGGCTTAAATGACCTGCTCAGGGTCACACAGATAGTATCTTTGGTTGGATTTGAATTCTGGAAGAGTAGTTTTCCCATCTCCAGGTCGGGCATTTGTAGTCATTGTGCCACATAGCTGCCTGGATCATAGGTAGGTATTTAACGTTTCCACTTTTGCCTTTTTATAATAAAAGCCCATAATTTTGTGACACTTTTTAAAACTTTGCTCATAACAATGCTGTATATATACTATAGCTAGATTTTTACAAAGCTTTTATTTCCTTCTTTTGCAGAGAAGATGGAGAGCTATTGATTAGACCATAATACAATAAGATGGATCCCAAATGCAATGGATGACTGGACTTAAAAAAGTTATTGTTAATGGTTCAACATAAACATAAAAGGTGATCTCTATTGGAGAAGCTAGTGTTGTGCTTGGCTAAAGGTGGAGATGGTATACTTATTAAATTTGTAGATAATACAAGACTAGGATAGGCTGTTAACACACTGGATAACAGAACCAGGTTCCAAAGGATTCTTGATGGGCTAGATCATTGAGGAGAAACTGATAATTCAAAAGAGGTAAATGTCAAATCTTGTGCTTGAGTACAAAAAAAAAAAATTCAACTCCAGAAGTATAACACTGGTGATCAATGAATAGACTGCAGTTCTTCTAAAAAAAAAAAAGATCCAGGCTTAGTGAGTTTTTGGTTCAATGCCAGCGAGTAGTGTGATATGACAGTGAAAAGCTTGAGCAATATTAAGTATGGCAGATCTTCCAGGAATAGGAAAGTATTATTCTCACTATCCCTTGCCCTTCTTAGATCTCCACTATGTTCAGTTCTAGACACCATGGTTCAAGGAGGGTGATAAGCTGGAGAATTTTTTATCAAAATTTTTGTTAAAAAAGTTATTTTTTAGGGGCAGCTAGGTGGCGCAGTGGTTAGAGCACCAGCCCTGAAGTCAGGAGGACCTGAGTTCAAATCTGGTCTCAGACACTTCCTAGCTGTGTGACCCTGGGCAAGTCACTTAACCCCAATTGCCTCAGCAAAAAAAAAAGCAAAAAAAAAAAAAAAGTTATTTTTTGTTGTCAATCATTATTCTGAAGTGCAACCAGATTCCAGGTCAGAGGGAAAAGCTGAAATAAACACAGAGGACACATCAACCCACCCTCATCCAGAACTAGAAGTGATTATATTAATAAGTTCTTATTTTCTGAAAAAAAAAAGCTGGCAAAGCAGAAAGAATTCAACGATAGAAAGTTACTATGGAAATAAAGCAGATCTGGTTCAGATTCAGAGGAGGACATTGAAGTTAAAAAAAAAAGTAAATCCTGTCTTACTTCAAAGAGTAACATTAAATAGTTATTTGCACCAAAAGAATTTACAGGCGAACTCAAAAAGATTTTAAAAATCAAATGAGAGAGATTGAGAAAAAACAAATAAACAACAACAACAAAACAATCCAAGAAAAACAAAAAAGATTGTGAAAAGTCAACCATCTAGAAATAGTAATCCAGAGTCTTACAAAGTAAAAAATTACAAGTGGGTGCAGCCAAAATTAGAAGGAAAGTATAGAAATAGGGAAAAATTTTTACAGCCAAGGTTTCTAATAAAGGCTACATTTCTAAATATATAGTGAGAATTGATTCAAATTTGTAAGAATACAAACCATTCCCCAGTTGATAAATAGTCAAATCTTCTCACATGTTTTGCTGTGCACATAGCAGTGTTTGTGGGGGTTTTTCCTATTTCATTTCAGATAATTTTTTTCTTTTTTTTTTTTTTTGGCTTTTTTCTTCTATTTTTTCTCCATTTTGTATTTGTTTTTTTAAAAAAAAATTAAAAAACTTAAAAAGGGAAAAAAAGATGAAGAGCTGTCATGTGAAGGAGGGACTAAACTTATTCTGTTTATTTTTCAGAAGGCAAAACCAAGAATAAGAGGAGGAAGCTGCAAAAAAGTACATTTAGGCTTGATGCCAAGGAAAATTTCCTAATCATTTTTCAGTTATGTCTGATTCTACATGACCCATTTGAGATTTTCTTGGCAAAGATCCTAGAATATTTGCTATTTTCTTTTTCAGTTCATTTTACAGATGAGGAAACTGAGACAGAGATAAGTGGCTTGCCCAGGGTCACCCAGCTAGTAAATATCTGAAGCCAGATTTGGACTCATGAAGATCAGTTCTCCTGACTCTTGATCTGCACTCTATTCACTGTGCTACCTAAATGCACCTTTCTAACCTGTAGAACTCTACAAAAGTGATTTCACTTGCCTTGAAAGGGTATGAGTTCTCCCTTTGACTGGATATTAAACAATGGGTAACAACTTTTCACATATGTTGAGAAGTCCCTTCCTGTAAGAGGTGGACAGCATAGACACTGATGTCCTTTTCAAAATTCAAATTTTCTGCTTCTATGTTTCCTCTGGACAGGTTGCTTAGAATACTGGGTCTAGACTCAAGATCTGAGATTAGCTGTGTGACTCTGGACAAGTCACTTAATCTTGTTTGTTTCAGTTTTCTCATATATAAAATAACCTGGAAAGGAAATGGCAAACTGCTCCATCATCTTTGCCAAGAAAGTCCCAAAAGGGTACACAAAGAGCCGGACATGACTGAAACAAGTAAACATCAATGTACCCTGTAAGGTAGCCAGTGTAAATATCCTTGTTCCCAATTTACAAATGAAGAATCAAGTCTCAGAAAGGTTGTGACTTGCTTTATAATTGTCAGACATGGGTTTTAAGCCAAGGTCTTCTGAATCCCAGAGAAGCCAGACTATGCTACCTCATTACTTCCTCCTTCCTTCAGCCATTCACAGTATTTCTGCCTAGGCTCTATTATCTTCACATAAATTAAATATAATCACATTGATATTTATATACTGTCTTAAGGTTTGCAAAGAATTTTACAAATATCTCATTTTTTAAGAAGATAGGTATTAATTTTACCCCTATTTTATAGACAAGAATACAGAAGCAGATAGAAGTAAAATGATTTACAACTGCTAAGTGTTTGAAGAAGAATATGAACTTGGCGCTTCCTAAATCTGGACCTTAAACCTTTAGTATATAACTAGCTTTCCTCTAATATATAATAACTGCTAATAGTAATAGCAAACATTTATATGCTACCTACTATGTATTAGATACTGTGCTAAGTGTTATACAATTATAATTTCTTTTACTTGTCACAATTCTGGCAGATAGGTTCTGTTAAGATACCCAATTTACAGTTGGAGAAACTGAGACTGAGAGATTGACTTGCCCAGTGTCACACAACTAATAAGTATTTGAGGCTGAATTTGAACTTTGTTCTTCCTGACTCCAGTAGATGTGTGTATGTATCTATATGTGTATATTGATATATGTCTATACATACTTTATAATATGTATATATGTATTTATAATATGTACTGTGTATATATGTGCATAAATATATTTATATTTTATCATATATATTATATTTTGTTATATAATTGTTTTCATACTATAAATACATCTATAAATTATATTATAATTATGTATATACATAAATATTTATATCTAATGCATATATATATACATATATAATACAAATATATATGTATTTATATATAATGAATATATACATAAATATTTAAGACATTGGTTCTGAGCTTACCTCAGCTCCTAACTAGTGCTTCTCTCTCTCTCTCTCTCTCTCTCTTTGACAGTTGGAGTTAAGTGACTGATCCAGGGTCACATAGCTAGTAAGTTTTGAGTGTCTGAAATTGGATTTGAATTCAGGTCTTCCTGAAGCTAGCGCCAGTACTCTATCCATTTTGCTATCTAGCTGCCCCACAGCCACTAATTAGTTGTGTGACAAAAGTCAGTTTATGGACCTCTGATTCTCTTATCTTCTTTATCTGTATAATTGAGAGGCAGGATCAGAGGCTTCTTCCAGTTAAAAATTTAATATTTCTATATCCTTTCATTATTTTTCCAACTCATTCATGCATTATGAAACCTAATTTTACATCCTCTTATGAAATGGAATGGAAAGCCCTGTCCAAAACCAAATTCAGATTCCTTCTCTGAAAATTTATAGGGTTAGATGAGAGTCTTCCTAACATCCTTTCCAACTGCCCGAAAGTAATGATTCTATTTCCCTCATTTGTTTTTCCAACTTACTCAAACATTATCGCTGCCCTTTTGAGATGTGATGAAATACTGGGGCCAAAATTGGATACATTCTTGGCTGCTAACCTGCAGCAGAAATCTCTTTCATTCTTCCTCCACACTGTTTGTTATTCTTTGATGCAAACTGTTTAGAAAAGCTAATATTAGCCTAGTCAGTCTATTAGGAGGCTTTGCTTTCCTGGAGTGACAGGCTAATTTCCTCCTTTTCTCTCCTTGCTCATGCACCCTGCTAACTGCTGTGGGAACAACAGGATAGACATCAAGCATCCTGAATGGATTTTCCTATTTTTTTTCCTTAAAATAAAAACCAATCCTATAAACTGAGAAGAGGAGTAATCAAACCATTATAATGTGGGAAGACACAGTTTCCTCCTTGGGAATTCAAGCCATAACATGAAAATCAAAGAATTGCTTAAGGATTTTTGATAAAGTTTTGATACCTGAGATACATACATATATGAATTTTACACATATATGAGACAACATGAAAAATAATTTTCAAAAGAAATTCAAGTCATTAAAAACAGAAGAATCTTCCAAATCACTAATAATTAGAGAAGTACAAATTACTTCATACCCATCAGTTGGCCCAAGATGACTGTAAATGTTGGAGGAAAGAGAGATACACTAATATACCAGAGATGAAGCCACAAAATGGTGGCAGTATCAAATAATTTGAAATTATTCTAAAAAAAAAGTCAGTAAAGTCAGCATACCCTTTGATCCAGCAAAAGCAAGTATTAAGCACCTACTATATTCCAAGCCCTGATCCTCACATCAAGCACTGGAGGCAAGTGCTATTGTTATCACCGTCATATAGTTAAGGTACTTGAAGCAAATAAGTGGCTTTCCCAGACTCACTCACATAAGTAGTAAATATCTGAGGCTGCCTTTGAATCTAGGTCTTTCTGACTTTAGATCCAATGTTCCATACACTGTGCCCCCTAGATGCCTCAGTGCATCAAGTGAAGTTAAAGACAGGGAAAGGTCTCATTTACCCCTAAAATATTTATTGCAACTCTTTCTGTAGTAACAAAAGTAGAAGGGGAGTAAATTTCCTCCATAAGAGGAAAACAATAAATATAATTTCTCATAAAATAATGCCAAATATCTTCTCTTTCTCCCTCCCTTCTTCTATCCCCACTCCCCAACCTTTTCTACAGAACTGGTAGACTATAAATGTTGACTAAAATAATGAAAGAATTACCTTAACTTTTCTTCCTCCCTCTCTCCATCCCTTCCTTCATTTCCTTCCTTTCCTACCTTCCCTCCTTCCTTCCTTCCCTTCCTTCCTTCCTTCCTTCCTTCCTTCTTTCCCTCTTTCTTTCTCTCTTTCTTTTTTGTTTCTTATTTCCTTTCCTCCTTCTCTGACTCCTTTCCTCCCTCCTTATCTATCTCTTATCTATCCACCCCTCCATCTTCTCTAGGTGACTTTTTCTTTGATAGGAAGGAGACAGGTTTTACCATCTGTCTGCTGCAATCATAATAGCCTATCTTATCAGACAAGACCAATTTGTTGATTTATTTAACTTTATTGTTATAAGGGAGGGCTCAACTGGGAATATTTTGAGAAGTCCAGTGATACAAACTAGGACCACTGACAAAGTATTTGCTTCTTACAGTATAACTTTTAAAAGGGCTAACCAGCAACTTTTTAAGGGGGGATTTTTTTTTTGGTTGAGATTTTAGAGGGTTTTTTATTTTTTGGAAATTTTGTCATTTGTCTATTATCAGGGGATTTTTATTTTTGGTTCATCATCTTTAAATCATGAAAAGGAACATTTTCTAACAATTGAGTTTATAATTACTGTCATTGAAATATTTGACTTTATGCAAAGACTGGGAAAAATAAAACAAAACACTAACTCTTGAGATTGCCAGAAAGTTCCTGGACAAACAAAATGGTAGAATCACCACTGTCATAGTCTTTACTTTGAATGTTATTGGATCCAGTGCTCCTTGGTTTCATTATGAATTTCTAGAGACTAACATTTAAAAATGCTAGCTCTGCATTATGGCTGACTCAGACATTTTGATGAGCATTTTCAACACCAAGCTGAGGAGGAAATATCTTCTAAGCTACATAAACATTTTCTTTGGTCAAAAGGATGAGACAAGCAAAATCATCTGCTTTACACAACCCTCTTATTTGTGAGGAAAGAACCAAGATCATATTTCACATTCCAGATGACAAAGGTTTGGGGGAGGGATAAGAGTGGAGAATAATATACTTATGTGGAAGTATATACCTCTACTGCACAACTGCGGTCCACATACTTATGTAGTATGTTTGCAGAATGTCCCTCAATGTCTTGTATCTTCTAAAAGAACTTGATTGTTAAAGAAAACATCCTGGTGAGAAAATGTCCAGTACTGATGCAGTTTGGCACCTTCTCTGAAACGTTTAGTCTTATAAAGTAGCCTAGAGCATTACAAGACTAAGTGACTTGTTCCATAGACAATATGTGTCATAAGTGGGACTTGGACTTGGATTATCCAGATTTGCAGACTAACTTTGCATCTGTTGCCTCTGCTAAAATGCAATAATCCTTATCATTCTTGCCATCCTCTCAAACCTCCTTCTCTTCCTTGTCCTACCTCTTCCACCTTCTCTCCCTCCAAGTTCTCCCCCTCCTCTCCAGCTCAAACTGAGAGCTTAATATACATGTTAATTGGGAGAAGTGGAAGATCTTCTAATTAGCAAAGTTAGTCTATTGGATCCCCTGGCAGACATTCCAGATGGAATAGAGAACCTATATGAGGATGATCTATATGAGGCAGCAAAATTTCCAGATTGGAAGAGGGATAAAAAGAAATAAAAAGGAATAGAGTTATTCTCAAGGAAGGTCAAATAGAGGAAGGATGAGACTTATTCTATTGGTCCCATAAGCTAGAACTAGAAGCAATAGCTGGAGTTGCTTAAAAGGTAGATTAATTATCTTTTTAAGGAAAAACACATAGTAATCATAATTGCTCCAAAGTGGAATAGGCCAACATGACAGAGAGTGCATTCTTCCTCATCACTGGAAGTCTTCAGGTGGATTTTAGATGACCACTTATCATCTATGATGTACACAGAGGGAATTTCTTCTTTTTTAAAATTTTTTTTTATTTTCCCCCAATTACATGTTAAAACTATTTTTATACATTAAAAAAGTTTTTAGTTCTAAATTCTATCAATTCTATCCCTCCTCCCCTCCCCCTTTTCTGATACAATAAGCAATCTGATATAGGTTATGCCTGGAATTCCTTTTTGAATATGGATTGGACATTTCTAATCATATTTTGGGAATAGCCTGGCTATCTATGTAATCCACTAGATGCAGAATTCTTTGGAGTCTTCAAGTCATACATACTTCATTTTACAGATATGAGAAAACTGAGGAAGAAATAAATGGAAATGGGTTCCCCATGTCCAAATAGGAAGCAAGAATCAGAGTCAGATTCTGAATCCAGGGCCTCTGTCTCTGTATCCAGAACTCTTCCTATTAAACCTTCAGCAGTCCTTCCTTTGTTTTTCCAAGGTAAAACAAGTTAGCACTCCACCTCCTCTACTACTCCTGTCTATGCTAGCATATTGAGTTGAGCGTATTGTTTTCCCCTCTTTGCTTTTCTTCTCATTATAGTTGTTGTGTCATTTCACTCATGCCTGACTCTCTGTGACTTCATTTGGGATTTTCTTGGCAGAGTTACTGTAATAATTGGTCATTTCCTTTTCCAACTTATTTGGTAGATGAGGAAATTGATGCAAATAGGGTTAAGGGATGCCCAGGGTCACACAACTATTAAGCATCTGAGGCTAGATTTGAACTCTAGTCCTCCTGAGTCATGGAGGACCCACCTTCTACTTTACCACCAGCTTCTCCTTTCCTCTTTTTATTTTCTTATTCAAATTTCATTTCTCTCTCCATTTAATAGGTTGGAATCTTGAAGACCAAAGTTTTCACTGTAACCCATACTGACTCCTTGAGTGTTAAATCAGTCTAGGAGATATAACTAGAAATTTTTGCCCTCAGGAAAAATGGCAATGAATAAATTCCGAAATCAGTTTTAGAGACAAATTCATCTATAGAAGGAAAGAACTCACATGGACTGCATCTGTAGTCCCCTCTCCTGGAGTTTTCTATGTTGAGGAATTTTTGTGGATAACTAGATACTAAACTCTATTGCTTTTATACAACTGAAGAAAGTGTTTTCACTCTTTACATTTGATTTTTCTTGGGCAAAGCAATTGCCATCCTTGGTAAAGTTCTATTTATGAAGACATTTACTCACACATGTTGGTCATTAGGATAGAGAACCTGGAAGGACTTTGGTAATAATTCCTGGGTACACGTTATTTTTATTTTAATGACATATAATGATAGCATCTCTATCAAGATACAATAATTTGCTTAGGCAAAGGAATATTTAAATCAAGGTCTCATGATTATAAAAATCAGCTCAAAATCTATGATTTATCAAATAAATGTGATTATCAAAAATCAGCTAAAATTAATTAGGAAGTGCTAATAAGTTTCCCATATTATCCAATCTGTCCAAGTGAATAATACATGTATGTGTATGTACACATACATATATGTATAAACATAAACATGCATGTGAATGAGTGAAATAAAGCATTTTTTTTCCTGAGGCAATTGGGGTTAAGTGACTTGCCCAGGGTCACACAGCTAGGAAGTGTTAAGTGTCTGAGGCCTGATTTGAACTCAGGTCTTCCTGACTTCAGGGCTGGTGCTCTATCCACTGCACCACTTAGCTGCCCCTGAAATAAAGTAAGCATTTACCATATTCCAAACACTATGCTAAATGCTAAAGATATAAATTAACAAATAAAAATTTTTTGCTCTCAAGAAACACATGGGCTAAGGTAATACATAAAGAAAATTTCACTATAGATAGGATGGAAGGATTTCATGGTCCTTAGGATTCAGTGACAAAACAGATATTTCTTCTTTAAGATCATTTTCATTGTTAAAATCATACCTTTTGATGCTGAACTGTAGATTTTGATGGCAAGAGATTTCACTTCTGGGCCATGGTCAGGCTGTATTATGACAGGGATTGCTTCTCAGCATGATCATTGCAGGTATTGGGTTAGAAGCATTGCTATTCTTAGTGATCTTGGTTCAGGGTCCTGAGTTAGACCATCACAGTCTGAGGGGAGATGGTGGTTAAGGTGATGGTGGTGTGACAGATGCTAACTCTTGTCTCTCTTCCAGGATGCCTTGCCCTTTGTTTAAGTGAGATTGTTTTGCTTCCTCTGTGGATAAGTAGCCGATTTGTGGTTGGTGAGGATAACTGGTCCCTTCTTCCAAGAAGTTGTCTCCCAGGTGATGGCTGTGAGAGCTGAGTCTGGAACCAAGACAAAATGGTTGAGTTGTTGGAGAGGAAGATTCTGCTACAATGTAGACACATGTATATATTTGATTCATTTAACATTTATTAAGCACCATATATAAGGACATACATACAACCTACATGCAAAACAATGTAGCCTTAGATGATTATTATAATAATTCATATTTCTGTATCTTAAATTTTGGAAAGCTCTTTATTCCCAATAATCCCGAGGGCTAGGCAGTCAGGTATAATGGTAAGAGAGCTAGATTTGAAGTTAAAGTACCTATACTCAAATCCCATCTCTTTTTTTTACAAGTTGGGATATCTTAGGCAGTCATTTAATCATCAGCCTCAATTCCTCACCTGTAACACTGATGTGATTGGACTAGATGAGTTCTAGGGTATATATACATACATATATGTATGTATAAACATAAACATGCATGTGAATGAGTGAAATAAAGCATTTTTTTCTTTCTAGTTCTAAATCTATGATTCTAGGAAATTATTTCTTACTTTATACAGGTGAAACCTGAAGGTATTAACTAAATTTGAATTGAATTGGAAAGTACCGACTAAATTTGAAGAGCTATTAAGTGTTAGAGCTAATATTCAAAAATGGGTATCCTGACTACAGTAGCATTGTTCTGCCTACTTTATTAGAGGTGATAAATATTGTACTCTGTCTTAGTAATTTATTTTACTTCAGAAAATAACCAATCCTCGGGGGCAGCTAGGTGATGCAGTGGATAGAGCACCAGCCCTGAAGTCAAGAAAACCTGAGTTCAAATCTGGCCTCAGACACTTAACATTTCCTAGCTGGGCAAGTCACTTACCCCCAATTGCCTCAGCAAAAAAGAAAAAAATAATAAAATATATGAATTTTAAAAAATAATCAATCCTTAACATTCAGCATTTAACTCTGCACTTCCACCATTAATAATTTAATTTTCACTTTCATGTTGACAACTATGCACAATTGTAGCTGTGTATGGTAGAAAAAAAGAGGCAAAATTCAGGCAAGTTTGTGGAGAGGCTGATGTCCTATTAGGTACTTCATTGGTCTTGTTCACCCTATTGTCATAAAGGATCCTTGTACATTCTTTAGATATTTTCATTGTTTCAACTTTTGTTTGCAATTATGGTCCCAAAGCATAAATGCAAGCCTTCTGACTTTTAAGCCCAAACCTGCTATCAGTGATGATGGTTTGTGAGAAAGTAAAGTTGTTAGATAAATTTTGTGTTGGAATGTCTGCAGCTGTTTTGGACTTTACAAATCCAACTATTTATAAAAAGAAGGAAGTCTTCATGCATCTGCTAAAAGTGCTATGAATCGGCTCTGAAAGTGCTAAAGTAACCTCTCAAGTGCAGAATGAAGAAACTGAAAAAATGGAAAAGCAACTAAATTTATGGGTAAATGAGATGCTTATCAGCCCTGCCCTCTCTCCTACTTTGGGGTGGTGAAATGAGCATCTAGCCTCTCCTGCTGCTAGTGCAGCTGGCCGGCCTGGGGCTCAGCACTCTACTGGGAGTGAGGACTCCCCCTGAGGCATGTGCTTTTCAACCTGGATAAGTTCAGTCACTGACTCAAAGAGATTAGAGATGGCATGCTGCCCCTTTCCCTTTTTCATCTCAGGATTCTTCTGACATCACTACTTCTTTCCCTTCCTGTCCCCTCTGGGTTTCCAGTCCTCTCCCCTGTATTTTACAGGTTATTTTATGGTAAATGTGTTAGGAAAAGTGCATATTATTGTAATTAATGTTTTGTTATAAAGAATTGGATGCAGAAAAGTGTATTTTCAGTAATCTCTAGTGAAAGATTACAGTTTCTGGTGGTCATGGGAGCCTAACCCCCCCATTTTCCATACATTGAATGCATCAGTATTATGTTTTTTGACTTTTGCAGTGTTTTCTAGGAATGTTACTGACACAAAAGTTAAGGATTGATTGTATGAAAAAAATGTTTATGCATCAAAGAATGAAAATCAGGAAATAGTTAGCCCATTGTTCACAGTCAGATTAAGAAACCAAATAAATCTTATTACATCGCTGATCAAATGGCTGTTTAGGGATCGGCCATGAGATTAATTTTTTTTAAGGTTGGATCAAAAATAGCTGTGACTGATTTCAAAACTGCATTTCAAATCTATTAGTGAGGATGAATTTGACTGATAAGTGAATCAGGTACCACTAAAAAAAAAATTGCAGATCTAAAGAAGAATAAAAGAAATGCTTCAAGTCCTACAATTTTGGCTTTTAAATTATTCATTTGAAGAAGGGAAAAAATATTGATCTTTGGACTAAGGCCTGATGTCAAACTAATGAGAAATTGTCATGCATTATGCTTTTGAAATTCAAGTTAGTAGAAAAGATAAAATGTAAAATCATTTCTTAAAGTTTGAAGATGGCAAAATATACATTACTGAGACACATCTTTCATGCTGTCTAGCATAGGGAAAAACACAGGGACAGAAAGCATCAGGAAATTGGGAACAGAAAAAGATCACAGATGCTAAAAACATTTCATGAAAAGAAGAAGAAATGATATAACAAGTGGATTTTAGAGAAAGAATGAAAGGGAGAAAATGAGAGAAAGGAAAGAGATGAGTAGAAATAGAGAAAGAAGGGGAACTGAGCAAAAGAATGAAGGGGCAAAAGAGAGGAAATACTTCCTGAGCCAGGCTTTTCACAGGTCACTATAATAGTACTGGCACTTTTAGGATTGAGTGTGATTTATGTTTGGTTTTGTTTTTTTTTTAAAATACACTGGGTTCATTTTGTTTCTTATTTATTTTTATGGTTTTTAATTGATATTTTCTATTTCTTACATTCTATCTCTCTCTTTTTCCCCTTTCCCAAGAAGTATTCCATATAACAAATAGTATTGTTTTTTATAGAAGTCAAAAAAAATCAGTATAACTAATCTCTGCATAAAAAAGTACAAAAAATGTGCCATGTATAACACTTGTGGAGTTCCATTTCCACAAAGGGTTAGGTTGAGGGTATCTTTTTATATATCTTCATTTGATTGTCATAATTTTCTTTCATTTAGTTTTGATTTTTTTGGAGTAGTGTTCTTTCCATTTACATTGTGGTAATCAGTGTATATGATATATTATTTTCTAAGCTTTGCTTACTTTACTCTCCATATTGATCTTTCCATATTTTGCATTCATCATAAACATCATTTTTTTACAGCACAGAGTAGTTATTTTAAATATTCTATTTATGTAAGTCAAAATTGCTTTTCACATGATTGTAACACTTCATAGTTCACCACAATATGTCAGTTTGCCTATTTTCCCATATCTCCTTCAACTGTTGGTATTTCTTGTCATATTTGCTAATTTTCATGATGTGAGGTGAAACCTCAGGGTTGTTTTGATGTGCATTTCTATTATTAGTGAGTTGGAACATTTTTTCAGTGGTTGTACTTTGTAATTCTTTTGAGAATTGTTTGTTCATATCCCTTGAGTCTTTGTAGTAGAATGGCTAGTAATTATATGGATGTATATACATACAATATTACATAATGAATAAAACACAAACAATTCATATAAACACTATGAATATTATGTGAATTGTGTATGTATATTGGATGCCAAATCCTTAGCAGAGAAATTTGATTAAAAGACTTTTTTTCTCATTTACCCACTTCCTTTCTTATCCTAGGTGTGTTAATATTGTTTATGTAAAAGTTTTTTAATTTCAAATAATCAAAGATATCTCTTTTTTGTAATTACTTCTTCCTCTTATTTTTTAAAGAACACGTCACTTACCCATTACTATGACAGATATATAATCTGTCTCTTCTAATTTTTTGTTGTTGTGTGATCTTTAATCACATATCCATTTAGAATGTATTATGGAGTGTGATGTAAGGTGTTGATCTAAGCCTAATTTCTATCAGACTTTTTCGGTTTTCCCAGAAGTTTTTAATCAAATTGAGTTTTATTTTCCCCAGGTAATTTATGCTTTCCACTTTATCAAACTCTCATTTATTGAGTTCTATTGTTTCTGAATCTCCCTTGTCTGATCTGTTCCATTGATCTATCTCTCTATTCTTTAACCAATACCAGGTGGTTTTGAGGACTGCTGTTTTATAATATAGTTTGAGGTCTGCAAGTGCTGTTCCTTTTTAGTCCTTTTCATTATTTCCCTTGATATTCTAGATCTTTTCCCCTCCAAAATGAATTTTGTTGTTATTTTATCAAGGTCTGTAAAGTATTTCCTTGGTAATTTGATTGGTATAGCATTAAAAGTAGAAATTAATCCTGGGTTGATTTTAAATTCAAAGTTCTTTATAAGCATCACTGATTCCATTAACATTCTTTATATTTTTAGCTTCCATTGAAATAGATCTAAATGGTAAGCTATTCACCAAGTAACTATGCCTAAAATGCTTTATTAACTATACCATTACTCTGGAAATCAAGAATGGCAATTCAAGGAATGGATTTGTGCTTCCTCTCTCATTATTCTTAGAATGGCCTTGTGTTATTGAAATGTTCATAAACTGAATACAACATGAGTCTGGAGTTGGCAGAGAGAAAGTAAAGCAAACAGCTTTATTGAGAGGGAATACTCACAATTAAGGAGGCAGTTTGATAAAATCCAACACCCATTCCTATTAAAAACACTGGAGAGTATAGGAATAAATGGGCTTTTCCTTAAAATGATAAGTAGTATCTACTTAAAACCTTCAGCAAGCATCATATGTAATGGACTCAAACTAGAACCATTCCCAATAAGATCAGGAGTGAAACAAGGCTGCCCACTGTCACCATTACTATTTAATATTGTATTAGAAATGTTAGCTTTAGCAATAAGAGAAGAAAAAGAGATAAAAGGAATCAGAGTAGGTAGTGAAGAAACCAAATTATCACTCTTTGCAGATGACATGATGGTATACTTAGAGAATCCTAGAGACTCAACTAAAAAACTACTAGAAACAATTCACACCTTTAGCAAAGTGGCAGGATACAAAATAAATCCACATAAATCATCAGCATTTTTATATATTACCAATAAAGTTCAGTAGCAAGAGATACAAAAAGAAATTCCATTCAAAATAACTGTTGATAGTATAAAATATTTGGGAATTTATCTGCCAAGGGATAGTCAGGAACTATATGAACTAAATTACAAAACACTTTCCACACAAATCAAATCAGACCTAGTCAATTGGAAAAACTTAAAATGCTCATGGGTAGGACGAGCGAATATAATAAAAATGACAATACTACCCAAACTAATTTACTTATTTAGTGCCATACCAATCAAACTCCCAAGAAATTATCTTACAGATCTAGAAAAAATAGTAGCAAAGTTCATTTGGAAAAACAAAAGGTCTAGAATTTCAAGGGGATTAATGAAAAAAAAGGCTGAAGATGGTGGACTTGCTGTACCAGATCTAAAACTATATTATAAAGCAGCGGTCATCAAAACCATTTGGTACTGGCTAAGAAATAGAGTAGTCGATCAGTGGAATAGGATAGAATCACAAGACAAACTAGGCAATAACTGTAGCAATTTGGTTTTTGATAAACCCAAAGACCCCAGCTTTTGGGATAAGTATTCACTATTTGACAAAAACTGCTGGGAAAACTGGAAACTAGTGTGGAAGAAATTAGGGCTTGACCCACATCTAACACCACATACCAAGATAAGATCTAAATGGGTTCATGATCTGGATATAAAGAGTGATTTTGTAAACAAGTTAGAGGAACATAATATAGTTTACCTCTCAGACCTGTGGAGATGGAATAAATTTATGTCCAAAGAAGAACTGGAACTTTTAATTGAAAACCAGATAGATAACTTTGACTATATTAAGTTAAAAAGTTTTTGTACAAACAAAATCAATGCAGACAAGATTAGGAGGGAAGCAATAAATTGGGAAATCATCTTTACATTTAAGGGTTCTGATAAAGGTCTCATCTCTAAAATATATAGAGAATTGTCTCATATTTATAAAAATTCAAGCCATTCTCCAATCAATAAATGGTCAAAGGATATGAACAGACAATTTTCAGAGGATGAAATTAAAACTATTTATAGTCATATGAAAAGGTGCTCCAAATCACTATTGATCAGAGAAATGCAAATCAAGACAACCCTGAGATACCACTTCACACCTGTCAGATTGGCTAAAATGACAGGAAAAGTTAATGATGAATGTTGGAGGGGTTGTGGGAGGGCTGGGACACTGATGCATTGTTGGTGGAGCTGTGAACGGATACAGCCATTCTGGAGAACAATTTGGAGCTATGCTCAAAAAGTTATCAAACTGTGCATACCCTTTGACCCAGCAGCATTTCTATTGGGCTTATATCCCAAAGAAATCATAAAGGAAGGAAAAGGCCCCACATGTGCAAGAATGTTTGTGGCAGCCCTTTTTGTAGTGGCTAGAAACTGGAAATTGAATAGATGCCCTTCAATTGGAGAACGGCTGAATAAATTATGGTATATGAATGTTATGGAATATTATTGTTCTGTAAGAAATGACCAGCAAGATGATTTCAGAGAGGCCTGGAGAGACTTACATGAACTGATGCTGAGTGAAATGAGCAGAACCAGGAGATCATTATACACAGCAACAACAGTACTATATGACGATCAATTCTGATGGACATGGCTCTCTTCAACAATGAAATGTTTCAAACCACCTCCAATTGTTCACTGAAGTAAGCCATATACACCCAGAGAGAGGGATGCGAAATGTCGACCACAACATAACATTCTCATACTCCTTGATTGATGTTTGCTTACATTGTGTTTCCTTTATCTGATATATCGTTTGTGTAGATAAGATTTTTCTTGCACACCAATGATAAGTTTGGAAATATGTATACATATATTCGATTTGCCAATATTTTAACATCATTAACATGTAGTGGATATCCTGCCATCTAGGGGAGGGGTGGGGAGTTGGGGGAAAAATTTGTAACGGAAAGCTATGTAAGGGTTATTGTTGAAGAATTACCCACACATATGTTATGCAAATAAAATAAAAATAAAAAAAAAACAATTAAGGAGGCAGTCAAAAAGGATAAGAACAGGTCAGGTCTTACTCAGATCTTGATAAAGAATTTATTGCCAGAATCTGTAAAGCTCAGTGTTTTTATTTTGTTTTGTTGCTTTTTAAATGATTCTTATCTGAATCCTGGGGAACTAGTTATTGGGAAGAATAAACCAGAGCTTATGTGCTGGTTTGGGGACTGAAGTTGATTTCTGCAGTGTGTATGTGGTACACCTGGAGAATTGGTTTTGAGTTTGCCTTCTTTAAGCAAGTAAATAAGCAGAGAGCAAACAGAACCCAGAAAAATCATAAAGATAAAAATATACTAGAAAATACACAAAGTGGATGCCCTTAGATGGCAGTAGATGAAATTATCACCCAAGAAAGTCTTTCCCAAAGTGGGCAGACAATCTGGAATCAGGAAGATATGGAGAAGCCAGTTTTGCCTTTGGGATTTTATCTTCTATACTCTTGAATTTCTTCAGAAGTTTTCATCCTGATAGGGAAAGATAACACGTAAAAGGGAGGGGTGGAAAGGGAAAATTGTGATTGACAAGTGATTAATGCACCCCTTCCAGGAAGAGTAATAATCATTTGATTATTCAAGAGCAAGATGGGAAGGAGGAAGCTGGAACAAGAGTATTTTTGCAGATTTCTGTGACATGTGGTGGGTTTGAGTCTGGCCCACAAAAAGTGAATGTCCAACAATCAGAAGTGGGAGTTTGAGTCTAAGGTTTAAAGTGGCAGCTGGAGCTCAGAAGCATAGCAGCTTGACTGGGAAGTTCATTTAGCTGGTGCTTAGATCCAGGACTACGAGAAGTTTTTCAACCTATAAAATGTTCATTCCTTTTTATCTGTCATACTATTCTCCTTTTTACCCCTATTTTACCCATATGTTTCCCTTGTAGTGTTTTATAGTGCATCCTTTACAAAATGTCTACAGGGTGATATAGTCTTTGCCTACTACTATTAGCTTTCTAGGTCAACTGCCTAATCTAACTGGCTACTTGGTCTTGGCTTTTTTTTTTTTTTTTTTTTTATCATATATTTGGTTAATCAGAAAACACCAAACAAGTGATATGCTATTTGTGAGAGACATAAAGGAAAGACAGGACATAGGAAACTCTTCAGTATTCCCTGTTGAGGGGCACTGGAGATTAGATAATGAAAGAACAGGACAATTAGACAAAGTAGCATTGAAAGTCAAGCAAATAATGCTTGACTTTTTTTTTTTTTTTTTTAGGGGAAAGGAAGGGAACAAGCATCTATTAAGTGCTTATTACATGTTAAACCTAATATATGCTAAGTGATTTATAATTATCATATCACAGCAGGTAGGTGCTATTGTTATTCCCTTTTTTACAGTTGAGGAAATGAGGCAGAAAGAGATTAAGTGATTTACCTATGATTACACAGTAAGTATTTGATGACAGATTTGAACTTGGATCTTGCCAGTGCTCATGATCCAGACCATGTGAAATCACTTTTTTTTTTTGCTGAGGCAATTGGGGTTAAGTGACTTGCCCAGGGTCACACAGCTAGGAAGTGTTAAGTATCTGAGAGTAGATTTGAACTCAGGTCCTCCTAACTTCAGGGCTAGTGCTCTATCCTCTGCGCCACCTAGCTGCCCCCAATCACTTTTTTTTTTTTTTTAAAGAAGTAATCCTAACTCTATTTTGAATCGGGCTGTGAAAAGTACTCCCTTGAAGTTAAATGCATCTTGTAGGAAAACAGAAATACTTATGTGGCAGATAGAGTACTCCCTTAACCATACTCCTCTTAACTCATATATCTTCTTTTCTTCTGCAATTCTTGTCTATGTTCTCTGATTTGGCCAGGATACTAGTGGAATAGGAGATGCTTGAATTAGCCTTCACCCATACAGTTCTCCTACAATGTTAACTAAATTGGTTTCAATCAAAGATATGGAGATACCTTGGACAGTCTGAATTAAGTTAGAATGAAATAGATTGACCTAGAGATATTACTACTAGGTCTCTACCCCAGAGAGTTCAAAAAAATATAATAAAGGATCTATACATACATACACACATATATATATTCATACAACTTTTTTTTTTGGTAGTGGCAAAGACCTAAAAAAAGTATTTATCAGTTGAGGAATGCCTGAAAAAAGTATGTTGTATGAATATGGTGGAATATTAATATTCCATAAGAAAAGACAAGAGGGGTGACTTCATAAAAACTTCGGAAGACTTGTATGAACTGATGTGGAATGAAGGGAGAACCAGGAAGATACCTTTACAATAACAACATTGTAAAGAGAAATAATTCTGAAAGACTTAATTAATGCTTAGTAATGTAATGACCAATTATGATTCTAGAACCAAATAATGAAGCATGAGATCTACCTTCAGACATAGAAGGGATAAACTCAAGATGCAAAATAAGACATACATTTTCAAAAATAGGCAATGGAGGTATTTGTTTCACTTGATTATACATATGTTATGAAGATTTTGTTTTTCTTTTCTTTTCAGTGGTGGGATATAGTGGGGCGAAGGGGAAGTAGGGGGCATATTTGTATAAGAAGAGAAAGTCATCTAAACATTTTTTTAAATTGTTAAAAAAATTTATTTATTTTATTTTAATCAAAGCATTTTTAAAAGCATAGGAGAGAACAGAAAGAAAGCCAGAAAGAAACAGAGAAGCAGGACAACTTTGAAGATTACATGTTGAATTTATTATATACTCAAAAGGAAAAGCAAGCTGCATCTAATAGACATTCATAGTTCCATGTACAATCCTTTTTTTTTTCTATTCTACTTTGTAAATGGAAGTAATCATTTTATTTAATGTTTGTTAGGTTCAGAATTAATTTTTTTTAAAAAAATTAGATGTTTGTCTCATTCTTCATCCCTACACAAGGTGAGAATGTCCTTTCCCAAAGGATTAGATTATACATAGAAATTGGGGGAAAAAAACCATTAAAAAGATTCATTAGAAATTATATTAAAATAAGAAATAATGAAGTCATCCTGTGAAGAACTTGACTTCTCTGTATTTTTGTAAATTCTGAAACTAGATTTAGACTAGCACTAAAACATTCAAAATGCAGAAAAATCCTTCATGTGCCTTTTGCATCTAGGGTAAGAAAGGCAAATTCATAATCAAAGAAGGGACAGAAATTATCACAGGAAATAAAATAATTATTGTTAAAAAATCTAGAAGCTTCTTATAAACAAAATTAATGTAACTAGGACATGAAAGAAAGCAGTTGACTGGTAAAAATATTTTTGAATTAAATCTCTGATAAAAGTCTGGTATTCAAGATATATAATCAGTTTAAGAGACAAGACCAGAAGCCATTCCTCAAAAGATAAGTGATCAAAAAACATGAACAAACAGTTCTCAAAAAATACATTGCAAACAATTAAGAACCATAGGAAAGACTACTCACTCCTACTCCCCAATATTAAGAGAAATACAAATTAAATTAACTTTGAATTTTTACCTCAAACTCAGCAAATTGACAAAGGAGACAAAAGATCAGGATGATTAATGTTGGAATGGTTGTGAATAGAGAGGCACATGAATGTACTGTTGGTATAGTTGTGAAGTAGTCCAACTATACTGGAAAGCAATTTGTAATTTTTTCTTTTCTTTTCTGAGGCAATTGGGGTTAAGTGACTTGCCCAGGGTCACACAGGTAGGAAGTGTTAAGTGTCTGAGGCCAGATTCGAATTCAGGTCCTCTTGACTTCAGGGCTGTTTCTCTATCCATTGTGCCACCTAGCTGCCCCCCAATTTGTAATTTTTCAAAGAAAGTAATTAAAATATTGATACTCTTTGATTCAGAGACTCTTCTACTAGACATATATCCCAAGGAAGTCAATAATAAAAAGAAAGACTCCAGATACACAAAAATATTTTTAGTAGCACTTTTTGTAGTACCAAAGAATTGAAAACAAAGCAAATGCCTATCAATTGGGCATTAACTAAATAAGTTATGATATACAAATGGAATGAAATATTGTTACTCTTTAAAATAATAACAAATATGAAATGATAGTAAAGCATGAAAAGACCTCTTTAAATTGTTAGAAAGTAAACAGAATCAGAAAAACAATATATACAACACAAAGATTTTGTCTTGATATATTATCAAGATTTCTCTCAAGTTTGGAATACTCTCCTTCTTTACTTTTACCTCCTGGCTTCCTTCAAGATCTAGTTCATTTCTATTGGAGGAGACTTTTTCTTATCCCCACCACTGCTACAGCTTCCTTCTGAGATTATCTCCCACTTAGCTTATATCCCAAAGAGATCTCAAAAGAAGGAAAGGGACCCACATGTGCAAGAATGTTTGTGGCAGCCCTTTTTGTAGTGTCAAGAAACTGGAAACTGAATGGGTGCCCATCAATTGGAGAATGGCTGAACAAATTATGGTATATGCATGTTATGGAATATTATTGTTCTGTAAGAAACAACCAGCAGGATGATTTCAGAGAGGCCTGGAGAGACTTGAATGAACTGATGCTAAGTGAAATGAGCAGAACCAGGAGATCATTCTACATGGCAACAACAAGACTTTAGGATGATCAATTCTGATGGACATGACTCTCTTTTACAATGAAATGCTTCAAACCAATTCCAATTGTTCAGTGATGAAGAAAGCCATATACACCCAGAGAGAGGGATATGATATGTGGACCACAACATAACATTTTCTTGCTCTCGATTGATGTTTGCTTGCATTGTTTTCTTTCTCAGATTTTATTTCTTGGAGACATGATTTTTCTTGCACAACAATGATTAAGTGTTGAAATATGTATACATATATTCGATTTTTCAAGTATTTTAACATAATTAACATGTAGTGGACTTCCTGCCATCTAGGAGAGGGGAGGGGAATAGGGGGAAAATTTGTAACAGAAAGCTCTTTGTAAGGGTCATTGTTGAAGAGATTATCTCCCACTTATACCATCACATCCCCCCCCCACCTCAATTGTTTGAATATTAGAAAATGAGCTCCTGGGCATGTTATGTGTTTTTGCTTTTCTTTGTACTTCCAGCATGCAGCATAATCCTTGGCATATAGTAAGTACTTAATAAATACTTGTTAAACCATATCTCTAAAATTGTCATTAGTAATTGGGTAGTACAAAGAATGAATGGGGTAGAGGTTAATATGATGTGATCATAAAAAGCAAAACCATGTAGGAAAAGATAAAAACAGGAATTATGCTACATGAATGAGTTATGGACTGATAATTTTGAAATTCTATTCACATTGGGAATGGGTTAAAGAGGGAATGATACATATACATCTATCTAGATTGGTACATATGTGTGTGCAACTGTAGAACACGTCAAATGTCATTCAATATATTGTTTAGTTTTGCTGAAATGTATCTTTTTTCCTTTCTATTTTTATTGGTAGTTTTGAAGGGATGGCTTTTTGGAAGGTGGAAAAAATAAGCATAGGGAAATACAAGTGATACAAAAGATAATAAAATAAATGTTTTTAAAAGTGGATTTTGTGCTCATAGAGGTTGGCAGATTGAGAGATCTGTTGATTGAAATCTTCTACTTATACATTCAATGGGGTCTAAGGCATGAATTGCCTTCATTTTTGACCCAGGGAGGTTAGACTTTAAAACTTAAGCATGAAAACAGGTACATGCCTAGTAAACCTATATATCAAGACTATGGCTGGAAGAATCACTTGAGTTGAGGAGCTTTGAGTTTCAGTAGACTAAACTCAGTAGGTGTCCAGCACCAATAAGATGGAATTGGGGTGTGTGGCCACTAGTCTGCTTAACTAGAAATCCAAGTCAGAAACAGAGCAGGTCAGAGCTTCCAGATTGATTACTAGAGAGATTAGACCTGAAAGTGGTCAATACTTCTATCTTGGTGATTGAAAGACAAACAGGAGTTGTTATTGTTCAGTCATTTAAATTATATCTGATTCTTTTTGACCCCATTTGGGGTTTTCCTGGAAAAGATACTGGAGCAGTTTGCATTTCCTTCTCCAAGTGCATTTTACAGGTGAGGAGATTGAGGCAAATAGGTTAAGTGACTTACTTTGTGTTAGAAAGTATCTGAAACCAGATTTGAACTCAGGTTGATGATTCTTCCTGACTCCAGGTCCAGCTCTCTATCCACTTAATCCTCTAGCTGCCAAGATAGACAAGTTTGAAAATAAACAAAACAAATAAAAAGTTGAATTGAATCACAAAACCTATTTCTGAGTATTGATATGAAAACCACAAATTTGGTTCCCAAAATTTAAGTAACCCAAGGGCAAGACCCTATGTCATTTATCTTTTTTCTCTTTCTCAGCTTTAAGAATAAATAGCCATTTAGCATTTATTTGTTGAATGAATGAATGGTTCATTGAATCCCTTCAAATGTCAATCAAATTTATCAGTCTGGACCCAAGTTAGGCTAACTCTTGAGACCATGAAGGGAAAATTTTATTTTTCCTTCTCAATCTGAATGAGTCATTTTGAGTTTTTAGAAAACATTCCTCTCATAATTATAACTTTTGAAGTGAAACAAAAGTTCCTGTATGACTATTAATGGTGCTCCATAAAAAGACAGAAAGACCAGGCCATTTTAGAAAAATCTTTTAAGTTCTATGCCTCTTTATTTCCAGTGGCAAAGCAAAAAATACTACTCAGTAACCACCACAGAATAAACTCAAAACAAATTATAATCAGACAAGAAAAAGGAAAACTTGAAACAACAATGGTATTTTTGCAATAGATGCAATAGTGTAATCAGACACATATGGGTGCTTTGGATAAAGATCGACATGTATTTGTGTTTGGAGACAGGAATAAATGGTAAAAGTGGAAATTTGGATCCCACTCTTGATTCCTTTTCCAGTCCTATTATTTCTTGCTATTCTCTATTTCTGATTCCAGCTCTTAAGAGTGTAAGATTCTCAAATCTTTGTTTCAATTCCAGACTTGCTTGGAGCTTAAATCAAGGCTAGAGAATTTTTTTTTTAAAAAAAGAAAGGGTATTGTTAGGTAAAATATGCTGGGAGAAATATGAAGGCTTAGAACAGGTTAAGTTCTTTTGATTTCCAATATCCCTTCCAGCTCTGACTCCATGACCCATATATCTTATGACTTGGTAGTGTAGATGGAATGATAATAATGGATGACAAAAAGAAGACAGAGTTAATCAATTCTCTAGTGTTTCAGTTTTCTCTTTCAAGATAAATTATTTTTTAGATTAGAGAGAACAGAACAAAAATAGCTAACAGAGTAGATACTGAAGGTAAATATTATAATGTCCTTATAGCAGTTATCAAACATGGGAATCTGTTGGCCTGACCAGCAGCACTCCTGAGTGACCCTTCATTAGTTGGAAATGTAAATGGGAAACATTTAACAACAAAAAAAGAAAAATACATTAAAATATAAATATATTTTAATGTAGTTTTCTAAGTTAATATGTAGACTGCAGGAATCTTCCTATATGGTTCAATGGCTCCTGTTTCCATTAGAGTTTAATGATAATGTACCACAGTCATGGCCAGAATTGAAGACCTTACTAAAGAAAATATTTTGAATAATGTAAATTGTAGTATACCCCTCATTCTTACTCCTGTCCCTCAGGTGATTATAAACTGAAGTGATTAATGTTTGGAATTTGGGTTTGGGAATATGAGATCTAGAGATGACCCAGTGATGGAGCAAAAGAGGGGCTCAGTTAAGAGGCCTGAAGAGAAACAGAAGCTGTAACTGAAGAAACAGGATTTTAAACAGCTAGAAAGTATTCAGTAGGGTGGATAACAACTAAGTTCTTTAGGGAAACAGTAAGAGAATAACAAGATACTACTGAGAAATTTAAGTCATCAAACACAGGTTATCTCTCTTATAGGTATAGAGAAAAGTAGGGGATGTTCTTTTGTTACTGAGCAACAGAAAACTTTGAAAGATCATGGAGAATAAGAGAAATATCACATAATTGGAGAAAGACAAAAGTATCAATTTAAAAAGAAATTTAAAAATCAGACTTGACATAAGAGTTTGAAAATTATAGGTCTTTGGAATTAGAAACTCTTGAAAAAAATCCTATAATGTATTATTAAAAGGGTATTATCATCCTCCCAGTTATTAAAGCTTGCAACCCAGATATCAACTTCAACTATTCACTCTCGTTTCCTATATCCAATCTATTGCCAATGCTTGTCAATTCTACCTTTGAAATATCTTTCATGTATGCCCCCCTCTCTCCTCAAATACTGCCTCTACTTTGGAGTAAGCCTTTGTCACTCCATGCCTCAAATATTGTAATAGCCTTGCCTCAAGTCTCTCCACTCTAGTCAAATCTCTGCTTAACCGTTAGTGATCTTTCTAAAGTACAAATCTGAGTCCCTTGCCCCCCCCATTCAGTAAACTCCAGTGATTCCTTATTACCTCCAGAATCAAATATAAAATACTGTTTAGCTTTCAAAGTTTTCAATAACATGACCTATTCCTACCTTTTCTGTTATTTTATATATTACTCCTCATCCAAGTTCTTGGAGATTCAGTGATACTGTCTTCCTTGATGTTCCTTATATAAGATAATCCATATGAACTGTTCATATTCTTTGAATACTCATCTATTGAGGAATGACTTTTGGTCACATACATCTGTATAAACAAATATGTACACATATATCTGTTGTTTCTATATTTTGTTAGATTGATATCATTCTTCCCATTTTAAAATGTTTTCCTGTCCTAGATATACATTGTAAAGAGACCTCTATACTGTAAAGATTATATCATCTAAAGTACAGATTTTCTCAGTGTGTTCTTGGTTAATCCAATCACTTTTCCTGACTTTGTTTTTTCTAAATGCAATTTCTTCTTTTTTCCTCTCCAACTATAAATACATTAATTATTTGTTTTTAACATTCATGAAATTTTTTTGAATTATTTATTCTTTAACTGTTTCTACCCTACTCATAGAGAAGGTAAACAACATGATATTAATTATACATGTGAAATCATACAAAATATATTTCTAAATTGCAATAAAAAGCAATAATAATAAAGAAACAATTATGGTTCAATCTGTACTTAGACAATTAGTTCTGGAGATGGACAGCATATTTCATTATCCTCTGATCCTTTGAAATTGTTTTGGATCATTGTATATTGATCAAAATAGCTTTCACAATTAATCATCATTACATTATTGCTAATACTCTCTACTACGTTCTCCTGGTTCTGCTCACTGTACACTTTGCATCAATTCATAAAAGTCTTCTCTGTTGGAGGAGATGTGGGAAAACTGAGACACTATATTGTTGGTGGAACTGTGAACAGATCCAACCATTCTGGAGAGCAATAAAGAACAATGCTCAAAAAGTTATCAAACTCTGCATACCCTTTGACCCAGCAGTGTTTCTACTGGGCCTATATCCCAAAGAGATCTTAAAGGAGGGAAAGGGACCCACATGTGCAAGAATGTTTGTGGCAGCCCTTTTTGTAGTGTCAAGAAACTGGAAACTGAATGGATGCCCATCAATTGGAGAGTGGCTGAACAAATTCTGGTATATGAATGTCATGGAATATTATTGCTCTGTAAGAAACGACCAGCAGGACGATTTCAGAGAGGCTTGGAGAGACTTGCATGAACTGATGCTGAGTGAAATGAGTAGAACCAGGAGATCATTATACACAGCAACAACAAGATTATACAATGATCAATTCTGATGGACATGGCTCTCTTCAACAATGAGATGATTCAAACCAGTTTCAATTGGTCGGTGATGAAGAAACCATTTACACCCAGGGAGAGGACCATGGGAACTGAATGTGGTTCATAACATAGCATTTTCACTCTTTTCATTGTTGCTTGCTTGCATTTTATTCTGCTTCTTCTTTTTATTTTTTACTGGTTTGATTTGATTTTTCTTGTGCAGCATGATAATTGTATAAATATGTATACCTATATTGAATTTACATATATTTTACCATGTTTAACACATATTGGATTACTTGTCATCTAGGGCTGGGGGTGGGGAGAAAGGAGGGAATTGAAACACAAAATTTTGCAAGGGTCAATGGTGAAAAAGTACCCTTGCTTATGTTTTGAAAATAAAAAAGCTTCAATAAAAAATAATTTTGACCAATAGCTTAATGGTATTTTATTTTTCCAAATACATGCAAAGACAGTTTTCAACATTCACCTTTGCAAATCCTTGTGTTCCAAATTTTTCTCCCTCTTCCCCCCCAGACATCAAGCAATCCCATATAGGTTAAATATATGCAATTTTTCTAAACATATTTCCATTTTTGTCATGCTAAGAAAAATCTGATCAAAAAAGGAAAAAGAAACCAAACAAATCACCACCAACAAAAAACAAAAAAGGGTGAAAAAACTATGCTTTGATCCACATTCAGTCTCCATAGTTTTTTCTCCGGATATAGATAGCACTTTCTATCCCAAATCTATTGGAATTGCCTTGAATCATCTCATTGTTGAGAAAAGCCAAGTCCACCACAGTTTATTGCCACACAATCCTGTTGTTACTGTATAATGTTCTCTTGATTCTGCTCACTTCACTCAGCATCAGTTCATATATTTATGATGTATATCTTTAGAGATATTTTACACATCAGGAGCTACCTGCATTGGAGAAATTACTGGCCTAAACAAACAGTTAATATTGTATGTATCTATTTGTATATGTGATATAATTTACTGTTTAATGATGAAAGATTAGCCCCAACTATCTGAAGGTCAGGTATGTTTTTCAATCATTCTCTGGTATTTTAAAAAAGTTTTTTTGGGGGAAGATATCTGATATTTCTGCCATTAGCTCCAACGCATTCTGATTGTGTTCCCTAAATTTTAGTGGTTTTCTGCACCTCAATTCCCATTTAGCCATCTAGCAGTCAGATTAATTTTTTTTACAAAGGAATAAGCATTTCAAAAGTATTAGAGAAAATTTACAAACATCACCCATTCTCAATAAATGGGATAATAATCTTCCTTTCTACTAACCACCTTAATCCTTGAGGAAAGAAGAAGGATTAGGTCATAGATACTTCAGTTATTAGTGTAGTATTTGTCTCACCAAATTCCAAGTCCAAAGCTCTTCCTCTGATTCTAGTCCTGGAACCTTGGATTCTTGGCACCAACATATGTCCTGGAATATTTCTGCATGAATTGCTGGACCTGAAGAAGAAAATTGAAACAAACCAAAACTCCAAGTCCAATTCTCTGGGTTAAGAGAAAAAAGAAAAGTAATTCCCCTTCAGTTCATAATTCCTATGCAGTAGGTAAAGAGGACCATAACTTCCCTCTAGATACAGTCAAAAAGAGAGGAAGACTGTCCCTATTTGGTTGTTGTCAACATACAGCTTGTTTTGGCTCAGTAGTCAATAGGAAGAGGATGGTCCTATTCACCTGATAAGGAAATTGCAAAGTATCACCTTGTAGCACCCAGCTTCTTAAACTGTGTTTTGTGACCCTAAATGGGGTCTCATAACTGAATTGTGGCAGTTGTAAAATTATTTATTTAGGTATTAGTAAATATTTGATTTATATACCTATTTTATATACCTATATACATGAAAATTTCTTGGGTGAAAAGAGGTTGCAAATGAAAAAAGTTTAAGAATCCCTGTACTAGAAGTAGAGTGCCTTGTGTAGCAAAGTCCCTGTTATGTATGAAAATGCTAATTGATTTTATGGCCCCTCATAAAATCACAGAATTTTGAAGTTGAAATCCCTGGATTGGGACTAGAATCAGAAAAACCTAAGTTCAGATTGGGCTTTCAGGATTCATCTAGCCAAACCCATTAAAAAAGGAACTTCAATTGCACCATTTGTAAAATGGTCATCTGGTCTTTTTCATTTTTTAAAGACATCCAATGTGGAGTATGGAGGGAAGAGACACTACATCCCAAGAAAGTCCATTCTTCTTTTGGAAACTCCTAACTGTTAGGAAGTTCTTTCTAACATCTTAGATTTCCCCTCTTTTGTGACGTCTTCCCACTGCTCCTGATTTTGACTTCTGGAGCTTTACAGACTAGTTGAAGGCAGTGATCATGTTCCTTTTTTACCTCCATTCCCCCAGTCTTTTCTTCTTTTCACTGTTTCACTGATCCTTAAATATCATGTAATCAAGGTACTTTGTCATTCTAGTTTCTCTCTTTTGGACACTCTCCAGTTTATCAATGACTTTCCTAAGCTGTGGTATCCAGAACTGCCTACATACTCCCAATGTTGTCTGAACAGAATAGGGTAGAGCCTAAAACAGAACATCTTTTCCTTATTCCTCAAAGCTATGTCTTTCTTAACATAGCTCAGGAGCGTATTAGTTTTGTTGTTGTTGTTTTGGCTAACAGATTATATAGCTATCATAATTAACTAGAAATCTATTTAATTCTCAGATCTTTTTCAGATAAGTTACTATCTAATAGGCAGCTATCCAGAGGCAGGTGGATGAAGATTTGGGACTGGAATCAGAAAAAGTTCAGTTCAGATTGGGCCTCAGATACTTAATAGCTGAGGGTTTCTAGGAAAGTTTCTTAATCTCTCTGCCTCAATTTCTTCAGCTGTGAAATGATAATCACAATAGCACCTACATTACAGGATTGTTGTGAGAATCAAATGATTTGTTTGTGACACATAGTAATTGCTTAAAAATTCATCATACTTCTTATCATAAGCCCAAGTGTAAGATTTTATATTTATCCCTATTGAGCTGTACCTTTTTATATTCAGCCCAATGTTTTAGCCTATCAATATCTTTTTGCAGCTTAACTTTGTATTAATTATATTATTATCTAGCCCACATATCTTTCTATCTTTTTGGCAAGAATTATGAGATGCTTTATCAAATGTTTGCTAAATTATAGGTAAGTTATATAGCATTCTTCTGATTAATTAGTTTTTATTAGGTCAATAATTGACAGATCTTGTTCTCTGTTATTCAGCTCAATTATTTGTTCCTATTATGTGCCAGTCATTGGACTAGGCATTTGGGATTATAATGACAAAAATATAAAAGTTCTCTCCCCTGGTCCTCTCCACCCTACTCCTATCTGTCTCTGTGTAAGATTCTTAACTTTTTTCTTCACAAATACATAGTTGGACAAAAACCTTTTGTTGTTCCCTTACTACTTACCACTTTATTTCTCTCCTTCCTATTACTGTAACACTTGTAGATTGAAGTGAAGCACATATTTACTAACTCTATTCCTCAAAACTTAACACAACCCTGTCTATAATTATCAGTGTAATTCTGACCCTTTGTGCTTTGGAAATTGCTTTTTCAAAGACCACCAATGACTTTCTTTGGCTTCAAGATCACACAATCATCTAGTCTCCCTGTGTCTCCTAGGAAAGAAATTTTTTTCTTTTCACCAGTTTCAGTAATTAATAGGTATTATCAAAAAGCAAGTTTGGAGGAAAGAAAAGTATTTTTTGTCTTCTCTTCCATCGTAGGAGACATCCTGGAGCCAAAAAAAAGTCATTGGTGGCCTTTCAAAGAGCAATTACTGCCACTGGCTTTCCTTCCTGGACTAAATTCTCTATCATACATAGCTTAAAACACAGATGTCTCTAATCTTCCTAAAAACTGCTTTTTTTTTAAATCAATTCTCTTTTACCTCTCTATAGCATATGAAGCTATTTATTGTCCCCTCCTTAGTTCTTTTTTTCTATTTTCTTTTCTTTTTTTAACTTGTTGGCTACTCTATTTCCTTAATTGGTCCTTCTTCCTAACTCTGTGTTTCCATGTTTCTTTTCTTCTTTTTCCTTTATCAAATTTATCCAATAATAGATTCAACTATAATCTCTGTCTTGATTACCATCCAATTTATGTACTCAATTCTTTCTTCTGAGCTTTAGTCTTCAACTATCTGCTCAGTGTCTTCATTTGGATGTCTCCAAATTTTATTCATTTTCTTTACTTCCAATCTGGCTCCTCCTTCTTCTGACTTCACTATTTCTGCTAATAACTCCATTATTGTCCTGCTTATCTTAAATATCCAGAGTTATCTTAAGATTCTTTTCCTTCTTGGCAAAATTTTATGCATTAAAAATGTCTCTTTCATCTCTTTCTTCCTTTTTGAATTGCCACTGTTGCTCCCTTGGCTCAACAATTTCAATTTAATTATGATTATATCTCCCTAACTTTTCTCTTGGTTTCTAACTTTTACTCCATTAAGTATGCTAATTAAAATACTATTTTTATTATGTTTTTCTCTTCAAACATACAGAAAACACATCCTATCATTAGCAACAACAGAATTGAATTTTATATACTTCAGACTTCTACTTCTTTGTAGTCCTCCCCAGTATGATCAGTTTTCCTTTCATATCTTATTGACCCCCAACCTATAATCCAGTTTGGAGTACTCACTTCCTTTATATTCTTGAATTTTCCCACTTGATGCTGGAAGGTAAGGGGAGGTGAAAACATAATTTTGCTAATTGAGAAAATAAAGATTTTTTAAAAAGTTGTCTTTGTAACTACAATAGTGCCTGACTAATGAATCTAGTCATTATCAGCATGCACAAAATGCTCAGTTAATGCGAAGCCCATATAGACTTTGGAACATAAACTTCTGTTCTTTATCTGGATCCTATTCCCTAACCATAAGGTGAAGAGAAGTCTTTTTTGATTGATTATGGAATGGAATTTGGAGAACATTCAAAAAATATTAATTAGCCAGGACTTTGCCTTTGCTTAGTCTTTTTCCTAGCTGACTATGTTCCATGACAAGGACAAGCATATAAGAGGAGAAGAGGAGGAGAAGCCATGGGCACTTCCTATCCAAGGCAATGTATAATCCATGGAAATAGGTCTTTGATCTTGACTTCCTTGCCTCCATTTTTTTTTCCTATTTTAAATTAAGGAGACTGGGGAGAACTATAACCTTGTGAGCTTCTATAAGTCAGAATGGCAAGCCATCTGGGAATCTGGGAGTCCGGGAGTGTAATTTGTTGTGATATTTTGCAGAAGCCAGGCAACAAAGGGCAAATTACTGAGTATCCTGCTTGGCCCAGTCTAGAAGTATCAGAGATGCAGATTCACCAATTTATGGGCCAGGCCATATTTGTGACTTAACTTCATTGGGCAAATGCTATGTAGAAACTTCATTCAGTTTGAGCTCAATCCCTCTAAGACTGAGGTGATAAAAGAAAGATTATGCTCTCAGATGTGAGGAAGAAATGTTTATATTTTCTGTTCTTGCTATTATGTATAATTTATAAATTATCTATTACATATCCTTTACAAAAGCTAATGTATATTAAGTGATCAAATGGAATGGAACTGGGGCACTAAATTCTGTCAGCTAACACTACATGGAGGAGAAGGAATATACCAGAAGGGGAGCTCAAGTTGAGATGTTTAGAGAAAGACACCTCAACTCTACAGAGAATCCCCTAGAATCCTGAAGGGGAAATATTGCCAATCTTATTTTGAGAGAGCAAGTCTACTATTTCACTTTATGATAATAAAGTTTCATCAAAATGTATAGTAGTTATTTTAAAAGCAAAATGTTTTTCACATGTCTAGTCTTTTTTTTCTTCCAAAGCTTTATGTTTGTAGTTAATCTCTCTTTCAATTAAAAAGCCTAGAAATTTTGAGCTTCACCCATACAATAATATTTGATGTTTGTAATGATGACCCTGAGGCACTAAACAATCCAGACATGCTTTCTGAATCATCGAAGAAAGATGAAATTATTTTCCACATAATTTTAGTATTAAGTATACTTTATAACATTCTAATTTTTCATGATGACACATATGGTTACTCTCAGATCAATTTGATATTTGCCTAACCACAGCATCCCATCGTCTGAATCTATGGATACTGAGCAAATAAAATCCTCACCATTCCCTTTATGAGGTAGATTATTGTCATAGCAATTAATATTATTCATTAATTACAAACTGAGATAGACAAATTAGGTGATCTAACCAAGGTAATAGTGAAAGTCGGTGATGGAGCTGAGAACTGCACCAGTAATGTCCCACGTTATCACTTTGATACAATATCTCATTCAGCCATATAATCATTCTGCACCATGGGAGTGCTTGAAAAATGAGATTGACCAAGACTGGCTGACTAGTACCGCTCCAGATCTATGAAAGTGGCTACTGTGATTAATTGTCATGGTAATTAAATGGAAATGACCATATCCACTTCAAATCATAGGATACAAGGGACTTGTTTAAATTATAGTTATAAGAAGAATTATGGTCTTTCAAAATGGTGAATTGAACATTTCTCATTATCATATAATCATATGCAACAACATATGGTTTGCTTTCTTGAAGTAGTGCCATGAAGCCAATAAACATAAGTGATTACACTGCTCATTTTGTCACTAGCCTTTCATCCTTTCCTTCCTTTTATTTTTCTATTTGAAGTGTTATAGTTTTGGTCTGAGTGTGTAGTGTATGAAGACATGTTTTGCATAACCCTGAAAATCATAATAAAAAAGCCTATTTAAATTTCATTCTAAATGTGTTTTCTTGGGAAAAAGTCATTATGAATTTGGATATTCCCTACCCTTCTTAAATGGCACCAAAAGAGAACCAATGCAAATTTTTGCTATGGGAGATCACATAGCAAAACTTGGTTTCTGTTACCATGTTTTATAATAGCAGTATTGCAAAAATTTACTGTGGAGTTTATACATAGGGACAAAAGCATGCCATTTTATGAAGCTATTAAACACCATGGATTTTCCCACATGGGGGATCAAGCTTATTATATTTCCAAAGACTCCATAGCACAATCATTCATAGTGTGATTTCATTGTGTGAACTCATATAGTTTGTCCGTACATTTTATAACCCAAGTCCGTAAGTATCTTTGCTGCAACTCAATAATATTGCAAGGGCATTACTGTCAAAGATGACACACCACTCTATCACCATGGCTTGTTAGGGGAGAACACCTGGTGTAGAAGCAGTAGAGGTTATTATATTTCTTTTTCACAATGGATGCTTTTAAGGGCTATCAATACACTTTTTTTTTTAAATAGCAGAGATTAAAGTTGAAAATGTGAGAAGCAAAGAGAAGCCCTATTTTCATTCATAGATTCCCAGACATTTTGAGCTAAAGAGTAGGTAATAAGCCTCCTGATCAAATACCATGTGGGAATTTTTAGAAATCTTTAATTAGATTCTTATCTTTTCTTTGAGGGGTGAAGCTTCATTTAAAACAAAATTCCTAATGGGAAAATGTGTTTTCACTAAAAAGTAAATACATTTGTTATGGAAATGATAGATTACTGAAGCTCAAGGAGCATTATTTACATTAAAATGATTAAATAATATATGTAGATATTCATAAGGCCCCAAAGTATAGAACTGTGCCAATTGGGAGGAGCTGTGGTATTCATTAAGGCATCTATTTTGGATAATTTTGTTATTAAAATCAATTGAGTTTTATGATAATGACCAAAACATATTTAGATTTGAAGGTTTGCATTTACCAAAAAAAAAAAAAAAAAAAAAAAAAAGTTCTGTGAGTCTGGATGCATTTATGGTGTGGTTTATTCACTGATATAACTTTAGAAATATGCAGTCAACTGTAAGCTATAAATCATTAGGTTCCAAAAATCCTTTATTTCTTCTTCAGTTTGAATTATTTTCTTGAGGCCTTCCAAGAGGTACGTAGGTCGGTATCTTCAGCCCTGGCTGACATAGTTCACTTGGGAACCCAGAACACCAGAATACTTATTTCTGGGAGAGTCTGGAAGCCCCTAAATAAATATAGAGAAATGGGATATAGGAGCTTGCCCCTATTTGATACCTGGTTAATTAAGAATTGAGGGGGACTTCCTGGCTAGTGCTGTAGGAAGCTAATCATTGACCAAAAGATTTTTCTCTCAACTCAGGATGATTTGCAAAAGAAAAAAAATTATTTACCAAATAGTCCTTGAGTCATCATATGTTTCACATTTTGCTTAACAGTTCTCTTGAGAATTAGGCCCACCTCACTTATGGTTTGTAGAAAGAACAGACACATTGTAGGTCTGCTCAACAATTTTGGTCTAGTAATCCTCACATGCATAAATTTTCCTAGGGAATAGATGTTCACAATCAAATTCCAATGGGAATTCATGGGAGCAGAGGGAATATAAAATGAGGTTATGTTGGCCCTGGGATGGGGAAGGATTGATAGCATATGATGGGTGGATATGACCTCTGTTTGCTTGTGCATGCTGACAGGGCACTGACATTTGAAAGCTCTGCTGCTGGAAGAAATGGGCTTGGTGCTTAGGAAATACAAGAAATTTTAAGACCACTCATAAAGACATAAAACTTTAAAAAGCAAACTGAGTGAGATCTTGATAGAATATCTAAGTGTAATATTTTGGCATGACATATTTCCAGCATCTGCCATAAAGGCTAATAGTACTGTATAGAGACCCAGGGCTTCATGTACATTTATATTTTAAACATTTGAGTTTACAACAGCCCCCAAATGTTAGAAGGCAATATTTTACTTTTGGTTTTCAGTGTGCAGACAGTAAAATTTAAAGCATAAAACTGTGGAAGTTAAGTATTCACAGCAGCTCCATTTAGTATATAAGCATCATGGATCACTGAACTTACTATTTTCTGAAAATCCAGGATCTTCATATTATCCTTGGCCAACTGCAAGTCCTCCATATTGGTATTCTACCCAAGTCTTACCCTACTCACAGTGTCCCTTGCTCTTTTGCCTTCCTTCCCTTTCCTTCCCAACTTTTCTGTTTATTGACAGAATATTATTGTTTATTGTGGCTCTCATTTGTGTGTTAGTAATAAATTATTTTGACTGCTTCAGGTTATGAATTGACAGTCACATTGGGTAATCAGGTATGTGTCTGGGTGTCTTAATGGGAGGGGTAGTAAACTATCTTAAAAAAACCAAACCAAATGAAACATTTTTGGGCAACAGAGAAATAAGGTAGAGAAAAGAGGTGGAAGCTGAGCTGAGAATTCAATATGGATATGATATATTTTGGTTAATACTTCCTTTGCAGTTTCTACACTTACTTTTGGTTACTGAAGAAGCAGTTTGATAAGGAGCAGTAGTATCTGCATGCTTACTTAGGAAGTAGGATCTGGGGACATTCAATCTTGCTGAAAACTAGGCAGATTTTTTCATGGGTTTGGTAAAGATTTAAATTGCATTGAAAATATATGGGTGCTCCTTTAGCAAGTCACTTGGAGAAATTAATAATAATTAACTATATTAGTAGGCATATTTGCTCATATGATCATCAGAAAGGTCAGTAGGAATAAGGGAAGGCATTAGAATTTGTATTAATTAGGGAAAAGCAAAAATGGAACCTATTTAATGATGGGTCAAACATGGGAAACCTGTGATTTCCTCAGTAGGGGGAACCCTTAGAAACTCTTTACTAATGTATGCCATAATTTTTTGATGACTTAGATAAATCCCAGGATCACCTGAAGAATACAAAGATTGTGACAGATCATCTGGCTATGTTAGAGGTAATATACAAATCCAAGGTCTTTTTGAGGTCAAGTTCAGCACTTTATCTGCTATACTACATAGACAGAGTGTTACATCATACAAAATGGGAGAATTGTTCATAAAAATAATAAAAAACTTTTAAAATAATGTGTATGTATATATTCATATATGCATGTACATATGTCCATGGCACTACAAGCATGCAAAAATATGCATGCATATATATAAATATATATAGGTTTGTACTTCTATAAGTAGAATCTTTGAGTCTAGACCTATGTATGTGATAATGAAAAGAAACATTTGGGGACAGAACAAACTAATGTATAAGGCAGGGGATGAATAGTCATGAATAGTCACTTTATGAAAATCTGTTTTTATTATAATCTTTTATTTTGATATCATATTCATTTTCAAATATATCCTTTTGTCATTCTTGACTATTTATATTGTAATAGTTATGTATATTGTTTTCCTGGTTCTACTTACTTTCCTCTATATCAGTTTATGTCTTCCTATGCTTCTTTCTCACATAGATTGTTTCTTAAGGCACAGTAATATTATTTTTTATTTATTGGGCATCTAAATGGTTCAGTGGATGGAGTACTGGATCTGGAGTCAGGAGGACTCATCTTTGTGAGTTCAAATCCAGTCTCAGACCTTAACTAGTTGTGTAACCCTGGACAAGTCACTTAACACTATTTACCTCAGTTTCCTCATTTGTAAAATGAGATGCAGAAGGAAATGGCAAACTACTTCAGTATCTTTGCCAAGAAATTTTCAAATGGGTTCACAAAGAGTTAGACATGATTGAACAAAATAATATTTTATTATATTCATACACCAAAATTTGTTTAGTCATTCCCCATTTGATGGCCAACTGCTCTGTTTCTAGTTCTTGGTTACCACAAAAAGTGTAGTATCATACGTATGGGATCTTTCTTTCTGTGACCTCCTTTTGGCTTTAAGATTAGTGGTGGCCTTATATCCCAAAGAGATTTTAAAGGAGGGAAAGGGACCCACATGTGCAAAAATGTTTGTGGCAGCCCTTTTTGTAGTGGCAAGAAACTGGAAATTGAAAAGATGCCCATCAATTGGAGAATGGCTGAATAAATTATGGTATATGAATGTTATGGAATATTATTGTTCTGTAAGAAATGACCAACAGGAGGATTTCAGAGAGGCCTGGAGAGATTTGCATGAACTGATGCTGAGGGAAATCAGCAGAACCAGGAGAACATTATACACAGCAACAAGACTATACGATGATCAATTTTGATGGACATGGTTCTCTTCAACAATGATGTGATTCAAACCAGTTGTTCTGCGATGAAGATAGTCATATACATCCAGAGAGAGGCCTGTGGGAACTGAGAGTGAACCACAACACAGCACTTTATCGCTTTCTGTCAATATTTCCATGCATTTTGTTTTCCTTCTTAGGTTGTTTTTTTCTTCTTCTCTTTCTAGATCTGATGTTTCTTGTGTAGTAAGATAACTGTATAGATATGTATACATGTATTGCATTTGTCATATAATTTATCCTATTTAGCATGTATTAGATTACCTGTCATCTAGGGGTGGGGGGGAAGGAAAAGAAAAGCTTGGGGAAAAAAATTTTTGCAAAGGTCAATGTTGAAAGGTCACTCATATGTTTTGTAAATAAAAAGCTTTATAAAAAAAAAAAGATTAGTGGTGGCCTTTATCAGCAGAAAGCTGTGAACATTTTAGTTTCTTCTTTAGACTTATTCAATTGTTTTCCAAAAGAGATAGACCTAGCAATTATAAAAATCTTTTGCTCTAAATCTAGTAACCATATTTTTTATTTTTTAATTAATTAAGAGAATGTGAACAGAGGAAATAGAACGAATAAATGGAAATGGATTTTTTGAAGAGTGTAGGTAAGAAAAGGAGGAAAGTTCTAAGAAGAAAATGGAGATAGCCAAGTCTGATGTGTTTTAAATAATTTTAATCAATTATTAATTTATATTTATTTTTGTTGGTGAAGATAATGATGATGGAAAACCTAATGGTGAGGCCTGCTTTTAGAACTTGGGAAACTGTAGACTGGATGTGAAATGACCAGCACCACAGTGATCCTCAAGTTGTTACATTATTCATCTTTTACATTCTGACAGTTGACAGTAATTTTATTCATCATTATAGAGAATTCATTAAAAGCTTGAAACTTATCGGTTAGGAGGAATAAAAACCTAGGATTCTAAACTGTCCCTGACTAGTTGAATGAGAATTTCATTCTTTCCTTGGGCTTACAAACCTGCCTAGACAATGTTTTCTTATCCTTCTTTCCTTTTGATAAACCTTTCTTTCTTATTCTCAGGTGCTCACAGTTTAGGCTTAAAACCTTGCTCTAGGCAATATAAGAGACAAAACTGAAGTAAAATATTGTAAATATGTCTCCATAAGACCACTCTTGTTGTTTAATAATTTCAGTCATGTCTGTCTCCTAGTGAAACTCTTCTTTTGGGTTTTCTTGGCAGATACTGAAGTGGTTTGCCATTTCCTTCCTCAGCTCATTTTATAGATGAAGAAATGGAGGCAAACAAGGTAAAGTGACTTGCCAAGGTTCAGTCTCAGGTGAACTCAGAAATTCCTGACTCCAGAGTTGGTGCTCCATCCATTGTACCACCTAAAGCTCTTTAAAAATTCATTAATTTCCCCCTTTGACATTTTTTTGTCAAGTTAATGAATATAATTTCAAATCTTATAGTGGTTTTCATTTTCATCTCTCATTCTCAGTGGATTAGAGGGCAATCTTTCATGTGGTTATTAATAATAGCAGCAATTCTTCAGACTCTATCTAAAAACTCTACTAGTTCTTTTTACTTGCTTACCAATATGCCCAAACCTCCCTGAATCTAAAAAACAATCAAAACTCATTAGAGCCTACCATATCTATCCACTTACTTCTTATATCTTTCTTCCTTTTCTTACCTAACCTCTTTGAAAAATCCATTTCCATTTATTCCTTTTACTTCCACTGCTCTCATTCTCTTCTAAATTTTCAGAAGTCTGCCCTCTGACTTCCCACATCTGAATCTTCTCTCCCTTCGAAGTGACAAATGACTTTTTAATTGTTCCATCTAATAGACATTTCTTAATCCTCATCCTTGACCTCTCTACGCCACATGAAACCTGGTGACAAGCCTTTCTTAATTCTTCTTTCCTCTTTGTGGTTTTGGGATATTGATCTCTCAGCTTCTCCTTTCTCCTGTGAGAAAAATCTTTTCCCTGTTCTCTTTCTACTCCTATCCATCTTCTATGCAAACTCTCAAAGAGATTTCCTTCAAGTACACATGGTTCTACGACATCTACTAAATAAACTCTAGCTGCTCTTTATACCCTTAGTATAAAATGCAAATATTGTCATTTGCAAATTTATTTTTTTATTTTTTTGGTTTAAAACATTTTACATTGATTTAAATTTATGTATTAAATATTTTCCCTGTTACATTAAAACAATTGCCATTTGCAATTTTAGACACTTTGCAAACTCATCCTATTCTTTTTATCCAGTCTTATTGAATATTATTCCCCTCTACAGGTTCTACGGTTTAGCAATACTGTCCTCCTTGCCATTCCTCATAATGCAACACTCCCTCCTCACCACTATGTCTTGGTTTCAATGGTTTCCTTCAAGGCTCCATTCAGGTGCCATTTTCTCCATCAAATAGGCAACTAGGTGGTAGAGTAGATAGAGGACTGTGCCTAGAGTCAAGAAGACCTGAGATCAAATCTAGCTTTAAACACTTCCTAGTTATGAGACTCTGAGCAAGTCATTTAACATTGTGAGTATAGTGGAAATAAGAAAGAAAAGAAAGAAAAATGGGACAACATTGCCTAGGCAGATTTCTGAGATGAAACTGTAAACTCAAAGAACTCTAAAGCCTCATTCAACTAGTCACTATCAGTTTGGAATCTCAGATTTTTACTTCTCTTGGCTGACAAATCTCAAGCTTTATCATGATGCATAAAATTCCTGTTGATTGTCAATGTATGAAAGATGAGTAATGGGTCAGCCTGAGGACAGAGTCCTTAATTGATTGATTTGAGGGTTTAATCCTTCCACACCCAGTCTCTGCTCCCTAAGTCCTAAGAGTGGTTTTCAGCTTTCTGCTTTTTACCATCATTATCCAAGAGTTCTATAAAATGAAGGAAATGAGAATCTACAAAAGCACATTCAGGGTCCTAACCCTGAACTGGAATTCTTGAAGGCTTGAGCATAAGAGTTTGAACAAGCTAGAAAGGCTTGGGGACTGGGTGCATTTCTATCTTTTGCAGACTAGCTTACTGATTTCTGAGAGGCTCATCTTGCATTGGGTAGTTTTTGGTTTTTTAGCCATTTTATATTTGTGTGTGTGTGTGTGTGTGTGTGTGTGTGTGTGTGTATTTAGTTTTCTGCATGGCACTGTTTTTCACAGTTTTCATAAGCATACATGAGGTCAGCACAATGGCTCTGTAGACCTTCACTCTGGTAGTCAGTCTAATATTTTTCCTCTTTCATAGTTTCCTCTGGAGCTTCCCAAACACTGAGCCATCTCTGGCAATGCATGTGTCAGTCTCATTATCAATGTGGACATCCCTGGAAAGTATATTGCTAAGGTAAGAGAACTCATTCAAAACTTCACCATTTGCTGTAATTGATGGTTCCACATGTGGATGGTGTGATGCTAGCTGGTGGAGAACGTGTGTTTTATTGATGTTACTTGTTAGGCCAAAATTTGTACAAGTAGTAGAGAACTGATCCATACTTTGTTGCATCTGTGCTTTGAAGCTTAGAGAGATGCAGGATTCTTGACTCAGTAAGAAGGCAGATGAAATTCAATTTTACATTAATAGTAACAATCCAAAGCATTTTTATGATGCACAGAAGGTTATTTATGGACCAAAGACCTTTTACTACTCAGTGCTGATGGTTCCATGCTGATTAGTCATAAGGCCATGATCCTAAAGAGATGAGCTGAACAATTCCATAGTGTTCTTAATAAACCATCATCAATCAATGCTGAAGCTATTGACTATTTACCTAAAGTTGAAATCAATCACTCCCTAACTGAAGTTCCAACTGAAGAAAAGGTTCTAAATGTCATTAGGCTACTTTTGTGTGGTAAAGCACTGGGGGCTGATTCTATTTCAGCTTAGATTTAGAAGGTGGGTGTACCATTACTCATAAAAAAGCTGACTGAAAATTTCCAGATTATATGGCAAGAGGAAGTTCTGCCCTAGGAGTTCAAAGATGCCTCTATTGTCCATTTTTATAAAGGTAAAGGGAATAAATTGTCCTGTGACAATCACAGGGGAGTCTCTATCTTTGTCATTGGTGGCAAGATTCTTGCCAGAGTCCTCCTTAATAGGCTGGTTCTACACCTAGAAAAAGGTCATCTATCTGAGAGCCAGTGTGGCTTCAGAAGGGGCTTAGGAATAGTCAATATAGTGCTCATTGCCCAACAACTCCAGGAAAAATGCCAGGAGAGACTTGCATGAACTGATGCTAAGTGAAATTAACAGAACCAGGAGATCAATATACATGGCAACAGCAAGACTGTATGATGATTAATTCTGATGGACATGGCTCTCTTCAACAATGAAATGTTTCAAACCACTTCCAATTGTTCAATTAAGAAAGCCATACACACCCAGGGAGAGGGATGTGAAATGTGGACCATAACATAGCATTTTCATGCTCTCTATTGATGTTTGCTTGCATTGTGTTTCCTTTCTCTGATTATTTTTTTCTTGTGATATGATTTTTCTTGCACAACAAGATAAATGTGGAAATATATATATACATATTTTCGATTTGTTAAGTATTTTACCATAATTAACATGTAGTGGACTTCCTGCCATCTAGGGGAGGGGTGGGGACTAGGGGGGAAAAATTAGTAACGGAAAGCTTTCTAAGGATCAATGTTGAAGAATTACCCAATACATGTTTTGCAAATAAAAAGCTTTAATTTAAAAAAAAAATCCCCTATAAAAGAACCTACCGGTACTTGGCTAACTCTCTAATGCATAACTCCTAGTTAGTGTTTGTCCTGGCATTAACCTGCCTCATGATGTCTTTCTCCTTCGTGTGGCTAACTCCTTTTAGAGTTAGTGCTTCAGCCAATGGTATAATTATGGACCCTCCTACTAATGAATGAAGCACTGGGTCCCTGAATCCTATTTTCATACTGATTCATTCCAAAAGCTCTTTGGAGGATTCTCAATAATTGCTGGGTGGCGCAGTAGCTAGAAAGCTGGACCTTGAATTAGTAAGATCTGAGACCAGATTTGACCAGAGATATTTAAGAGCTATGTGATGGGGGGCAAGTCATTTTACCTTTACCTGCATCAGCTGCTTCAACTATAAAACAAGAATAATAATAGCATGTACATTCTCTAGGTTTGTTGTGAGGATCAAATGAGAGAATATTTGTAAAATGCTAAACAAAGTGCATTAACATTAACATAGCAAATGTTAAATGCTGCACATAATATTAGCTCTCCTCTTCTTCATCATTAATTTTAAGAGTTTAAAGAGGTCATGAAGTCAACAAGTTTGAGAACTACTGGTTTAGATAATAGATGAAGAGAGCCATAGATGAAGAGATGAATAGATGAAGATGAACTGAAGGGATGGTCATGTGACATGGGAGAATGGAGTATTTAAATATGGCCTCAGATACATGGAAGTAGAATTGACAGCCTGGAAACTGATTTGGAAATAAGGGAAAGTTAAAAAAATGAAGGATGAATGCAAGGTTGCAAACCTGGGTACCTGGCAGGATAATGATGCACTTGACAGAAATAGAAAGTTAGGAAGAGTGGTGCATTTTTTGAGTGATAGGATAATGAATTCTGTTTTGTACACCTTCAAGTTTTTTACATGGAAGCTCCAGATGGAGAAATCTATCAGGTTGTGAGGGATGTAGGACCAGAATTGGATATGCAAATTTGAGAGTCATCTACATAAAAGTGATCTTCGAACTCATAATAGCTGATGAGGCCCAGAATAGAACCTTGAGGGCACATCTACACATGGGGGTAGAACGTGGGTAATAATCTGAAGTGGTTTTACACATAAAATGATCAGGAGAGAGTACTAAAATGCAGGAACTATCAATAGATAAAATGACATTAACACTCTTTGAAGATTGCTAGATTATAGTTCTTATCTTCTGGAGTAGGTAGTATGAGTCAGAATATAGAAAGAGATTATATCAAAAAGGGGGGTGATCTTCAGTTCAGGGAAGTCAAGAGGTATAATGACTGAGGGGAAAAATACCAACCCATTAGATCTGGCATCTAAGAAATAATTTATAAGGTTGGAGAGAAGTTTTGGGGGAAAGAAGAAACCAGATTAAAAGGGGTTGAGGTGTGAAGAAATTGATGGAATGAATATTGGCAGGTTTTCTAATAGTTTGATTGTCTAAGAGAAGGGACAAATAAAATGATTGTTTCAAGAGATAGTAAAGTTAAATGAGTAAATTATTATGGGTAAGGCTAACTGAACATATTGATAGACAGTGAACAACAATTAGTCACTGAATAAGAAATTTGAAGATGAAAGAAAAGAGTTGATCTTCATAACTACCTATACTCACCAACTCATTTTCTTTTCTCCTGGTCCCCAATTTTAGATTACATCCTTAGGTCCCCTGACACTTAAAGGTAAACTTTTGCCTTATCTTGTTGGTAATAAGACTTCCATGCCACAGATAAGCTCCAGAGTATCCATGAGATGTTAGCAGAGAAAGCTTGAGGTGCTGATAGGATTATAATACTACTGAGGCAAATTAGGCTTTTCCCTGATAAAATCACTGAAAGGATCATTAGCCTTAAGTGGGCCTTTTGTCCAAGTGGACTTTTGATTACAGTCACTCCTAAAGTGGAGGTCCACCTTTACTGTATCCAATCAGAAAGCCAAGTTATGATGTCAACCCCTTCCTCTCCAGGTTATATTTCCCCATTAAAAGATCTGCTTGTACAGTAGATCCTTACTATCTTCTCTACGAATGTAGCCCACCAGTCAATCTCATACTCTCATTTCAGTCTTCCCTTTAATTGCCTCTTCCTCCTGGTTAATTGTGAGTTCCACTAGGAAACTTGTTTTCTACCTTAATTGCCCAAACCCCTTTCCTTGCTTCCTCCTCTTGGAGTTTAACCTGCTCTTCTTCAGCATAATAAAATCTTTGCCCCTTGATTTGGAGGTCTATGCCTACAAATTCTTTGAAGATGACCCAGTACCAGGCTGTAACCTCAATATTTTTGAGGTATCACCTGTACCTTATGGTGGCTAACCTGATGACTTTGTGTAGGACAGGAAAAGTCTGTAATCTCATCCTGTAATCTCAGTATTTTGGTGGCCCTATATGGGGTACTTCAACATCACTTTCTAACTAGCTCTACGTTATACCACCATCCCTCTCCTCCACTTTACAGCTCCTCTCTACATAGAAGTTCCTTTGAAGGCAACAACTGTTTTCTTATATTCAATGCTTAGCAGAATATTCAATATTATTTTCTTATATTCAATGCTTAGCAGAATGTTGCACAATTAGTACTTTGTAAATGCTCTCACTCTGTCTTCCTCTTTCCTTCTCTCTCTCCCCCTCTTTTCCCTTTCTCTTTCCTTCTCCCTCACTTTTCCTCTTTATTCCCATTCCCTCTCCCTACTTATCTAACATTTTTCTTTTTGATATATGAAGGACAGCTAGTTGATGGAGTGGATAGAGTGTGGAAGTCTGAAATCAAGAAAATAAATCTGAATCAGAAATGTACAAATTGTATGATCTTGGGCAAGTCACTTAACCTGATGAGATTAGGGTCTGGCACCAAATGGAGTTCAGTAGCAATTCACAATGGCATTTGCCTTCCCAAAGGTATTTTTATGAGAAGAGGTTATGGAAAAAAATAAAAAGATAAAATAGACACCCAGAAATATAAATATAAAATGGATTTGGGAGAATATATAGTTAGCTAGGAAATTGTTTTAACACTTAGCAATGGAAAAAGACAAGTTATCTAGTAGAACTCAGTTAACCAGGAGAAAAGGAATCTACAATGAGGTGGGAGTACACCATTGCCTGGCAGGCTAAATTCTTGGAGGAGTTTAACACCCTTAAAGAGAAAGTACTCTAGAGTACTCTAGTTGCAGTTAGCTATAAGGTGGAGAAAGACATCTAAGGCTTGGGGAAGAGGTGAGAAGAAGGATGTCCCCGAGGCAGAACCCTGTGAGTGGGCTAATTTAAAGCGGTTTAGCAAAGATGGCACAGACCAAGGGCAGATTTATAGGAGAAATTTAATCTTGAGAGGGTTGACATCATAACTTGACTTTCTGATTGGATACAGTAAAGTGGGGTTTCTCAAGACCACCCTGGGGGTAGAACTTGAGATAGCCCAGGCAAGAAAATACAGGACAGCCAACATAATTAGAATTTTGAGAGCCTTTATTAGGGACTGGACCCTCTAGTAGAGTCCAGCCCTGAGCCTTGGGAGGAGCACACCTTTAAAATCCTTGGCCACCCCCTAGGTTACATTTGACATTGACATCTCACTTACAATGGGGAGATAACAAGATATGGGAAATACAATGGAAAACGCCTATGTGCATTGACTGTAGACCAGACTTAGCTGGCAAACATTTTTCAGGTATTCAAAAGACTCTTGACCCACCAGAGATTTCCAGAGAGATTCCAAGGCCTTATGACCCAAATGTCCTGAGAGATTCCAAAGCCCCATAACCCAGATGTGGGGCCCAGTCTTCTGTCCATTTCCCTCCCCCCTTTTTATTGTCAGACCTGTGGCTCATCTGAGGCCAAAGGGGAGGAAGTCATTTTGAGGGTGAAAAGTTTGAGGGTCTGCATATGGTCCTGAACATAAAAGGTGAGGTACTTAATAACACAGGGGGCCAGGAGGAGGAGCAAGAATAGGAGGACTGGACCTTCGATCCCTGAAAGGGTGATCAGCCAGGGGGACCAATTACAGAGAAACTAAAATAAAACTAGAAAAAGGTGCAAGGGCCTAGGTGAGGGCAAGTCTGTCCCTGATGGCCCCAGAGCTGTTTAATAGCCTTTCATAGTCTTCCCTGTTGCCAGCTTGTCAGGTACTCTGGATTCTGGAGCCCCATCTCAGCCAGGGGACTCAGCCTGAGATGGGCAGTTCAGTGTTAGGTCTTCAGTAACTCAGCAGAAAGAACAGCAGTGCCCAAGGCAGCTGTGTTAGCCCCTCTAGGGCTGCACAGGCCGTGAGAGACTCTGAGGGGGAAGGGTGAGGCCCAAATTGCTCCACCTGTCCCTGCCCAGAAAAACAGACAGGCTGGGGAACACTGCTACAGATCAGAGTGTCAGAGTCAGAGTGTGCACACTGTGTCAGACCACTGAGGCAGGCACCCACAAACCCAGAGGCATAATAAGCAACTGCAACATAGGATGCTGAAATGCTAAGTGACTGGGGTTACAGGACTGGAGAGGTGGATCAGAGAGACTGCCAGGAATCAGAAAATGGTCCCAGAAATGGAGTCTGCCAGGGCCATTCCAACAGAATAAGGGGGTTCCAAGTTAAAACAGAACCAGCAATCACAGGCCAGTTGGGGTTTAAATAATAAACCAAGCAGGTAGAAAAAAAAAGAAAAATAAACTGCTATAGGGGCTTCCATTTAAACTGGTGGGTTGGGAGTAGGGTAGAAGTGCTTAAAGCCAAATGAATAGGAAACTAGGGGCACTAGTGGTTCCCATTTCAAGTACTTTGGGGAAAAAATCTACTAGTTTTCCTGGTTATTTTCTCATTCCTCTTCCCTAGTTTTCCTGGTTATTTTCTCATTCCTCTTCCCTAGTGTTCCTGGTTATTTTCTCATTCCTCTTCCCTAGTGTTCCTGGTTATTTTCTCATTCCTCTTCCCTAGTTTTCCTGGTTATTTTCTCATCCTTCTTCCTCCCTCCCCCCTTTTTTTTCCACCAAAGGAATCATTCAAGGAGGAGTAAATAGGGCTCTAGTTGTCAAGTCATATAACTTGACATATAACAGATAGGTGTAATAGGGGTTTTCCACTCTGAAACTCAAGATACCTCGAACATTTACATATCCCGAAGGGAACATCTTGATAATGCAGATATAAACCATCCATTACAGTTACCCAAAATCTTGACCCAACATTTTCCATTGGCATCTGGCAGCCAGGGTACTCTAGCACTGTGGAGGCCTGAGGCCTTCACACCATGCCCACCTCAATAAGTCCAGACCCAGGGTCGTTTGGGACAAAGGAAGAAGGTCTCATCTTCCGGAGCTGCTTCAGGCTGACAAGGGGGCATAGCTAGAGCCAGTGGGGTCTGAAGAGGGCAGATAGCTGGGTGGTGGTGGCGGCAGCTGGTGCTGTGTCAGAATCAGGTCTCAGGTGACTCAGATTGCCCAAGTGGTCAGAATTTCATCACTCAGAGTCTGGAAGAAGCAACTCTCTCAAATACATTAAAAACACAAGGACTAAAATTGAGCAGGAGAGAATATACAAAAGTGACCAGACACTAGAAATCCACCCAGAAAAGGGCCGAGGAGGGGAATGAGGCTGTCACAAATGCCTCTTGTCCACATAACCTTCCCTAGGATAAATACCAAAAACGTTTTCCCAAAATTATTGCTTTTCTTTCCCCAAAGGAACAGGTGTAATGGGCAAAATATTGTGCTCTTCAGTGAGTATAAACTCTTCCAGAAAAAGCCCTAAATCCTCACAAGGAAAAGCTTTCACACAACTAGTGCAGATGTTAACACAACAAAACGCATTTCTAAGCCTCTGCAAGAAGCCCATTTGCAAGTCTTTCAGAATTTACTTGCCTAGGAGCTATATGAGGGACTGCAGGAGTTAGGTTGGGGGTTAAAGTTGCCATGGTCCTGTGCAAACAATCAGCAACATGGGCAGCTGACACCTAAAGTGAATCTCCATTTAAAAGAAACAACAGAAACCTCTCTACATTGATATCTGGCAATAATCATTACCTTTGCATTGAATTGTTTGGCTATCAAAAATCCCCTTTCCTTCCATATAGCACCCATGGTCATGCAAAACATGAAAAACGCATTTGATAAGTAACCAAGGGGTCTAGGATTGGGGTCCAGAGACCTGACAACCTAGCGCTGCCTTCCATCAACATACAATATCTACTCTTCTCACACAAAAGGGAAGTTTCTCCTACAGCAATTTATATTAATCAAAGCTGCAGATGAATCTAACTCAAGAATCTTTTACTGAAAGATTCAACCCAACTTAAACAGCTTATCTTTAACATCTAAGTAGATGGTTTTAAGTTCAACATTACAGATCATTTTGCTTTTAAAATACCCAATATAATGAACAATTCCAAATTGCATATTATCTGTAACAGAAACATTCAAAAAGGGGCAAAAACTATTATTCTCAGAGAGACAATGAATTTTTTTTTTTTTTTTGCTTTTGCTGAGGCACTTAGGGTCAAGTGACTTGCCTAGGGTCACACAGCTAGGAAGTGTTAAGTGTCTGAGGCCAGATTTGAACTCATATCCTCCTGACTTCAAGACTGGTATTCTATCCACTGAGCCACCTAGCTGCCCCAATGAATACAATTTCAAGATGACTCAATACAACCAATTAAAACTCATACAGAATTTCCTAATTCCACATAAAGGGATCTTTCAAATTTAACATTAATAATTCCTTTTTAAGAATGGAGAAATTAATAAATCAACTTCTTCCTATCAGATCAGATTGCATGTAAATGTAGGCTGTTCCTTTAAACTATATAATCAATTGATATATCAGCCAAGAGCTTCAGTTTTCTAAAAAGAGCAGCGATACCAGACTTAATAGGGGGAGGGGAATTAGATTGTCTTCGGAGAAGACTTGCCTTTTTCATTTTGCCACCCTTTCTCCCCACCCCACAAGGCATTTCTCTCAACCATACCATGCTTCCTAATTCCCACTTCTCAAAGCTAACTTTTAGGGTGCCATGCCCCCAAGATCTTATCTGCCAGCCAAAGGCAGATCCCAGATGCTAATTGCTCTTTTCATTTCTTAAAAGAGGCAGGTGGTGTGGGGGAATCATCCAAACCTGTCAATCAATCCTTCTTATCTCATTTCTTTAAATCGACTACTTCTATAAATTTATCCTTTTTTTAACTTGACTCCTCTCCATTCCACCTACTTCAAAACTTTAAACTTTCAGATTCACAATATAGTGAACAGTCAAATAACTTCATAAAACTCACACACATGTTCAGCATGACAAACTTTAAAACATAACTTATAATGCTTACAAATTACCCAAAATATCTTTCAAAAGGTAATCTAAGTTACCAGAATTTTTAAAAACAAACTATTATTAAACTGACTCAAATCAAATACAGCTTTTAGAAATTTCTTTTTCAATAATAAAAATAATTATTCAAACAAATTCCTAAGATCTCATACCCAGAATAAACAGATCTAACATGCACAAAGCAACAATATTATTTCCCACAATTTCAGAATTTAAAAACTAAGTTCCCCAAAACTCAATAGGCCAATAAACCAAAAAGGACATTGCTTTTTCCCACTTAAGTAAATTTTCTAAAATCCCAATTAAATGTTGCAAACAAACTGGATTACCATTTGGTTGTGTGTGTATATATACACATACATATATATAATATACATACTTACATTTTAACCTGATTCCCAGAAACTTTTCCCCAAGTTTAAAAGTTAATGAGCATCAGTTCCCTTTGTTCTGTCTTACTTCCCTAGGCAGAGCAGCTTCTTGAATTAGCTAAGACTTCATTGCTTACTTTCTCTCAACCAGAATTTAAACAGCTATACTTTTTCTCTTCCTTTAAACAATCCCAATAAAAAACTACTCTTACTCAAAAAAAAAAAAAACCCCAAAAAACTTTTCTGCCAGATTCAAAAGTCCTGTTGCTTTACTTACATATTAGTGCAACAGATCAAAAATTTAGAAAGTACAAGCAATTGTTATACTAGGCACAGTTGCCACATTGAAATAACCAGTTCTTAATTGTTCTTAAAACTTTAACAGAGCTCTTCAACCAACAACACAGACAAATCACACAGCACACAGAACACATATAAACAGATACAGAACAAGATGTGTCTTAAGACACCCAGGACCATCGAACGGCGTCCTGTGACAGCCAGCAAGGGCATTTAATGCCGTGTCCAGCTTGCTACTTGCTATAGATACAGGAGTACTCACCAGACCAGACAGGCAGCTGCAAAGAGAAAAAAATAACTAGGCAGCTGCAGGGGCCCTTCAGGATCCTATCAACCAGTACTGGCTTTTAGAATGCTTTATGCCAATTTGAACAGAATTCAAAAATTCTCCTGGTCAGCAAAAGGAGATTACAAGAGTCCAGGGCTGAGGAGCATCATTTCAGGGGCCATCCCCTAAAGTCTGTAACCTCCCTGCCCTCCAGGGAGAGGGACTGGCTGTCAGACTGAGCCAAAGGCTTATCTCGGTGGGACCTCCAAATGAGATAGCCCAGGCAAGAAAATACAGGACAGCCAACATAATTAGAATTTTGAGAGCCTTTATTAGAGACTGGACCCTCTAGTAGAGTCCAGCCCTGAGCCTTGGGAGGAGCACACCTTTAAAGTCCTTGGCCACCCCCTAGGTTACATTTGACATTGACATCTCATTTACAATGGGGAGATAACAAGATATGGGAAATATAATGGAAAACGCCTATATGCATTGATTGTAGACCAGACTTAGGTAGGCAAACATTTTTCAGGTATTCAAAAGACTCTAGACCCACCAGAGATTTCCAGAGAGATTCCAAGGCCTTATGACCCAAATGTCCTGAGAGATTCCAAAGCCCTATAACCCAGATGTGGGGCACAGTCTTCTGTCCATTTCAAACTGTAAGGCTGAGTTGATTGCCATCAGTGCCCTTCCCTGCTTGTCTCAGGGAATATTATAATCTTATCAATACTTCAAGTTTTCTCTACAAATCCTAAAAAAAGAGTTACCCAGGACCTTACCAACCTCAGTTCCTCATCTGTTAAAAAAAAAAAAAATTGAGATAGAGAAGAAAATGGCAAACCACTCCGATAACTTTGTCAAGAAATCTCAAAACAGGGTCATGAAGAGTTGGACAGGGCTGAAATGATTGAACAACAAGAATGTGATATGTGGGGGACAGGGGGAAATCTCTTTTTTATTTTAATTGAAAATATTAAGGAAAAAAATTTCTCCAATCTAAAGTTCTTTTCACACTTCCCCCCTTTTCTTTGAGTCTTAACTCTTTTTGTTTAGGAAGTACATAAAAAGTCAAGAAAGAAAGAGTTGGAGAAAAAAATGAATTAAGGGGTAGCAAATTTTGAAGTAGAAATTCTTCCTTTTCTAGTGAAGATCATATCTTTTTCTACTAGTGAAAGGGATTAGTGTAATGACCTTGCTAAAGGCAATACTCTTAATCTCCATCCCTTGATTTTGATTACCAGTTGAGGGGAGTGGTTAAAGAAGGATAAAGTTGTTTGCTTCAAATTCAGATTTATTCTTCAGGACTTTTGGGAAAGATGAAGTGATGTGTTATTAGAGTACAATATTAGCTCAAAACTGTGTTTTATTATATTTTGACATTTCCTTGGTCATGCATCTTTTGTTACATTAAAATATCTTGTGTCTTGTGTTAAAAGACAAAGTCAAAATACTAAGGATACTATATTGGTTTTGATGTCTCTTGAATAGATAGCTGTTTGAATTTGAATTGATCATAATAAAAATAGTTTTTGGCAGAACATCCATGTCTTGAGCACAGAAAAAGCAGCAAGGCGGCACAGTGGATGGAAAAATGCCTATCCCTGCTTGCCTCAGGGAATATTATAATCTCATCGGTACTTCAAGCTTTCTCTCCCAATCCCCCCAAAAAGAGTTACCCAGGATTTTACCAACTCTGTTTGCCTGTTCCTCTGAGGCTCTGGAGTCAGGAGCAGCTAGCTGAGTTCAAATGAGGCTTCAGCTACTTGATGCTTAGTAGCTGTCTGACTCTGGGTTTATCTCTGATTGCCTCCCACCTTTCCCCCAATAAAATAAAACATGAAATAATTAAGATCTGTTTGTAAAATACAGTAATTAAATAAATTAAATTAAATAATAAATTAAAATAAAGTAATTAAAATCTGTTTGTAAAATATTCATATTTTATCTCCAATACTATGTAAGGGGTGAGCTTCAAGGAAAGAATTATGAGACTGAGATTAAGGGAATAATTAGAAAGATTTGGTAAGAATCAGGGTCAAACTTCCCCCCCCCTTTTTTTTCTGATTCTGAAGGAAAGGATAAGAGAATGGGTTCAAATGATGAAGGAGAAGATGTCTATGTGCACAGCAAGATCTGTCATTGCTAGCAAATGACATTTGTGTACACTTAATCCTGGAGTCTAGATTATATGCATATTTTCCAAACCAACTCTTGCATTAAGAAAAGGTACAAAAATGATATACGAATATTAAGTGGCTTTATCTGCCCATGTCTTTGTTACAGAACAAATTCTGTAATTCTTTAATTTTACTGTCCTAAGGATTTGTATTTTTTTTTTTTTTTTTTGGCAACTTGTCTGAAAATCTAGCCATCTAGCCCTAAGGAAGCAAGAGTGATTCTGTTTTCATTCATCTAGTCATAAACCCTTTCATGGAATCAGTGATGATTGAATCCTGGAATGTTCATGAATAGACCTTAGAGATTTTTATAATCCTATCCTGTTTTACAGATGGGAAAATTAAATCTTAGAGATATTAAGTTCATTGCCTAAAACCACACAACACTCCTCAGATTTCATTGGAGAGCATGAATGTAAACCAAAAAATACACGTATTCAATACAAAGCAAAAAATAAAAATAAAAAAGTTTGAGTCCAACAATGCAGCATGGTTGAGAACCCTTGTCATATTTAGACATGACCAAAAGGCTCTTTTTGCAAATGCCATCCTGATCCTCCTCTCCTCCTCCCATTTTCAAAAGTTGAATTGGGCACAAAAGGCTCCTTGTTTGCAATGAAAAGGAGAAGTGAATATTTTGTTCAACCAATGAAAAGGCACTATGTTTTGGTTGACCTGCAATAAACATGATCTGACTAAAAATTTTTAATTTCTAAAAATAAAAGAATACACCTTCCCTTTTCTAAGGTTTATTTTCATTGATATTTAGAAATGAGGTCCTAAAAATAATCAAACATCATGAAAGACTGTCTTTGCTCAATATTTTCTCAACCAACAAAATTCCATAGCATGAACTCATTAATGAAGAAACATTTGTATTATGGTATTGGAGCAGGAATCTTACACAATACAAACCCAAAAGAATTTTTGAAAAAGTTATGCTGGCATCTTTTATTTTTCTATTACAAAGATTTCTAGATTATACCTACTTTGTGAGCGGTCTCTTATAACAGAATAAAACAAGTTAAATTAACAATACAATAACCTTAGGGGCATGAGATATTACTTACCTATAGTTTTACCCCCTCATCTATCTATTAAAAGATTTAACTAATGTAAGTTTCTTTTTTCTCCCTCTGAGCTCCTATCACATTGAATAAAAAAGAGAAATGAAAAGCCAGATTCCTATTTAAAGATTTTATTGTTGTTCCTTCAGTCAGTACTGTATTACTCTTTGTGACCCTATTTGGGATTTTCTTGGCAAAGATACTGAAGTGGTTTGCCATTTCCTTCTCCAGTTCATTTGACAGATGAAGAAACTGAGGCAAACAGGATTAAGTGAATTGTCTGAGGTCACACAGCCAATAAATGTCTTTAGTAAAATTTGAACTTTGCTCTTTCTGTTTTTTTCTGACTGTAGACCCAGTTCTCTTATCCACTGTACCACCTAGCTGTCCCCTTGTAACAGATACATATGTTCAAACAAAACAGACTCTTATTTACTATGCAAAAATATTTGTGTGGGTAGGTGTGAATACACATATATGTATGTATATATCTTATTTGGCCCCATAAATCTATCACTTCTTTGTCAGGAGATAGGATTCCTTATTTCCTCTAGAGGTCCTCTGGAGTAACAGGTAGGTCTTTTATTGATCACAATTCTTAAGGTTTTCAAAATTGCTTGTCTTTACCATGTTGTTTTTATCATATAAATTATTCTCCTGGTTCTACTTATATTTCTCTTCAACAACCCTCAAAACGGTTCCTTTTTATAATATATTGTTCTTTCTGGCTCTGTTTGCTTCATTCTTCATCAGTTCATATAAATGTTTTCATGTCTCTTTAAAATAATATATTTCCTTATATTTTTATAGCACAGTAGTATTCCCCAGCAGAATGTAAACTTTTCAAGGGTAGGGAATGTTCCATTTTTGCTTTTGCATACTTATTGCCTAGCATGATGGTGCTGTGTATGCAATAGGTTTGGCAGTGAAGGACTATTTCTGGGCTCAATCCTGGCTTCTGCTTTCTGTCTATTTGAGATGGAGTAAATCTTTCAATCTCTCTGAGCATCAATATGCTTATTTTATAAAATAGGAGACTCTTGACTAGATGATCTTAGTTTCTTATTAAGTTGTTTCAGTCATGTCTAACTTATCATGATCCCATTTGGATTTTTCTTGGTAGAAATACTGGAATGGTTTGCCATTTCTCTCACCAGCTCATTTTACCAATGAGGAAACTGAGGCAAATAGGGTTAAATGACTTGCTCAGGGTCACACAGTTAATGCCTGAAGCTGGATTTTAATTTAAATATTCCTGACTGTGGACCTAGAGCTCTATTCCCTAAGCCGCTTAGCTGATTATCTAAGATCCTTACAAGGTCTAAATCTAGGAGCTGAAGCCAAAATAAAATTCTTAGTGGTTGCTGAACTAAAATGCTCAAAGTGAAATAGAATATATATATTTAAAAACCTTATAAAATAGGGATAATAATGTCTATACTAAATACTTCAGAAGGTTGCAGTAAGGGGAGCATTTCCCAAACTTTAAAATTCTCAGTAAGAGGTGAGCTGTTATTATTATTCTGCCTAAGGACATAAGATGAAAGAAAGTCTTGCAAACTAATAATATAACTAACCTGAAGATCTATTTCTTTTAACCAGTCTTCTCAGGGAATATTGTTTTGTGTTCAGTAGTCCATGGGGAAATCCCAAAGACCTGAGGGATGAAAGAGATAAATGGGCAAGGGTTATGACAGGGTGTATAGGGATCTCTCATTTTTTGAGGATTCCTGGGATATGACTAAGAGAATGTTTAATGTTCCATTTGGCATTCTGCCAGATTTCTGCCACTTTTGTCGACAATGTCTTGACAAATGATTTATATTATGTTCTTGTGAATCAGTTAGCAAGCCCGGAGTGGACTCATAATACTCATCCTCTATTATCCTCTATTGCTTTAAAATGATTTTTGCTAAGTGTTTGGAGCCAAAGACAGTAAGGGGCACAAGGAGAGGAGTATCACTTTCAATTGTATTGTTTGGCAGAACCTGTGATGGTATTTTCTTGGACTCCATAAATCAAAAGGTCATGGTATAAGTCAACATTAATTATTATCCACATGCTTTCCCTTTAGACCAGTTCTTCTATTCTTGACTTCTGGGTGGTACTTTGAAAAGAGTTCGGGACTTGGAATCAAGATCACCTGAGATCACAGGCTGCATCAGTAACTTACTAGCTGTGTTACCTGGGATAAATCACTCTCAGACTCAATTTCTTTATCTATAAAATGGAGATGCTAAATAGTACCTCATAGGGTTTTTTTTTAAAGACTAAATGAAATAATTTATGTAAAATGTTTTGCACACCTTAAACTTGTAAAGATTAAATTGATTCAATATCATTTTTTATTGATCCTATGTAAAATTATTTGTTTTTGTCTTTAACTGCCTAAGCCATGGTTTTTTGTTTCTGAGTTTAGTTGAGAAATTCAGCTGACCTGTTGTGAGCTAAATTTAGTAATCCAGTTCTTCTGCAAATTACTGTTCTATTCATGTCTCAAGGAAATCTGCTATCCTTAGGAAATAAGGGGGGACTACAGGGAGTCTGGTCTAGTATTTTTATACCACCAAGATATCCTTTAAGGATGTCTGATTTGCTGTCCAAAAGACTCAAGTCTACTATCTCTCACCTTGCAGGTCAAACAATGAACATTTCTTAGTCACAGGAGGGAAGGAGGAAGTTATTGCTAGCCCTTCATCTCAAAAGCTACTCAATCATATTTATTCTCCATGATTTATCTATGTAACTAGTCATTATATCCTATATCCCCAGGGTGCTGCCAATCCTATAACCAAGTCTTTTCTTTTCTTCTCTATCCTGCTCTGTTCTTAGTTCTAATCTTAGAAAAAGGGACTTTGTCTCCTCTTCGGGTATTTGGTTAAACTGAGGCAACTGTTGACCTGCTTTAATTCCAGGTTTTCACCTTGCTAATAAACTATTATCTTGCTTAGAGAGAATATGTCTCAGCCTGTCTTTTGTTAAATTTTACTTGCCACAAATTATATAAAGGCTATAATCACTATTACTATTATTATTTTGTGATGCAAAACAATAGGTAGATGAAGGAAAAATTAATTTTACAACTAGACTTTGTGTTTGCTTTTATAAGATGACTAGTAATCAACATGGCTGTTTTTTTCTCCAACTGATTTTTTTTTCTTTTGTAGTTGAAGAGTAGCAGAGATGCACTCTTTAAAAATATACAGCTTGGGATTCCCTTCCCTCCTCCCCCTCCCCACCTCATCCTCTCTCCCTATCTTGACATATTTTCCGGTTAGTTTGAATTAATGAGTTACTTTTACAATTGATTGGAATTTTTGATGAACATTATCTTAGAATATATTGGATTATATAGAAGAAAAATTTCCCATTTGAGATAAAATGACAAAAAAAGCCAAATTATAACAAGTTTTTTTTTCAAAAAGAAAGGCTTAATAACTGATTTTGAACTATTCCACTGTATTAGAAAAGTTTTATATGAAACCAACTTGTTTGTTTTAAGTATTTTGCTAATTTTTTTTGCTACTTATAGGAGAGCTATTTATATAAAAACACCAAATGTTATAATATGGTAGAAGAGAGAGAGAGAGAGAGAGAGAGAGAGAGAGAGAGAGACAGAGAGAGAGAGAGAGAGAGATCCTTTAAGTCAGGAAGACATGGGTTGAATTCAGTTCACCTAGTGTATGGGGTAAATTTTTTTATGACATCTTTGATTAAAATGTATTCATGGGCCCTTGTGTTACATGTATGTATCAGCATTTGGAATAATTAACTTAAAATACTTACTTTTTAATGAGAAGTACTGTGATTTAAAATCCTGAAAGAGCCAAAATGACTGTAAAAATTTGAATGAATGTTGTAGACATGTGGCCATTTGAATATCAATTCTGAACATTGAATGAATCCTCCCATCCATCCTCCTGTATTCACATATTTCTCAGCTATTCTAGGAAAACTGTTTTACATTGTTATGGCTTATCCACTGCTTTATTAAAAAAATTTTTTTTTGACACTATTGAATAGGAGGCACGAGGGAATTAGAATACACGAATGGCCTACTATCACTCCATAATAATTCACCTTCCAAGAAAAATTGAAAATATTTCCCTTTTTGTAATGGCACATTTCAAAGAATAAACACAGAGAATAAAAACCTTATTGTAAATTAGAACCTTCTTTTAGGACTTTTTGTGTAGAAACAAGGTCCTTCCAAGAGGGCCCTAATAATGATATTCATTTTTTAAAAAGATAATTTTTGTTGCATCTCACATGAAAGCTTAAATTGTTATTTTAAAAATCATTTGCTTTGTTAACAATACAAATAAAACAGAAAATGTAATGTTGGTACTGTATTTACATTTCATAGTGCTCTGCTTTTGAAACTCAGATACAATTGATATCATATTACATCTTTTTAATGGGTGATAGAAGGACTTGAGGAAGAAAGAGAACTTGGAACTCAAAAATTAAAAAGGGTTATAAATAAATAAATTTATTTTTAAAAAAATACAACTCTCTTGAACTTTAATGCTTTTGTATACAATGAAAATGAAATGGAATTTTCAATGAAAATTATAATTTAACACAATGAGCTAAACTGGAACTTACTTTTAATAATATTTTTATATTAAAATAGCACAGCACCTTTTTTATTCAATAGTTTAAAATAAACATGATTAGTGTACAATTAAAATATTTTGATCTATGCCAAACTCTCCAGCTTCAAATGTAGCATTACATAACAGAAGATACCATCCTACACTATAAGCTAGCTAGTATTCTCACTTTGAGGGTAATTGTCAAATAGCAGAGCTTAAAAATTTGAATTCATTAATTAATTACATTATAATCCTAATATTAATGATTATGATATAAATTTAAAAACAAAATTTGAAGAAATTGTGACTTATTTTGTGAACTATTAAGAACTTAGGTAAAAGACTGATGGTGCAATGGAGAGAGTTAGGCTTGAAATCATGATGCTGGAAATTCACATTCAGATTCAGATAATAGCTGTGTGACATTTAAGTCCTTGCTCCAGTTTCTTTAAGTTCTAAAATGAGGATCACAATAGCACCTTTTTCTCAACGTTCTTGGACAGATCAAATGAGAAAATTTTTGTAGTGATTAACTCAGTGCCTTTTACATAAGGAAGCATTTAATAAATGCTTATTCCCTTCTACCCCCAAAGCACCTTGTTTTTTAAGTAGCTAATGTGGGACATATTAGAAATTGCAATGACAAATATTTTATTTTTTATTGGTACAAAAACTCTTTTCATCTTTTTATTGATATTAGTAGCATGCTTTTTATATCCTGAGCAGGTAACTGTTTCTGAGGTTTTCTGAAAGCTGCAGGACAAGATACTCAGGCAAGTTGATTGACTCTCTCCTCAGGGAATGTCCCATACTTTTGGGCTTGGTCCCTTGTCTAGGTGGATACTGGTCTAGCCCAAGGTAACAGAACAGCACAAATGATTCATCCCTCTACTTTCCATTCCCACTTCAAGTTCAGTGCCTGCAAAAGGCAGCAAATTAAACTAAGACATATCCCCAATGTTCATTGATATATTCAGGGTAGCAATTCCTAGTCAAGTGATGTGTTTGGGGTTCAGCACCAGATGTTGAAATTGACATAGGCATCAAATATTGGGATTCAGTCATGTGAAGAATTCACAAAGGCCATTCTCTTTGGCAAAAGGCAGATTTGTTTCGGAGAAGAAGTCACAGACAAAATGAAGAGATATAATAGATATAAGAAATGGTAAATATGAAATACAGTTGAAAGAGCACATAGCAAGGAAAGGGGTTTTGAATATTTAACAATGGAAAAGATGAGTTCCCCAGTGGAATTCACAATTAATCAGAAGAAAGGAAATACTCCATGAGATGGAAGTAGCAGTGAATGGCAGGCTAAATCCTAAAAGGGACTGATCACCCTAGAAGAGCTAGTTAGCTGTAGAAAGGAGAAAGATACCAAAAAGCATGGTGAAAGGATGAGAGAAAAGATACTATGAAGCAATGGGAAGGGGTGAGAAGGAAGACACTATAAGGCAGAATGTCACCATGGTGACTTAACCCAAAAGGAGTTTGGAAAGATGGAGTGGGTCATGCACAGATTTATATGGGAAACTTAGCCTCTGGGGTTTGACACAGTTTGAATTTCTAACTGGACATGGCAAGGTGGGGCTACCTCCACATGGAGTGGGACTAGAAGATCCCCATCAGTGCCCTTCCTTGCTTGCCTCAGGGAGCAATTTTATAAATACTTCAGACTTTCTCTGCCAGCCCCACCTAGGTACTCAGCACCTAATCACTCTTCATGATGGAGCTTAGTGTGAAGATCCACCATTGCAAAGCCAGCTTAGTTTCATGCACAGATGTGGCAACTAGTAGCCTCACCTCCAAATTATAAGCTTTTCTGTGTCCCCACCCTTTGAGATCCTGTGTACTACATAATCCAGGATAAATGGCAGACTTAGTTTAAGTATATTCAGATATTCCCATGTCCCATATAAATAAGGAAAGTTTTATTTGGTTGTGCAGGTCATTCATAATTATTTTGATTTATTCTGTATATCTTATTTTATCTTAATTTTTTTGTGCCTATGACACATTTTTATTGTTCAATATGATTCTTTGTGAAGCCATTTGGGGTTTTCTTGGCAAATATACACCAATGGTTTGCCATTTTCTTCTCCAATTTATTTTGCTGATGAGAAAACTGAGGTAGACAGGGTTAAGTGACTTGCCTAGAGAGAGAGACAGTAAGCATCTGAGATTAGATTTGAATCAGGTCTTACTAGTTCTTGGCCTGCTGCTCTATCCACCTTGCTATGTAGCTACTCATTTGATGCATTGAATGTTTCAGAGCATAAGGCCTCTTGGAATGCAGGGTCAAGGACAAGGGTTCCTTCCGGTTTCCCAGGTTTAAGGAAATTATTGGTTCAATTCCTTCCTCTCACACATGCTCTGATTCAGTATAAATCATATTCTTTCAGTGACCTAAATAATTCTACAAGATTGCTAAATTGAAGAATACGTGTTTGCCTGCATTGGTAGAGGAAATTTCTTCCCTGGGAGTTTGTCACATCAATGAAATCTTGGGTACAGACAGAAATAATGAAAATTATCATAATAATTGTATAAAAAGTAAAATTCAGATGAAATAATTCAAATGATGTTGCTAATGTAGGTATTTGTCAGAGACAAGATAACAATCTAATTTCAGAATAATACTAGAATTAATGTGAGTTGCTAGTTAAGAAATATTCTCTTCCCTTCCTCGCCATGGCAATTTTGTGGAAGAAAACTTTGTTCTTGGCTCCAAAAGATAAAAGTTTGGATGCTTCTGAGAAGAAAAATTAACCTCAATAATGGAAAAACAAAGATTTCCAGAAGTGGATAAACTACTTTGGGAAGTAGCAAATTCAATTTTATCAGAAATCTTCTAGTGGAGACTAGATGATTGCTTGTTAGGGATATTTTAGTGTAGAGGGTATCCTGTTTGGGAACTGGTTAGACTACTTTTGAGCTTCCTTCCAACTCTGCGGTTCTGTGTAATATTATTTAAATACAGTTTATATCCCAAGGAATCATAAAATTTTAAAGCTAGGATGAACCTTGGGGATTATTTAGTTTAAATCTCTCATATTGGGGAGCTCAGAAAGGTAGAATGTGACCACAGTCACACAGCTAGTAATGGCAGAAGTTTGAAATTTGTATATTCTGAATCTTAGCCCATGATCCTTTGTTCTCATATCTCTTACTATTCTTGAAATATTTAGGACAAGCCATGCTTTCTTTTCTTCCACTAATTGCTTGAAGTCATATCTCCTTCAGCACTGGGATCAGTTAGCACAGAGAGAAGAGAAGAAGGCCTCAAACAGTTTTTTAAAGAATACTAACATGTAGAGGAGAAGAGGGGAGAAAAAGGATTCTTTTACTTTCCTCTGAGCAATTCACAAACCACAAAATATGCAGATTTTGAATTTATAATTTGTGTATTTTGTCCAGATCTCTCTCTTTCTCATGGGTAGAAGTTAAAGCTACATTTCTTTTGTGAATAGTGAAGCTCATTTCTTTCCTTTTTTCTTTCACATGTAAAGTCAAATTAAGTAGTATGAAATCAATATTTCAAAGTCATAAATAGAATAGATACTAAACAGTGCTTGCTAAATTTAATTAAATTCATATCTTTAAGAAGATCAAAGTTGAATCATTATCTAAATATAAACACAAACCACAGTTATTGTAAAATATTAGCAGAGCACCTGGTAAAAATGCAAGATTCAATAGGATTTAAATAAGCAGATATTGGATGGGGGAGGTCATTTTAAACACAGAGAAAAGGGGGGAAATGCACAAAGGTAAGAAAGTTGGGAAATCAGAAGAGAAAAAAGATTTGAGGAGAAATACAAAAAATTCAGTACAATATAGCTGTAAAGTTTATAAAGTAATTTACAGAGATAAAAGACAAGGAACTACTACCCAAAACAAAATTTCCTGAGACATCATTCCCCTATACATATTGATAAAGTTCTCTCTCGCTCTCTCCCCTTTCTTTTTCCTGTCTCTTCCTCCCTCTCCTCCTTTCTTCCTTTTTCTTCTCCTCCCTCCCTCCTCCTCTTTCCTCCTCCTTTCTCCTCCCTCCTCCTTCCTCCTCCCTCCTCCCCTTTCTCTCTCTCTCCCCCCTCTCCCTCCCTTCTCTCTCTTTCCCTCTCTCTCCCTCCTTCTTCCTTCCCTCTCCCCCTTTCTCTTTCTCTCTCTCTCTCTCCTTCTCTCTCCCTCCCCCCTTCTTTTTCTCTCCCTCCCTCCCCTTCTCTCCTTCCCTTCCTCTCTCTTCCCCTTCTCTCCCTCCCTCTTCCTCTCCCATCTCCCTCTCCCTCCCTCCCGCCCACCCTTCCTCCTTCTCTCTCTCTCTTCTTCTTCTTCTTCTTCTCTCTCCCTTTATCTCCCTCCCCAAGACAGCAAGCAATCCAATATAGGTTAATCATGTGGAATTCTTCTAAACATTTCCATATTAGGCATATTGTACAAGAAAAATCAGATCAAAAGTAGGAGAAAAAAACATGAGAAAGAAAAAAAAAAACAAGCAAACACACAAACGACATCAAGGTGAAAATATTATGCTTTGATCCACATCCAGTCTCCATAGTTCTCTCTCTCTCTGAATGTGATGGCACTTTCCACCCCAAGTTTATTGAAATTGCCTTGAATTATTTCATTGTTGAAAAGAGCCAAATCCACCACAATTTATTCTCATATAATCTTGTTGCTGTGTAACTCTTACTATTCTTTGGTTCTACTCACTTCACTCAGTATCAGTTCATTTAAGTCTCTCTAGTCTTTTCTGAAATCAGACTGGAAGTTACCCTCTTAAGAAAAAAAGAGGCAGTCCATCAGCACATATAAGGGAATAATGTCCTGAAAAAGACATGTTGATTTGGTGGCGGTTCCTTGTCCCTTATCTCTATCTGATACAGATCCATGATAGTGACTGCTTTGTGGAGAGTTTTGCTATGGCTGGACAGGGAAGTATTTAGATTGGCCAGTCTGTCACTAAGTATTTATTAAGTTCATTCTAAGTGCTAAGGGGTGCATGGGGTATTCAGGGAGGACTAGCACCTCTAGTGTGGGGCCTTGCTGGGCCCTTTTGAGGGCTATTCATCCACTTTTGCTGTCCACCTTTCACCCATCTCTTAACTATGGTTCTAAGAAGTTATAGCATGTGTGGAAGCCACACTCTGGGTAAAACCAATTGGGCTAAACTAGGTTAGAAGGATGTCTACTCCAAGCATGTGAAGACATTTTCTTGGAGAATGGGTGGATGAGAACATTTTTTTCCCCAAAGCCATGAAGTTTACTGAAATAAGGGTTATGGAAAGCTTAGAGTTTGGACAGGGTTGAGGACATCAAGGTTATCCTCTACCACAGCCTGGGCCATTTTTTGCTGTTTTGACTTTTGTCTTGCCACTGGACTTGCCTCACTTAAATCCAATTCATGAGCAAGTCAAGACATTACCTGTAATATCATCAGTCTCCTTTGAACATGAAGGTTGGATAATAAGAATAACTAAGTTTTAGATACTGTGCTAAATGTTTTTTTTTTTTTTGCTTAGGCAATTGGGGTTAAGTGACTTGCCCAGGGTCACACAGCTAGGGAATGTTAAGTGCCTGAGACCAGATTTGAACTCAGAACCTCCTGACTTCAGGGCTGGTGCTCTATCCACTGCGCCACCTAGCTGCCCCCTACTGTGCTAAATGTTAAGGGTGAAGTGGTGGGGGAGCTCAAGGACTAAGAAAAGTCTCTTATAAAAGGTGGGGTTTGATGTAAGTCTTGAAGGAAGTTGGGAAAGCCAGGAGGTGGAGTGTGAGAATGACTGAGCTTTATTATTTCTACTCCTTTGGCAAAGAATCAGTATGCTACAATAAGACACTGACCTGTCATCTACAGGAGCAGTAAAATGAAGGTATTTTCTAAATTATCTAATGAAGAAGTGAGGAATGAGGAACTGGAATGTAGGCAATTTAACGGTAATGGTACTATTCCAGGAAGAAATTAAAAAGAAATTGAATTGCCAATCTCTGGGTTTGTTACTTTCAACATGCTTGAATCCTGGGGGCTGATTCTGTACCTTTCAAATTAGTTTGCATAAGTTAACATACATTGTAAGATTGCCAAAAAAAAGTGCTATATTTACAGTGTCATTTGACCCTCACAACAAGGCTGGGATAATAACGATTTTCATTTCTAACTCCCAGATAGGAATGCCAACAATTTCCTAATGGACAGATATAATGTTTATATTTTTGTTTGTTTATTTTTGTTTTATTAGTCCTCCTCTTTCTTGACCTCTACAGACCATTTCAGAGAGGTCAGTCAACTTACCCATAGTCAGATGCTTACTAAACCTCCTGTGATTTCAAACCCTGGTCTCCTGGACTTCAAATGCAACACTTTATCTCTTAGATGCTACTGCTTCTATTCCCATTTTGAATGGTGTGGATTAAGCCTATCTGTGCAGAGAAAGAAAGATCAAAAAGGCATGGGAAAGAGGACAAAGATATGATTGGAAGAAGGTAAAAAAGGATAAAATCAAAGGCACAGCTGTGTGTGCATGTGTGTATATGTGGGGTTTGTGTGTGTGTATGTGTGGGGTTTGTGTGTGTGTGTATGTGTGTGTGTGTGTGTGTGAGAGAGAGAGAGACAGAAACAGAGACAGAGACAATCAGAGAGAGACAGAGAGAGACACACACACACAGACACAGAGAGACAGAGACAGAGAGACAGAGAGAGACAGAGAGACAGAGAGAAACACACACACAGACACAGAGACAGAGACAGAGAGACAGAGAGAGAAAGAGAGACAGAGAGACAGAGACAGAGACCAGAGACCAGAAGGAGAGACACTTGTAATTTGAGGTAGGAGCGAAGGAAGAAAGACATTTTGCAGAGTTTTGGTCACTCCACATCCATGGGCAGACCTCTTCACTAAACATTCACTATCCCAGGTAGCGAGTGCCATGGAACAACAATAATAATCAAGTGGATCAATCTAGTATGATATTATTTAATTACATACAAAATTTTGAAGATGACATAGTTCCTTCTAGAAAAATTTCTAATTAAAATACCCCAAAGAAAGATGCTTTCATAGTTCTAGGACTAAGTTGATAACTTTGTGGTAAGAATTATTTGGAATCTCTTTTATTTTACCCCCCTATCTTTTATGTTTCTCCAGCAAAAAACGTTTTATAAAATATTTCCATGTAATTGTTAGACTTAAGATGTTATGAGACCTAGAGGGGAAAGCTGGACTATTGGCACTAAACAGTTAATTTTCATATTGTACCATAAATTATTCCTTGGTCCAGATTGCCTCTAGTATCTATGTAGAATGATTAATGTCAAGATGATAAAATGATGCAGTCACATGAATTTGATTCCAGCTGTTCCAGCTTTTGATATGATTTGTGAATGACACTTGTATTTTTCACTGGTGATTAGTTAATGTTGGAAAGGATGACCAGATGATAACTGGCTGGGATTTTAAAGCAGAAGAAAGATAGAGCTAGAAAATTGTTCTAGAAAATATCATTTTAGTATTTAAAGCAAATTCACTAAAAATTTGTCATTAGAATGTTCTTGGAGTTCAGGGTTGTGACCTATAGCTTGAATACTCTCATAAACCAGCTGATTATAAGGCAATTATAGTATCACTTGTTATGACATTCGAGGCTTTTGTTTATGAAATGCATTTCTCTTTGACTGAAAGATGATTGTTTTTTTTTTAAATCCATTTCTTCAGAGGATTTTTCAAAATAGCCTATTGTGATCCAGAAAACATCTCTATAATCTAAAATCTTCCAGGCATTTGAGATGACTAGATTTAGCTATCAGAATGCTTTATGTTGGCAAACTCTCTTTAGAAAGCTTTCTGATTTGTCTCTCTCTTCTGTTGCTTATGTCAGTAGTACCTCCTTTAGATGTGTAGTCTTAGAGGAGCAGGGATCATTGTCATATCAGTCATGTCTGCCTCTTGGTGATTCCATATAGAGTTTTCTTGGCAAAGATACTGGGGTGGTTTCTCATTGCCTTCTTTAGTTCATTTTACAGAAAAGAAAATTGAGGCAACAAAGGAACTTGCCCAAGATCATATAATCAGTAAATAAATGAGGCCAGATTTGAATTCAAGAAGATGAGTCTTCCTGACTTCAGGCCAGGCCCTCTATTCACTGTGTTACCTAACTGCCCTAGAGGAGGGAACAGGTTGGTTTATAATGACTGTTTAGCATTCTGTATGGTACTGGTCATGGCTAGACACAGCAGAAATATCATCTGGGTTCAAATTGCCTACCTTGTGATCTTTAAGCAAGATTGTTTCTTCCTCTGTAAAATGAGTGTATATATATATATGTACATATATATATATTGTATATTGTATATATATTGTATAAGTGTATATATATGTGTGTATGCATATATATAGGAGATATATAGATATAGATATATCTATATATATATCTCCTAAGATCCTTTTGATGTTCCAATACTTGATCCTATGACCATTGAGTTTCTTTCACAAGGACCAAAATATCTATCTCTTTCTCTCCCTCTCCTCTCTCTCTCTCCCTCTTCCCCTCCTTCTTCCTCTCCTCTCTCTCTCCCTCCCCACCTCTGTCTCTGTCTTTGTCTTTCTCCCTCTCCCCTTCTCCTCTCCCTCTCTCCTTCTCTCCCCTTTCATCTCCTCTCCTTCTCTCCCTCTTCCTCCCCTCTCTGTCTTTCTCTTTGCTTCTGTCTTTCTGTCTCTGTCTCCCTTTTCCTCTTCCTCTCCTTTTCTCCTCTCCATCTTCCTCTCTTCCTCTCCCCCTCTCTCCCTCTTTCTCTCCTCTCCTTTCCCTCTCCCTCTCCCTCCCTACCCTGTGTCTGTCTTTGCCTTTCTCTGTCTCTGTCTCTCCCCCCCTTTCCTTCTTCCTCTCCTTTTCTCCTCTTCCTCTCTTCTCTCCCTCTCCCTGTCTTCCTCTCTTCTCCTTTCTCTCTCCCATCCCTTTCCCACTCTGTCCCCTCTCTTTCTCTCTCACTTTTTCTCACTCTCTTTTGTAGTATGGACCCCTTTGGCAATTAGGTGAAACCTTTGAACTGCTTCTCAGGATATAACTTTTAAATGCATAAAATAAAATGTAGAAGATCATAAAACTAATTCCACTCAAATATAAATACATATTTTTTTAAAGTCAATTTACAGATCCCAGGTTGAGTTACTTCTTCCAACTCTTCTTATTCCTATGTATATGTCAGCCTCTAATATTATCGTACTGTACTTTCAACTTCCTTCCAGTTGAGAAAAAGCCCTTTCATGATTTCAGATGAACAAAAATACTCTCAGAAGGGCTCCAGGATAAATGCCTGTTATCCTGATCTATGCTCTACAGTGAAGATCATTTATAGTTCACTTCAACGTCCTATGATGATGAAGATGATGACAGGATTCCAAATGTAACAAGTCAATCTAACAAAAAGTTCATTTATTAACAAAAATTTGGATTTCTAGTTAGAATAAAGTTTTCCTCTGATAATGTGAAATGTGCCAAATTAATCTTCTTGAAAAAATACTTGATTAGAGTGTCAAAGTAAATAATACGCAATACCTAAATCACAAAAGGGGAATTACAGTAACATCTTTTTTATTTGAAATGCAGGGGACCAGGAAAAAAAAAGTCTTAGAATCAACCAGGATCAGATTATTAGATATTTTTTATTAAAGAAAAATAGAACTAGGGAAATAGCAGTTGCTTTGAATTACATGCTATTTTGAATAAAGCAATATTGGATTAACAAGGTTTTACCGTATTTCAGATGTTTTTCTATAACTTGTTTTGGACATTTCTATCTCCATGTGCTTACCAGGTTCTGACATAAAGTCTTGGAGATAGGAACTATGCCTTTTATTTGTTTTGCACAAGGTCAGACTGCACTGTAGAGCAAAACCGGCAATGATCATGACATAGACCATATGGTCCCAAGGCCAAGGTGGAAATAACCCGGGAACAATGCAGTAGAAAATATTTTGTGAGTTCAAAAACTCAGAGATCATACACAGGGATCACATGGTTGTTCTGATCAACAAGGGCATTTGGCTTCATCTGTCCTCTTGTCCACCAAAATAAGAAATCCATATACCTCTCTTTGTGTGATGGAGAAGTGGGAGGATGTTGGCTCTTGCAATGGTTACTGGAACATCTCACAATTGTGAGGCTGAGCAGTTCAGCTCCAGGGCAAGAGCTCTGAATGCTGTGTTTCCCCCTAATTGCCAAGTACAGAACATTCATAAAGCACCTGGAATGGAAAAACAAATCCATTTTATAGTAGCTGAAATGAACAATTCCCTTTCTGCACATGAAAGGAAATGGAAGAGTGTGTGGCTTTTTGATGAATCCTTTGGAATTAGGGCTATAGTTTTATTTTGTAGCAGACCAGTGCCATGGGGCCCATATTATGCAGAATGACAGGATTAGGAATATTCACCCAAATTGTCACTCTGATTGGCTGGAAACTCCTTAGAGCTTTATAAGGCATTACTAAAAATTTAACTTTGTGCTTAATTCCTATTTAGACCTAACTTCCTTGATGAACTCAAGCAATTGGAGTTCTTAGTCAGAATTAATTTTTGTTTGAGCTTCACCTCCCTTATTATACCCAGGGGGTAAAACTTTCTCTAGAAATTTTTTTTTCTGATTAAATGAGGATAAATTGGACTTAAAAGAATTGGTAGGAAAGAATTAAAACTAGTAATTCTAGTTTCAGGTCAGTTTTCCTTCCCAGAGGAAATATTGATATAAAGTTTATGTAACAGGTTAATGTGGGGGATAATCTTGCCTTGTTGGCATACTTCCTAAAATAAGAATGTTAAATACACTTCAAAAAAATGTGCAGCACTCCTCATTAACAGAAGCTAAATCTTTAGATCTTAAATCAGAATGTAAAGTCAGAAGGATTCATGTAGAAATATATTACGGAAATGAAATATTTTAATAGCTGAATGATTCATAGCGTCTGTGGTGAAAATATTCGCTAGACATATGGCTACCTTGAAGGCCAAACAAAAGGAAATGGACTTGTGAAGAAGGTTAGAAGATTTAAATGAGAGAGAAGGAGCTTCCTAAAATTAGAAACAAGTTTCCCCCAAAGTCAGTAATATAGGTAAGGTTCTCCTTTGACTAAGTGCATATTGGTCTGAAGGAAAAATAAAGATTCTTTTGCCATTAAGTTGTTTTCATGTCTCCAATTCAAAGATCTTATTAGTATATAGGCTGGAACGTTGGCATTAGAGTGAAAAGACTTAAGTTTGATTCTCAATTCTTTCATTTAGTATTTGAACAGCTCACTTCATCTCTTGAAACTCATTTTACACATTGGTAAAATGAAGAAATTTGATAAGATGATTTCATGGTCCTTTCAAGTCTATTTTTATGGTCCTATAATTGTATCCTAGTTGAAAATTCTATTCTTTCTAGTGTCTTTGAATGCTGAGCAGAAGGGAAGATGAATTGTCAAAATAAATAAGAACGTTCTGCAACTTGCTGGGATTTCCTTAGTTGTATGGCTCTCATTTTGGGACCCTACCTTCCGGACCATTTAAAGCGCTATTTTATCCCTATGATTCCATCCTGGTGCCAGTTAAAGTTATTACAAAGATGCCTAAGTTCTACATTGTAGGGTGGCAGAATGAGAACCAACTGGGAACACTCATTGATGTACAAATTCAATGAACCCTTAAAAATATGAGGGACTAGAGGTAGACTTGGGACAACAATGGTACTAGACATGGAAAGTCACTTTGTGTTTTACTGGGAAGATGAGCAAAATGGAATGATCAGCAGAGCAGTTCTTATCATTAGCTCTTATTATCCAACAAAATATACAGAATGATCACCTTTGCCCTTTGTTAATTGCAATCCAAACAGTAGTGAAGTGGTTAAAAAGGCTTTTTTCCTGAGAGGCTGGGCCTATTTGAGAAATCATCATGCTTTGACAGCATGGAATAGTAGGAACGAATTAAAAATAAATCGGTTTGTCTCAGCTTTGTCACAAATGAACTGTGTGACCCTGAACAAGTCACTAGTTCCTCTGAGCATCAATTTCCCTATTTGTAAGATGGGAAATCACAAGCTATTCTCACAGATTTTTGGTGAAAATCAAATATATATATATATATATAAATATACACATACAGAATGTGTGCATATATACACACATACATATATGTTGTATGTTATATATACATATTTATATAGACATGACATTTATGTATCATATATCACCTATGATATATATGATATGGGTCATCTATATTATCATCTATGATCTATGTCTACCTATACATGAAAGTACTCTGTATAGAGAAGTAATATTTAAATCATTTAGTTTCTCCATTAGACATATCTATTTGAAGACAGATTGATTTCCTTTTTTGTAAAAGGAAATAATAATGCTTATACTTTCCCAAAGAAATATTGTGAGTTAAGTGATTTGCAAACTCCAAAGTGCTATGGGAAAGTATTATTTTTATTCTAAATGCTAAGTGCTACATACTCTTTGATGCTACAATTAAAGTCAGAGAATCCTCGAGTTGGAAGGGATCTCAAGACACCATTTAGACCAAAGGTTCTTAATATGAGGTCCATAAACCTGCTTTTTAAAAAATTGATAACTATTTTATTATAGTTTTAATTCTATGTATTTTATTTCATGTATTTTAAAATATTATTTTGATGCTCATAGACTTCACTAGCCTACCAAAGGGGGTCCATCCCTGGTTAAGCATCCCTGATTTGGACCAATCCCATCATTCTAAAAATGAAGAAATTGACAGGCTAAGTGACTTGTCCAGGATCACCTAACTCATGACTGATGGGGCTGGAGCTCAAGGTCAATTTGTTTTTATTTCTCATATGCATTACTCTTTCTACTCTTCCATACTGTCCACTTATCACGATTTTTCTAAGTTCTGGAAGGTGGTAAGTGTCTAAATTGAGATGAACCAGATCTTCTGACTTGAGAGCTAGGGCTTTTACTACCGCATAATTGCAGTTACCATAACATCCTCCATGTTAGACTTGGAAACATCTTAGTTAATTCTCTGATTCCAGAGAAGGAACAAGATGGAAAAGTGCAATAACTGAATACAATGTCTCAACTTTAAGATCTCATTTACAAGATGTGGGTGCCAATATTTACTGCGCTGAAAGACTTCCCACAGATCATCTGTATTCTCGAAATATTTTGAGAATCCAAGAGAGCTCTGTTTGTTAACTTTCCCTCAAAGAACAGCATTGTATATCCAATCTATTTTTGAAGTAAAATTTAAACCATCCAAAAACTGCACCAAAAAGAGCTTCTTTATCTACATGTAATATATTCAGGACTCATACATAGCTCTTCAATATTTGCTTATTTGCAGTTTCCAGGACTAGTGAGAATATGGAGGTGTTTATTCTTCATGCATTCATCCCTCAGGCTTTCCTGATCTTCTCGATAGCAGCCTCCCATGTAGAAACAGAGACCTCTGTAAGTTTGACAGTCTCTGTATTGTATACTTGGAGAACCCCACTGATGGCTCCATATCTGGGAACAGAATTCAGTCAAGGGAATGAGTTTCTAAAGTCCCAGCATATACTTATAGAGCAGGCAGAACAATATTGAATAAAATGCTTAGGGTATTGAAAGCAAGTAGATAGGTGTTCTATTCATAGAGGCAATAGTTAATATTAATTCTGAGCTTGAGGCATTTCAGGAGAGGTAATAAGAAAAAAGGAGTTGTTTTCCAAGGAAAAATATGAAAAAAGAGAGAAGGTAACATTTAGACTGGCCTACTGAGGAGATTCAATTTAATAAGTTCTCATCAAGCATCTATCAAATAAAAGACACTATTTTCTTCTCTAAAGAATTGAGTTCCCTCATTTCAGGAGTGATTAGGCATAAAGGGAAAAAAATAGGAATAGTCAGTGTGAAGGGACTATGGAAAGACAGGCACAGTGATACACTGTTGATGGAGATATAAATTATCTGATCATGCTGGAAAACAATTTTGAATTATTCAAAGAATGTGAATACAATATCAATGGCCTTTGACCATTGATACTATTGTTAGTCACACACCTCAAAGAGAAAATGATTAAAAAATTAATTTCCTAAATTTCACAATATTTTATGCTAGGACTTTTTCTAGTAGCAAGAAACTAGAAATAGTTACTACTCATCAATTTTTGAATGGCTAAATAAATTGTGGCGACAGATATTATTGAGCTAAAAAATGGTGAATATGAAGAAGAGAGAAGCATATATCTTTTTGATATATGAAATGATGCAAAGTGAGGTTAACACAGAAAAATGCAAAGAACCACAAGAACAAAGAAATGGAACCTATGAATGATGCTATGAAGTCATAATAACGAGGCTTGGTTCCAAATAAAAAATAGGAGAATGCATCTCCCTTCCTTTATGAGAGGGGCTCAGAAGTGGGAACTATGGATGTGGAACATTGAGTATGTTTGACTTGGGTGATATGATAGATGAGTTTGTTGAATTTTCCCTTCCTCTTTTTAAATTCTTGGCTAAAAGGGAACAGAAAGGAGCAAAGATAAAAATAAAAGACTTCAATAAAAATATCCCCCCCCAAATTTACAAAGGATAGAGCCTAACTTAGCCCCAAAACAAAATGTCAAACTATGTTAGCTACTGAAATTCCTCTAAGAATCTTGTCATTTCATCTAGTTAAGGAAAATACACCCAACTAGTAAATAAATCCAGAGAAGTTGCTCAAGTACACTGAGTAATTTGGGATATATCATTAGGTATTTGGGGTACGTGCTGGCAGTCTATCTGCTATTTGGTACAGCAAGTAGAGTGTTGGACCTGGAATTAGAAAGATTCATCTTCCTGATTTCAAATCTGGCCTCAGAAAATGAAGTAGCTGTATGACCCTGAGCAAGTCACTTAATTCTATTTTCCTTGGTTACTTTATCTATAAAATGAGCTGGAGAAGGAAACAGCAAACCACTTCAGTATCTTTGCAAAAAAAAAAAAACAAAAACAAATACAAATGATTTAATAAAAAGTCAGACATGACTGAAAAAAGACTGAATATTAGAATTAAATCACTTGAGTGGGGTCATAAATCCAATCTGTGACCAAAATGGGTTTTGAATGCAGGGCTACCTGAATTCAAGCCCAGTTTTCTAATCTATCAGATCAAACTGCTGTTTTATGCTTCTTTGCTGAAACATATGGCAATCAATTTGAAGATGAAACTCTGTCCTTCCATAAAAATTAATCAACAAAGTGAATAACTTCCTTGATTTGACACAAATCACTAGGGCACAATAATATACTTACTCAATTTCCTTCCCTAGCTTTAAGGTGTCATGTTTTCCAACTATCTGACCCAGCCACCTCATTAAAGAGAAATGCCTTTGGTAGAGGTTTCTGCAAACAAGAATGTAGCTGTTATAGTCTATTCAAAGGTGTTTTTCAATAGGTACTCAGGAACAGAACGGATGAAAATTGTTCACATTTGTGTTTGTAGTAAGTTGTGCTGATTTGATTTTAGCCTATGGTGTCCCTGAGGATTTCCTGATTTCAATGGCAAAAACCTCAGGAAGAATAAAATCTCTTTGAAAAGCAGCCTCTCAGGACATCTGCAGCAGCTCTCTGAAGCTTTTCAGATGAACAATCAGAGTGACTCTGACTTTACCCATAAAGGTTTCACTTAGTCCAATTTGCTCCCTGAGAAGAACATCAAACCAATGGAACAACTCTCCCTCTTTTCCATTGAGGCTTTCGTGTCTGCATGAATGGCAGTACACCATCTGCTAAGACAATTGTCCTCCTTGAATGCACTCAGGAAATGCTAGCATAGCCCAAACAAGTCAGCCAAGAAGAATTCTTTTAAAATAAATTTTTAAAACACCTGTGACTGGACTGAAATCTAGCTCCCGAGTAAATATGGAGATTTATTTATTTTTTTTGGGGGGGGCAGTGAATCCAGACACATGACTTAATATGATTTGCTTGTAGAAGTATTAAGGGTTCAGGCTCTGTGGACTGGTTGACCTCAGTGAACCCTGAGATTGGGAGTTCATGTCTTAGCACTCCTGGTTTCAGTCAATCAGTTTAAGATTTCAAACATATCCAAAACATTGAACTTCTCTGTTTCAGGATGACTTGAATGTGGCTGCTGGAATGTGGCAAGGTATCAAGTGGGAACCAGCAACAGATGCAGTTATTTGGACAACCTCTCCTTCTCTCTCTGCTCTTATCTTTCCCCAAGGGATCCTGAAGGGTCAGAAGTCTCTTACTGGTCTCATCATTGCAAGCTGTCGGCTCAGTGTTTGTTCTTTGTCTCTCTCCTATAGTCTCTGTCCTCTGGCCCAAACCTGGGGAGATTCTAAAGCCTGTGTTATAATTCACCCAAGAATCTTCATCACTATCACCATCAAAAGTAATTCATATACTGAATGCCTTCTGAAACTATCCAAGGTGTGACCCTGCCAGTCCCCTACTCTAAAATCTCCAGGGGCTCCTTATTTCCTGAAAGATAGGGCTCCAATCTTTCTCTCCAATCTCATTTCACAATCCTCCTCTTTACTCATCTTATATTCTAGTCTTAATTCTTCAGTCTCCCTACCACCTCTATATATTTGTTTAGGATATACCTTATGCCTGGAACCCATTCTGTCTAGATATTAACCTATTTATATTCCTTTCCTCCTTCATTATTAAGTTCAGATATCACCTCTTCATGAAAATGTACCTAAGTTGCATGTGACAGGGCCAAAGGAATCATCCAGATGAAATATATATATAAATGACATTATATGCTTACATAAAAATCATGTAATATACATACATGGAATATAATATATTATATATGCATAATATATAGTACATACAAACATATATGCAAGTATACATAATTTGTACAGAATGCATAAATATATTTATATGAAATATATAAATATATATTTGTTATTTATTATATATTATATCCTATTCTATATAAATTCTATATAACACATGTAAATTATATATATAGGTATATATATAGGATTTCTCTCTCTATTATATATAGACATTATATATTACATATAATGTATATAATATCATACACTTATACCTTCCATATAAATTCTATATACATTTATATATAATCAATATATTTATATGTATTATATTATGCATATACAATATATTATATATGTATATTATAAAATTTATATGTAAACATATGATATCATTTATATATATATTAATCTGGATGATTCATTTGGGTTTGTTACATTGTACTTTGTCTCATCTTTTCTTATCACATTTCTCCATTCCACTGGAAACTCTCTGGGAATAGAGACTGAGTTATTTTTTATTTTTGCTTTCCTAACACCCAGCAGAATATAAAGACATAATTAGTGATACAATAGAAGTCACCAGAAACTTAATGAATTCTATTAAGAAATTCAACATGGTTAACATCATCTAAATTGGTCTAGGCAGCTCACAGGAACCAGTTTTAAAATTTTCATTGTGGGCTAGGTGGCTCAATGGATAGATGATCTGGAGTCAGAGTTATCTTCTTGAGTTCAAATCTGGTATTAGCTAGAGGCTAGCTGTGTGACTTTAGGCAAATCAATTAATCCTGCTTGCCTCAGTTTCCTCATCTTTAAAATGAGCGAAAGAAGGAAACCCCAAATAGGATCACTAAAAATCAGACATGACTGAAATGACTGAATAGCAATAAAATTTGAGTGTTTAGCAGTGTCTAGCATTCAATAGATGTCTAATAAATTCCTTTTCATTCATTTATTGTCCATACAAGTGGTAAGTAGCAGAAGTGGGATTTGAACTCAAGTCCACTCTAGGGGGAGAAGAAGAGGGAGGGATGAAGGGGGAGAGAAAGGAGAGAAAGAGAACAAGAACAAAGTAAGAGAGACTGAAAGAGTATGTATATTATGTGCAGTAGGGAGTAGTAGACATATGGTATCCAGTGGGAAGCCGACCTAATACGTCTAGTGGGGAGCGCATCCAGTGGAGAACAGTGGAATCTCATTATCAGAACTTTGTGGCTCTCACAGCTTGGGAAATCTGAGTTCTAGCTACACATATTCCCTGACTACATGTGTTCCCTGTGCATGTGTTCTTCATGTGTATATTCTGAACACTATTTCCTATGTGTGTTTCTGTGCATGATCCCTATGTGTGTGTACCATTTTCAATGACAGTTTATATATTTGTGGGAGTGTTCCCCAGGTTTATGAACGGGATGGGATGTTCTATTGCTATTTTGCTTTTCATCCTATTTAATTTGTTTTGAACCAATTCTCACTGATGATCTATCTTTTATCCTGTTCCTGTCTGCCCAGGAAGAAGAGAAACATGATTTCATTCCATAATTATTCTACTTTGGGGTATGTTCGGTCCATGTCTTATCATTCTATCAAAATCTCTAACTGTTATTTACTGACCTCTAGGATATTCTTCTAATTTCCTTAATGAATTCAGTGCCTGGCTTACAATCTTTCTCTCCTTTCCATAATACTAAAGAACAATATATGTAGTAAAGCTCCCTCAAATATTCTAACCTCCCCATTCCCTCAATTTACTCATTCCCCATGTTCTACCCTTTACCCAACTTCACTTACACACAGAAATGATCATGCCATTGATCTTGTCACAAATGTTCCATGTTCAAGAACACTGGAATCACAATATCTAATCACAATCTTGTTTTCCCTTCCCTATCTTAACTCTGTTGAACCTCAACTCTACATTAGTTTTTGCTTGAGTCCCTTGCCTCCTTATCTTAAGTTGAACTTGTCCTACCAAGGCTCAGCCTTGAATCACTTCCAACACCCATTTCCTTTGCTTATAATTTATATGCTACTAACTAAAACTGGAGAAAATCACAAAACTGTGCTAATTGTGCAATAAATTACAAATCTGTGTTACATGATCTCATGGGGACATGGCAATCTTTTGACATAGCCCCATTTAACTCACTATCCCACTTATCATAGTAGCTTTCCCAAGCCTATTCATTTTTCCTCAAGTTCTTTACTCTCTCAACCCTCTCACCTAAGAACCTTCCATCCTACTTCACTGAAACAAAGCCATTCCTAGAGAGCTACCTTTCCTTCCCTTCTCATCTCTAATTATTCAGATGTCTTCTGCCACTATCTTCTATTTCACTGTATCTCATCTTAAGAGGGGACCCTTTTCCTTGCTAAGGCAAACCTCTATGCACAAATGATCCCATTCTTTTTGTCATCTTTAGCAGATTGTCCCATTGCTCCCTACTCTTTCACTAATCTCTAATTCCTGCCTCTTTATCAGCTGCTAGATAGAGACAGACAGAAACACAGAGAAATAGATAGAGAAAATAGAAAAAATATAGCAATCCCTTCCTGCTATTCACTGGGTCTGTCAACATACCTGCTAGACTTTGGTGACATGAACCAATATGTGTTATAATGGCTGGCCTAAGTATAAGAATTGTTGGAGGCACCATAGGGTTCTTTCCTAAAGATTTTACAGTCATTCAGGAAGCACTAAGAATCCTTGACTGAAAGGAATATAGTTTCTTTTGGGGGAAAAAAAAGCAAAAGCAAAATGAAATCAGAAAGTACAAAATGTAACAAAAAGTAGCTTGCACTGTTGAAAGGTATAGGTATTACAAAAATGAAAATCTAACAAATGGAAAAAATAAATCACTAGGTCATGAACCTGGGAGCTTTAGCACACATATGTGAGCTCTAGGTACATTCCACAGCAGGGAAGAATAAGTAGCAGATTTATCTGCTGTGCTTTTGTGTGTATTTCTAATCTCTAACTAATTCTTTTCTTTTTTTTGCTTTCTTGCTTGCTTTAACAGGGGTGTTAGTACATGTGTAACATGATTATTCTGGCCCCACTGCCTCAGGGCCAAGTCTGTTACATTTTAAACCCCCAGAGTTCTCTGAGAATCTGAGGGGGGTTGAAGAGTCTCTTTTCTGCCTAAAGCTGTAGCTCCCATTGATTATTGTCATCACCAAAATTTTAAGGAATCTGTGATTGTCATCTCAGTTCCATTTAACCATTTAATAAGTCAATCAGCACGTTTTAGATTTTCATCTTTGCTTTTTCATTGTGTGTTCAGGATGGGAGCTTTCAATCTTGCTCAGGAGCAAGGACAATTGATATTAATCAAATTAATTTTTACAAAGGGATGTTTATGTCAAAGATATGACAAGGAGAAACATAAACATTTCCATTAGGTTTAGTTCCTACAAAGCATTAATCTCACCAAGTTCATGTCTAAAGACGGAAGAGCTGACTTTTTTATTCCAGGGTAGGTATTTTAAGCTGGCTGCAACTTAAGCCTTAAATTCTTTGGACTCCTTGACTTCAATGGCTCATTTCTTAGGCTATAGCAGAAGATCCAATCCTTGAACCTCTAATAGCCAAACACAAAATAAAAGGCCAAAACCCCAGGGCTATTTCTTGGGGACACATGGCAGAAGGAAAGGTAGGGAAAGAAGGAGGCAGCCCTCTTCACCCTTCCCTCTTCTCACAGTGCCTCACAGTCTATGAGTGGAGCCTTTTGTTCTGACTTGCGCAAAGGAAAAAACTGAAGGTGCTCCATAAGGTGGTTTAAAGCAGACAATCCTGGCTACCATTCTGACAATGAAAAAAAAAAAGACTGCTCCCAAACATACATTTATTGGAACTATGTAGAATGTCTAATTCATTCACCCATTTTCCACTTCCAGAGGCAGGTTCCCTTAGCATCTTATACGTGGTCCATACCTTTTCAGGTGGTCTAGGCAGATGCCAAACCCCAAGTGCAGATGAAAATTTTTCTCAAGCCTGGCTATCTGGAGTGAAATGTAGCACTTAGCCCAGCACTTAGCCCAATTCCTTGTACATAATAAGCAATAAATAAAGCATGTAAATGGATTGTCTTTTATATCTGCTTCCCTTGCCTTCTTCAAATCAAATCACCATGAGCTCCCTTGAATTCACTTTCTCATTTCAAAACTACTTTATATCAACTCCCATTCCTTCCGCTTTGATCTTCCCTCCCTCTCTGTCTCTCTGTTTCTCTGTCTCTGTGTCTATCTCTCTGATCTCTCTCTCTCTCCCCTTTTCTCCCTCCCTTTCTCTCTCCTTTTCTCTGTGTCTTCCTCTTCCCATTTCTCTCTCTTTTCCTGTATCTTTCCCTCCCTCTCTGACTCTCTTCCTCTCCCTCTCCCTTCCTGTTCCTCTCTCTCCCCTTCCTCTCAGTTCTCTTCTCCCTTCCTTTCCCACTTTTCCTCTTCCTCCTTTTTCCCTTTCCTTTCCCCCTCTCCCAATCTCTTTTTTTCCCCCCCCGGAACATCCTTGCTGTCTACAAACATGTTTAACAAATCTTCTCATACCCTTATTATCCCCTCTGGATCTTTTCTGTATCTATCCCTTCTGTATTTCTTCTCAGTTTTATAGTTAGATTTCTAGAGCAGTACTTGTATACACCCCTTGTCTCTTTACAATTTGACTGGGATATCAAGTGATAAATTTAGTGGCCTTTTCTCAGATAATATTGCCTTTGTCATCTCTGCAGATTTGCCATTCCCCAACTAATGATCATCTAGTTGGTTTTCAAATTCTTAGCTTTGCTAAAAAAAAAATGTGGATTCTTTTTTCTTATTGATAAATTCCTTGAGGCATAAACCCAAGTAATGAGGTCAATAGTTCAAAGGGCAGGGACATTTTAGCCACTTTATTTGCATAATTCAAATTGGTTTCTACAAATGTACAACTTCATACCTCCACCAATAGCTTCCTCTCAACTCCTCTCACACTGACAATTGGCATTTTCTTTAATTTTTGCCACTTTGTAAGGTGTAAGACAAAATCTAAGAGTGATTATGTTTTTGCATTTCTCTTATTCTTAGTGATTTGGAACATTTTTCATGTAATTATGAATACTTTACAATGCTTTTATTCAAGCGTTTGACCATTTAATTATAAAGAAATGGCTATTAGTAATATGCACATATGACAAATAACTATTTCTATGTATACATGCATATCTATATATATGTAGCTGTATAAATATGTATATTTGCACAGGTTTATAGATGTACAAATATAACTATATGTATCCATATGTATGTATCTCCATTAAATATCCATCTATCCCTATTAGAGAAATATGATACAAAGAAATTTTTTCCCATTCAATTGCAATCCTTTTTTCAATCCTAAATGCATTAATGTTGACTCTTCAAAAACTTTTCAATTTCCAATAATAAAATTTTTATATTTTGTAACTGCTTCAGTCTTTTAATTTGGTTAAGAATACTTTTTTTGTGTGTGGCTATAGCTATAAGAGATATGTGATTGTTTCTCTCCTATTTTTAATAGCATGGTATTTAATAGTAAGGTCATGTTTCCATTTAGAATATATTGTGGATGATGGCATAAAATGTTAGTTTAACAGATCATCAGCATTTCTATATATTTCTGACAAAGCCCATCAGCAAGAGATAGAAAGAGAAATTCCATTTAAAATTACTGTGGACAAAATAAAATACCTGGGAGTCTACCTGCCAAGACAAGCCCAAGAACTGTATGAACACAATTAAAAAACACTTCTCACACAAATAAAGTCAGATCTAAACAATTAGAAAAATAGCAATTGTTCAGGGCTAGATTGAGCTAATGTAATAAAAATGACAATTCTGCACAAATTAGTCCACTTATTCAGTGCCATACCAATCAAACTGCCAAAACATTATTATATAGAACTAGAAAAAATAATAACAAAATTCATCTGGAAAATCAAAAAGTCAAGAATATAAAGGGAATTAATGAAAAAAAAAATACAAAGGATGGTAGTTTAGCAATACCAAACCTAAAACTATATTATTAAGAAGCAGTCATCAAAACCATTTGGTACTGTCTAAGAAATAGAGTGGTGGATCAGTGAAATAGATTAGATACACACGACATAATAATTATTTAGTATTGGATAAACCCCCAAACTTCAGTTTCTGGAATAAGGACTCACTAATTGACTAAAATTACTGGGGAAATTGTAAAATATTATGTCAGGAATAGACCTACATCTCACACCCCACACCAAAATAAGGTCAAAATGGATGCATGATTTGGGCATAAAGGATGATACTATAAGCAAATTAGGAGAACAAGGGATAATTTACCTATCATATCTTTGGAGAAGGGAGGAATTTATGATTTAAAAAGAATACTATGAAAGACAAAAATGACAACTTTGATTACATTAAATTAAAAAGATTTTGCACAAACAAAACCAATAGGGGCAGCTAGGTGGCACAGTGGTTAGAGCACCAGCCCTGAAGTCAGGAGGACCTGAGTTCAAATCTGGTCTCAGACACTTCCTAGCTGTGTGACCCTGGGCAAGTCACTTAACCCCAATTGCCTCAGCAAAAAGCAAAAAAACAAACAAACAAACAAACAAAACCAATAGAAGTAAGATTAAAAGGAAAGTACAAAGCTGGGGAAAAATCTTTACAGTCAGTATTTCTGATAAAGGTCTCATTTCTAAAACATATAAAAAACTGTGTCAAATTTATAAGAATATATATCATTCTCCATTGGATAAATGGCCAAAAGATATGAACAGACAATTTTCAGATTATGAAATTAAAACCATTTACAATTATATGAAAAAAAGCTCTAAATCACTTGATTAGAGAAATGCAAATTAAAACAACTCTGAGGTCCCACCTCACCTCTCAGATTGGCTAAAATGACAGGAAAAGGTAATGATAAATGTTGTAGGGGATGTTGGAAAAATGGGACACTAATACATTGTTGGTGAAGTTATGAAATGATCCAACCTTTCTGGAGAACAATCTGGAACTATGCCCAAAGGACTATAAAACTGCACATACCTTTTGACCAGCAGTATCATTACTGGGTCTTTATTCCAAGGAAACCATAAAGAGGGAAAAGGACCCACATGTGCAAAAATATTTGTAGCAGCTCTTTTTGTGACAGCAAAGAATTGCAAAAGGAGTGGATACCCATCAATTGGGGAATGGCTGAACAAGTTGTGATACATGAAGGAAATGGATATTATTGTTCTATAAAAATGATGAACAAGCTGATTATAGAAAGGCCCGGAGTCACATGAACTGATGTTAAATGAAACAAGCAGAACCAGAATATATTTTGCAGAATAACAGCAAGAATGTGTGATGATCAACTATGAAAGACTTGGTTCTTCTCAGTAGTTCGGTGATGCAAAGTAATCCCAATAGACTTTGGACAGAAAATGCCATCTGCATCCAGAAAAAGAACTAAGGAGACTGGATGTAAATCAATGCATGGTATGTTCACTTCTTTTTTTTGTTGTTGTTGCTGTTGTTGCTGTTGTTGTTTTTCTCTCTCCCATGATTTTATCCCTTTTGCTGATTTTTCTCTCCCAACATGATTCATAAAGCAATGTGTGTTAAAAAATAAATAAACTTACTATAATTAAAAAAAAAGATGCTGGTTTAAACCTAATTTCTGTCAGACTGTCTTCCAGTTTTCCCAGAAGTTTTTATCAAATAGGAAATTTTTTCTTAGATAACTTATGTTTTCTACTTTATCAAACGATTGGTTATTAAGTTCTGTTCTTTCTGAATCTCCCTAGTGTAATGTATTCCATTGATTTAACTTTCTTTTTTTTAGAGAAATGCCAAATGATTTTGATAACTTTTCTGCTTTATATAGTTTGAGGTCTACAAATACTTTGTACTTATTTCTTCTCATAATTTCTTCTGATATTTTAAATAATTTGATTTATACCTGAATTTTTGTCTTATCAAGATCTGTAAAGTATATCCTAGATAATTTTGATTGGTATAATCATTAGAAGTATAAGTTAATTTTTGTAGCATTGTCATTTTTATTAGCTATTTTAGTTTTTTAATTTGTTTTTTAAATATTTAAAAACAATTCAAAATTAAAAAAATAAAATTAAATATTTAAAAACAGATTGTGAGGTTTTATTTTCTTTTTCAATCTGTCTTCATTTTATTGGATTGTTTAATCCATTCACATTCAAAATTATGACAGGGTTGTATATTACATTTATCACTAATACTGTTTTTTAATCCAAATTGATAATTTCTTCCTCTTCAATTATAAATACAGTCTTATTTTAGCCATTTTAGGCCCTATTCCCTCTTGCTCCTTTCCTATCACTCTCAATTCCCCTTCCCCACTTTGTTACTACTTCACCTGATTTTGAAATTTCTTTTTATTTTTTGGTGTTATCTAGTTATTTAATTATTCTCCTCTCAGTAAAGTAGTCAAGTAGTTCTTCTCCCCTTCAACTTGTTTTTTTTTAATTTAGTCTCCTTTTTTTCCTTAAAATAATTCATTTCTTTGATTCTTTTCTTTATATATCTTTTCTGTCTATCCTTAATTATTATTATATTTATTTAGTTCTTTTTTATTCTTTACCCCTCATGGTGTTAAAACTTTTGTGGTAACTATTTTTTATTTTCTCTTCTAAATATTTTCTGTTTATAGTCTTGCAGATTTAATAACTTTCCTCCCCTCTATTATGTATCACCCTTAAAAATACCAGTTCCTGCAGTTGATAAGGAAGATATGGCCTCGTGAAGGGAATTTTCCTATGTTCCTAATTATACCAATCATTACTGACCTTTTCCCTCTCCTTATTTATTTATTTTTCATTTGCTTCAAATCTCTTTGAATCTCTGCCCTCTGATGATTTTGTGTGTCAATTGGCCCTGGAAGCTTGGATTCCCCTTGTCCTCTGATCTAAGTACCACTATCCATTACAAGGTTTCCTATCTGCCTTTATGGAATATCTCTCTTCTCTCTTAGGAATATCCATCAATGGCACTCTCTTCCCTTATGAAACAAGATTTCTTCCTTCCTTTCCTCTTTTTTCAACCTTTCCCTTTGCCTATTTGCACATTCTCTTGTAGGTTTTCCTTTCCTGAGAGACTATTGGAGTTATTTTCCTTTTATTGTTACCTTTGATTTCATTAGAGTACATTGTATATTACCTTATATTATTTTCCTCTCCCTCTCTTTATTGTGCCCTCTCATTCTGTAATTTAGTTAAAAAAAAAAAGAAAAGAACCCACCATAAACAAAACAAAACACAGAATCATCTTTAGGGAACATGTTATGAGCATGGTACAGTTATTGAATTTACCATCACTTCAATTTGATTTCTACTTTCACCCTTGTCTTCTAGTGTACATTTAGAAAGAAATCTCTTAATCTTCCCTCTCTTCTTATTTTTTTGTTGTTGTCCTTGGCTTCTCTATTTGTTTACATTTTTTGAATTTCTATTTGTCTGGATTATTTCAGAAAGAATCTCTTCAGATCTATTATTTTAAAGAGTATTTTGAACACCTTTTTAACTATGTCCTTTTCCCATTTATGATTTGATTCTGATTTGCAGGGTAGAGACTTTTAGCTGATTCTTGAGTTTCATTTGAGTACTCTTTGGAATAGATTCTCATTTATATTTTCTAGTGAGTATATAATAGTTTTGTGGTATTCAATTTCATTTCCTTTATATTTAAAGGTCTTTCTTTTGCTTGCTTTCAGAATCTGTTGTCTCAGTGTAATTGTAAAGGCTCTATCTATAGAATTAGAAGGTGAGGGCTTGTTGTGGAGATGACCTATGAATTCTTTGATGAAAAGGACAATATTGTCCTGTGTCCTAAAGTTCTGGGCAGTTTTCTTGCATTATTTCTTGCCTTGTTTTGAGAGATCTCTAATCTCTAAATTGTCTTTCTGTCTTCAAGATCATTATTTCTCTTTTAAATCATTCAGGAACATAATGGTATGATATAATAATTACCCTTATAGGATTCTCTGTCTTATCAGATATTGATTCATTTTCCTTTATCTTACATTACTTATTTATGTTTTTAAATATTTTTATATTTATATTTTAAAATGTGATTTGGAAGCCATATTTTCTTCTGCAATTAATATCTTCCCTCTAAGTTTATTTGCTTGTACTTAAGATCTTTGAGTTCTATTTTCACTGAGATCTTTGGTATTTTCAGTCTTTATTCCTTCCCTTCCACTGTTATTGACTTTCTGATTCTCTCCTCTTTGATGGAAGTGTCCCTAAGAGCTGAGTCTCAAAGAATCTCAGCCTCCTGCCACTTTGGGAAATTCATGGTCAATAGCCTAGGTTCTTATCCAAGTGCCTTCAAGGAGACAGAACTATTTCTAGCTGGATGATGGGTACTTTCCCTTAGAGTTAGTGGAATGTCACTCAGCCTTTCTTCTCGACCCTCCTCATTTATTGACATTATTAACAACTCTCATTCACTCTGTTCTTCAATTCTCTGTCTCAGGGGGAAAGAATTTTGCCAAGCTGCTAACTGAACTCAATCAAATTTCTGGAATTTGAAGTTTGAATCTTTGCAACACTAGAAAGAGAGGTGTAGAGTTGATTTCTATTGTGAGGATATGGATTGGTTTATGCAGTCTTGCTGCATGATAGTGGAGGAGGAAGAGTGCTAAGTGATGTATTACAACTTAGGAATTATATACCTCTTTCTTTTAATTCATCAAGTTTTCACCATATTCTAGTTTTTGGTGTCCCAGATTATATAGGAAGCTGAAATTGCATTACATTCGGCACACAATTTTTATTTTTGGATGATATGGTTGCTCACATGATTCAGAAAACTCATTTTCTTTTTAAATACGCTACCACTGTTATAGTTGACACAACCATTAGCTTTCATTCATTATTTTAGCTTCCTCATTTGTCTCCCTGCTTCCTATTTGTCTTCCATATAGGTGCCAAAATAATCTTTCTAGGGAGCAGGTCTAACCATAGCATTTTCCATTCAGAAAAATATCAGATACTTCCTGTTGCCTGCAGAAACAAACAAAAAAACCCACTTCAAACTCTTATCATCTGGTTGTATTCTAAACTTATTTCATATTAGTTCCTTTTGTATATTCTATCTTCTTCCTAACATAGATTATTAGCTGTCCTCAGAACTCTTGAAAATCCTTGTTCTACCTTCATGATTTCTTATAAATTGCTTCCATAACTAGAAATCATTCCATCCTCAGCTTCAAATCATTATTTTTCCTAAATGCTAAGCACAAAAGCTCTGAAGCATCTCCTTATACACTTAGTTAGCTCTCTCTCCTATATGCCTATTATTTATACATATGTTTTGTGTTCCCAGTGGAATTAAGCTTCTTGAGGACCAGGGGTGTTGTGTGTGTATGTATGTGCATGCATGTATGAATAAGAGAGATAATATTGGTTAAGGGCATGTAGGTGTCTCAATGGATAGGACATTAAGATTGACGCGAGAAAGAATAATTGTCCTGAGTTCAAATCTGGCCTCAGATACATGCTAGTGTTTCTCTAAGCAAGTCACTTAATCCTATTTGCCTCAGTTCCCTTATCTGTAAAATGAGTTGGTGAAGGAAATGGCAAACCACTCCAGTATCTTTGCCAAGAAACAACATGGAGAATTGGACATAACTGAAAATGATTGAACAACAATATTAGATAAGGCCTTAAAGTCAAGGAAGAGTGATTTTAATTTTGAAGAAAGAGTAATTCTCTCCTGACTCCACATGTTATATTCACACAGGTTTTATTTTCTATGGTTGAGTTTTATTCTTTAAGAAGTTATAAAATATACAGGAGTCATAGGAACAGAAGTTAAGTGATGTTTTTATTGTATTGAATGAAGTCCTATAAAATAAACCAACCTTGGTTTAAAAAAATAAAGATCATGTATTGCCTCATATCTAATCCGTACAGCAACAAGTTGTAAGGGAAAGGCCAAATACTTAAATTTCCAATAACAAACCATACTTAGGTGTGCATATATGCCTGTGTGTCCATACATGCACACATATATAGGCAGTACAACATATACCAAGAAATTACTGAATGACAAGCTCATTTAAAGTAATGTGGTTTATTGACTATGAAATTCAAATAGCAACACCATAATGAGATTTTTGTAGACAGCATGTCTTTATCTCTTTCCCAGCAGAAATCATTGTCAATATTTGTAGTCAATGTCTCTATTTGAGGTGACTATTTTTTTCTCTAAAGGGGACAGATCAAGGGGTTCTCATTTGAACCCAACTGGATTTCTTTGAATTGTACTGCCAGTCTCTTTCACCTGTCCTAACTTTATTTCCCTGTTCATTCACCAGGAGGAAGATTACTATGGGGACAAGCATGTTGCAGCATCTTCCCTTTTAGGCATGTATCATCTCTGCTTCATTCATGGTACTTGGTCCTGGACCTGCTTTCCTTTATCCTGTATCTCTTCACTTGCATTATTTCCCTGTGATTTAAGGACTATCCTAGCTGTATTAACAACAAAATGTCTCTGACCCAGTCATCTCAACAAAGCACACTAGTCTGTACTGCAGCATCTTTTCATATGCTTTTTTTTACTTTAAAAAAATTCTTGTGGAATTTTCTATATTATTATAGTTATTAAAAGAAACACTGTAGTAATAGAGTATATACATATTTTTTCTTTAAATATGTCAACTCTGAAATCACTGCTGACTAACTAGTATTTATTGGCCACAAAGTTTCCATGAGGGAAACAGTGGTGTTTCAACAACCAACTTATACTCAACCTCTTTTGCCCATACAAAAATAGCCAGAATATACTTAAAACTGCTTAACTGGAGATTTGCACAGGATTTTTTTTAATGCTGGAAAAACAACTATATGTACAGAAGCATCGTGATTCTTTAGAATTGGCATAAGGCAAACCGGAAAACTTAACAGTACCAGTACACTGAGTATTTAAAAACTCAGACGCTGAGCTGGAGGCTCATTTATTTTGAGTATTTTGGTGAACAAAGTGCAATAAAATATACTTTAATATTGAATTTCCAAAACAATATTAAAATTACTGAAGCAACCTTTCAATTTACTCAGTGAAAGAAAATTCACATTGTTTATTATGGAAAAAAACCCTTATTTTAATTTTTTTCAGAAAACAGTTCTTTAAAAGTATTTTTCCCATTATCTAGTAAAATAATCCTTTAGGTACAAATTTCATAGTAAATATATAGAACCTTATTTTTTTAAGAAAAGGAGGGGAAAGTATGCCAGTAATTGAAACAGAACATGATGAGATGACAGTCCTGTGTGCCTGATTTCAAAAATAAAGTCAAATGGGTTTCTTGTCTACATGAAGCAAATGCAACTAGCTGGTTTTGGTTCAAGAAAACCACTGATCACTTCAGTGGAAGGAAAAAACTGTTCAAATTTTAATTTCTTGGTCAGTTCTGGAGAAATGATAACCCTGGTATCTGGGGCAGACACAACATGCATCTTAGAGACAGAACCAATTTAAAGATGTCAATTCCACTCCCTTCCCTACCCCCCTTTTTTTCCAGAGAAGGACTGAATCTAAATGGTACCAGAGTTTTGGATCTCTCCCCTCTATTTTAAAGGAACTTGAAAGAAGATTCAGAAACTCATTCCACAGTGTGAAAAGCAAACAATGATGATGGGCTGGCCAATTCATACCATGTGGATGAGTAATAAGCTTGAGTTCTTTATTTCCAAACTACACAGCAGCTCTCTGAAATAATGAGAACCTTTAGTTTTTATTTTATTTTTAAGGAAGGAATGGTGTCATAAAGTCCACTTCCAATTTATTTTGGGGTATGTGTTAGAATGGATAGTACCTTATATACCACCACCATCATTATCATTTCCTAACATATCCTTTGGGTGCAGTTCATTGTACTTGATGCTTCCAGTCCACATTATGTGCTCATATATTGCAAAATAGAAAGCTGTCCAAATTGCTATTTCCATTTACTATAGAATTGTTCATTTTCTTTTCTCAAGAGACTAAGAAAGCATTATAGGTGGGAGACTATAAAATGTGAGGGAAAATGTTTTATGAGCCCATGGTAAGCCATTAAAACTCAAGATGAGATAGATTTCATTGTTATATTTATAGAAAAATGAAAATCCAATTTTTGATTTAAATCAAATTACTCTTGATTTTAAGTAACTGGTATGATTTAGAGACTGCTTTTCTAGGCTTAATATAATCTGTTTACCCAGAATTCCCAAGAAAGAAAAAAAGTCAACAGTGGAATTCATTTTGGGAGGAATTATAAGTAGGAAGGTGATGGCATGTTTGAGGAGTTTCAAAAACTATTGCCTCCACCTGGATGCAAATCATTTGACATTTAAACATGAGAAATTGAGAAACTAAGAATTAGCCATATAATTCCATCATTACCACTGCCGTGACTTTCTAGTTTAGTAACTATGGTTTTTTCTTTTAATTTCACAGTAATATTGCAATTTTACCCCATAGAAATGAAAATGTGCTACCCATTTAAAAACCATAAGCAAAAAGGACCTCCATCTTCTTTTTACTTCTTAACTTGGCTCTAGAGTATTTTTATTTTCACTTGAACATTCTTATATGCAGTGTTGAGATGACAGGACCTTGCATAGGGTGAGTATGTATTTTTATAGAGCAAGAAGGTGGATAAAAACTTACAAAACTTTTTTTTTTGAGCCCAAACACCGTGATGAAATAAGTGTGTAAAAAGCTGGTAAACGTTAGTAAATGGGCCTCTTAATGTGCAAAACCAAATAATTCCTAAGAGTTGTAATCCAGATCATGTTTCTTTTATAAATAATCTATAAATCTTCCCGTAAATACAAAAAATGTTCCAAGAAATTATTAAAGCCATTTCCTGCACTTTAATACAAAACACACAGTTAAAGGAGAGAGAGAGTCTCATTTCCAGCCCCGTCTCAAGCCAATTTTATGGACACTTTTTACGGCACACAGTTGAAGAGTCTTTGTCAAGCTCTTGTGGACTGTACATTCGCCGTCAATCTTCTAAATGTTCTGCATCATTTCTGGTCCATCCGAGTTTCAAAAATCAGGCCAGCTGCTCAAGGCAGTCCAAGTGGTCTGGGATGGGAAGGCCTGTTATAATTGTCAAACATTTATTCCACACAGTGAAGGTAGGACACACTGGCTGTGCAAATGTAATGTCAAATGTATAAAGGTGAAGGGAGTTCAAAGCATCATAAAAGGCGATGGAGCCATTATCATAGTCTAGCAAAATGCCCACACGCCGGAGGTGGGGTGCTGGTTCGATGGGAATTTCCTTGCTATTATGTCTCACCACCCAATTATTATTGCAGCGGCAGAGTACCCAAGAAGCAGAATTCTTTCCAATCCACTCGTGCTTTGGGGCTGACTTATAAGCAAGACCAATTGCATACCTGTGGAAACAGAAATGAAAGTCAAGGATATACTCTGGATTTTGGAAATGAAAGCCAACTTATATCTGACCATTTGAGAGACTTATAGATATGAGCTATTCATGAGCTTAAATTAAATTAAAATCTAGGAAGATATTTAACTAATTTCACATTTTGTATTTCTAACCATTTGATAAAAACAACAACAATAACAACAAAACAAAAACAAAACAGACAAAAAAAAAAAAAAAAACAGACCACTGGAACATTTAGAATCTTGTTTTTAAGCCTCATCCTGGACCAAATTTTGTTAACCTGATATAATTACCCTTTATTCTTTCCCTTCCCACCAAAGAGAAATGGTAAGAATTAAGTCTCTTCTTCTTCTTTTTCTTTTTCTTCTCCTCCTCTTCTCTCTCTCTCTCTCTCTCTCTCTCTCTCTCTCTCTCTCTCTCTCTCTCTCAAGAAAATGACAATACTACAGCCTGGACAATAATCATGTTTCATAATTACTTTAAAAATATTCTTGATATTTTCATGATGTGGGGAACCCCTTTTCTATCCCATTGCCCCTATTTTTCCTCTGGGATATATGTCCACAATTCTTATAAATTTCTGTAGAGCAGGGTTAAGTAAAATCCATTGCTTTGATTCAGACCTATTTAAAAGTGAACATTTAGATGACTGTCATGGTAGAAGTAAGGTCATTTGAAAACTGGTTGCTGGGACCTTTTCAAGCAGAAAAGTAAGCTTTATTCAGAAGATAACAAAAAGAGTTTCCAAAATGCTTCTAATTCCTGAGGTTTAAATAATAATCATAATAATAATGATAGTGATAAAACCACAGAAAACTTGCCACTTCTTTTTTGTTTGTTTGTTTGTTTTTGCTGAAGCAATGGGGGTTAAGTGACTTGTCCAGGGTCACACAGCTAGAAAGTGTTAAGTGTCTGAGATCAGATTTGAATTCAGGTCCTCCTGACTTCAGGGCTGGGGCTCTATCCACTGTGCCACCTAGCTGCCCCAAACTTGCCACTTCTAATTAATAGCTACTTATAATTAACTACTAAGGGTAAATTGCAATAAAATTAACAAAGCACTAGAATTCTAACAATAATATTGAATGAGGAAAGAGATATGAAAAAAAAATCCCTGATATATTTTCAGTTTGAAAGTAGTTTATCTTTGCAAATGACTGAGTTACTACATTTGGTTTTAACAGACATAATTGCACATACAGATATATGTATAGAAAAATGCAGTTTGGCAGAATTTTGGAAAGATGTAGACAAGAAGTGTTATGACTTGAATTGGTAGCAGAGTTCACAGACATCTATACTATCTAGAACATATGCATATATTTGCGCAATCAATAAACATTTACTAAGTGCTTCTAGATATATAAATGAGTATTGACTACAATTTAATTTTTTATTAAAAATCATTGACCCTTAGGATCTCAATGAATCTTCAGTTCAATCCGGTGATTGAGGTAACAGTCCTAAGTTTTACTGATGCTATTATACAAATGGGGAAAGTTTCGGTCAGAGCTGAAACTAGACTTCCTGATGTTCCAACTTGCTGATCTTTCCATGAAACCACCCTCTAAGTTCATTAGCGCCACTCCATAAAACACCCAACAACCATTAACTCCAGTTAGCTTTTGTAACAAAATAACTAAGTTTATAGTCCATTAACCAAAGGAATTGAGTATTATTAAATTATCATTAATCTTGAAAACTATGTACATATTTCCACAGTACTATTAAGATGGAGGAAGAATGCTAATGATCCATTAAGGTATGCTCTGAAACACCAAGAAGTCAAAAAGTCCCCAAGTTATGTTTCTCAGAACAATGCTAACATGCCCCATTGCACTTATCATAAAATTACATGTGTATTTATAGGCTTAAGTAGCAGTATTCGAGAAGACATAGATGCCATTCCCCAAGCCACATTCCCAGCAATGTATTCCCACAAATTTGATTATAGTGGTAATCTCCTTCCCTCCCCCTTTAGCTACCTCTAACTAATTCTAAAGAGTAGGTCTCCAGAAATTAAAATAAATCAGGTCTTTTAAAATGGCAAACATATGGGATTATTTTACATTTTTAATAATTTTTCCTGCACATGTAATATTCTTTACACCTGATGGATATTTCAAGGACAACTGAATGATGTTGGTGATACTGAAGTAACTGATAGAATTCTCCTAGCTACTAATCAATTGAAATATGATAATAAATGATTATTAATGAAGCTTGGGTAGCTTAGATAACAAATTCTGTCAGAATATTCAATCATGTTCATGAGTGAAGCATGTTAATTTTCTCCCTTTTTTGTATCTGTCATTAATCCTATTTTTGTGCTTTTATTGTTATGATTATATTTACTTCATGCTTTTATTATGTTTTAAAAAATGAGTGGCAATCTACCACATATCACAGTGATACAGAAAGCCCTTTTTTCCAAACTCAGGTGAAATGTTTGTAATGTGAATGTTCCCAACAACTGAAAGGTAAGAAGGGACTCTACTGTGTATCAGAACCATTATTTGGGAGTGTGGGAATCAGATTCAAAGAAAGGAAATACTTGAGCTCACATTTTTATTTTAAAGACAGGTGCTTCTGTGGCTTACACATGCTGTAGCTATCCTGGATATATTTTATTACTTTTCTGCACGCAATCCACTTTTACAGTAAAAGACATGCTTTGCAGTTGATATGATATATATATGCATATATACATACATATATTCATTCATATATGTATGCATATAATAAAGATAATGTCACACACCATTAATAGAACATTTCCTTTTGAGGGTTCTGCTACACTTGATGCATTTGGGCTAAATACAGTTACTCACTATATATGTTTTGTTTTGAAGATAATTATAACATCCTTTTCAGGGCAACTAGATGGCTCAGTGGATACAGCACCAGCCCTGAAGTCAGGAAGACCAGAGTTCAAATCTGACCTTAAGACACTTAATACTTCCTAGCTGTGTGACCCTGGGCAAATCACTTAACCCCAATTGCCTCAGCAAAAACAAACAAAAAAATCATCCTTTTCCTCAGCCCTTTTTGTGACCAATGGTTACATGACAGCTGGGTAGTCTGTGTCGCCTGTGGCTATGTGACAGGTTTTTCTCTGTGCAAAACTGACTCATAGGGATTGAATCTATGACCATGGCAGAAGAATAGGCAACCATATCTATGATGTTTTAAAAAGTTTTGTGCCTAAAGGCAAGTAACTGCGTCAGATAATCTTTCAGTGCCCCTTACAACTTTCTCAGTAGCACCTTCCTGTAATTAACTGAGGTAAGTGGCCAGTAATAGTATTAGTAAACATTAAAGACATAAATATTACTCAAGATTAATACAGAAAAATCCCTTTATAGCATGAAAGAGGATTTTGCAAGTTGTGTCTGAGAAGAAGAATCCAGATTCTGAAATTCCCATGGATTTTTGATCTCACTGATGTAATGATTGAAACCTATTCATGCTTGTCTACCCATAAATCCTTCCACTAAGTTTGGGGGAGGGTGGCTTCCTCATATCCATCTTTTAAACTTATTATTTTTTTATTTATTGTTAGATTTTAAATTCTAAATTGTCTCCCTCCCTTCCCATCCTGCAACACCATCTCTCTCTCTCTCTCTCTCTCTCTCTCTCTCTCTCTCTCTCTCACACACACACATTTTTTATGTGTGTGCATGTAAAACCAAATTGTGAATATTTCTATTTATCAGGTTTTTTATTTGAAGGAAGATAGCATCTTCTTTTATATGTCCTTAGTAGTTAATCTGAGAATTTATAATACTCAGAATACCTTAGTCATGCACAATAATTCTTTGAACAATATTACTGTTATTATTGTACACATCATTTTCTTGCTCATTTCATTCTTCATTATTTCATGTGTCTTTCCATTTTTTTAAAAAAAATCATCTACTTTCAAGGGGATTAATGAAAAAAAAAAGGCTGATGATGGTAGACTTGCTGTACCAGATCTAAAACTATATTACAAAGCAGCGGTCATCAAAACCGTTTGGTACTGGCGAAGAAATAGAGTAGTCGATCAGTGGCATAGGATAGAAACACAGGACAAACTAGGCAATAACTATAGCAATTTAGTCTTTGTTAAACCCAAAGACCCCAGCTTCTGGGATAAGTACTCACTATTTGATAAAAACTGCTGGGAAAATTGGAAACTAGTGTGGAAGAAATTAGGGCTTGACCCACATCTAACACCACATACCAAGATAAGTTCTAAATGGGTTCATGATCTGGATATAAAGAGTGATACTATAAGTAAATTAGAGGAACGTAATATAGTTTACCTCTCAGACCTATGGAGATGGAATAAATTTATGTCCAAAGAAGAACTGGAACTCTTAATTGAAAACCAGATAGATAACTTTGACTATATTAAGTTAAAAAGTTTTTGTACAAACAAAACCAATGCAGTCAAGATTAGGAGGGAAGCAATAAATGGGAAATCATCTTTACATTTAAGGGTTCTGATAAAGGCCTTGTCTCTAAAATATATAGAGAATTGTCTCATATTTATAAAAATTCAAGCCATTCTCCAATCAATAAATGGTCAAAGGATATGAACAGACAATTTTCAGAGGATGAAATTAAAACTATTTATAGTCATATGAAAAGGTGCTCCAAATCACTATTGATCAGAGAAATGCAAATCAAGACAACCCTGAGGTACCACTACACACCTGTCAGATTGGCTAAAATGACAGGAAAAGTTAATGATGAATGTTGGAAGGGATGTGGGAGGGCTGGGACACTGATGCATTGTTGGTGGAACTGTGAACGGCTACAGCCATTCTGGAGAGCAATTTGGAGCCATGCTCAAAAAGTTATAAACTTTTCCTACCCTTTGATCCAGCAGCATTTCTATTGGGCTTATATCCCAAAGAGACCATAAAGGAAGAAAAGGGCCCCACATGTGCAAAAATGTTTGTGGCAGCCCTTTTTGCACTGGCTAGAAACTGGAAACTGAATAGATGCCCTTCAATTGGAGAATGGTTGAATAAATTATAGTATATGAATATTATGGAATATTATTGTTCTGTAAGAAAGGACCAGCAGGACGATTTCAGAGAGGCCTGGAGAGAATTACATGAACTGATGCTGAGCAGAAATGAGCAGAACCAGGAGATCATTATACACGGCAACAACAATACTATATGACGATCAATTCTGATGGACATGGCTCTCTTCAACAATAAAATGTTTCAAACCACTTCCAATTGTTCAGTGAAGAAAGCCATATACACCCAAAGAGAGGGATGTGAAATGTGGACCACAACATAACATTCTCATACTCCTTGATTGATGTTTGCTTACATTGTGTTTCCTTTATCTGATATGTCTTTTGTGTAGATAAGATTTTTCTTGCACAACAATAAGTTTGGAAATATGTATACATATATTCGATTTGCCAATATTTTAACATAATTAACATGTAGTGGATATCCTGCCATCCATAGGAGGAGTGGAGAGTTGGGAGGAAAATTTTTTAACAGAAAGCTATGTAAGGGTTAATGTTGAAGAATTACCCACACATATGTTATGCAAATAAAATAAAATAAAAATTAAAAAAAATTTAAAAATCATCTACTTATCAATTTTTTACAGCACAGTAGTACGTCAGAATCACATACTAGATCTTATTTAGCCATTCCCCAAGTGATAGGTATCACTGTAATTTCCAGTTCTTTGTCACCACAAAGAAAGCTCCAATAAATATTTTAGAACATATAAGTTCTTTTCCTTTTTCCCTAATCACCTTCAGAAATGGACCCAATAGTGGTATGCTAAGTCAAAGGAACTAAAGATAACTCCAAATGGCTTTCCAAAGTGGTTGGATCACAGTGTCACCAACAGTATATTATATTAATGTTGCAATTTTTCCACATCCCTTCCAACATTTGTAATTTTCCCCTTGTTTCATTTTAGTCAGTCTTACAGGTGAGAAATAATACCTTAAAATTTGAATTTTTCTGAACAATAATGATTTAGAGCATTTTTTCATGGCTATATATAGCCTCATATTCTCTTGATATCACATAGATACCAATACAACAAGCAAGATATCCACGGACAGGGAAATCCATACCATAAGAACATCTCATAAGCAGGAATAACAGAATAATGGTTATAATTTATAGGTTTTTAAAGTTCTTATTCTTGTGAAAGACATATGCAGTCATTATGGAAATATCATAAGAAGTTTTTTTTTTTTTAACTTTGGTTACATTTTCTATCAAAATACAGATGCAAGAGTCTTCTTTGGTAACAGTAAGGTAATTTAAATATGAGACTTACCATGTACTTCCACTTATGACTACTTCCCAATAATGGCGCCCACTATCTATGAACACATTGCCTGCTACGCCATAGCTCCCTTGGCTGGTGAAGCGCTCAGGTGTGTGACTTTTTTTAGATGATGTTTCATCACGTTCTACTGTCAAGTTGTCATGGGACACCTTTAGTTTTCGGTGGGCAGATTTAGGGTCCAATTTAAATGGCTGACCTGAAAAGACATTTGTAGAGCAAAGAAAAAAAATTCCGTTTATTTTGAAGAGATAATCATATGTTCCAAGAAATAGTCCACAATCATCTCTTATGTGCTCTTTCCTTCAGTTTATTTGGCATAATAGAAAGCACTGAAATCAAGGAATTTTCTGTCATTTACTAGTGAAGTTGTATTAATTATTGAAAAAATATAGGAAACCAAGTTATGGAGCATATTTCCAGAAGCTATGTACGTAGAGTATTCCGAGGATGGAAGGAAATTCCTATAGTAAGAGAGGTGGGGCAGAAGAATGGTGAGAAAAGGAGGAGGTGATGATAGGGAAAATATCCTAAGGAGGAAAAACAGGGAAAAGTTCACAGTATTGCAAAGCATTCTCAACAATTCTGTTGTTCTACAGCAGTGTCCAATATGCCACCGAGCTCACTGGTCACTAAGCAGGGGAATGGCAAGACTAACTTTATAACTATAACTTCCACAAATAACTGAATAATTAAGAATCAGAGGTGTGATATAAAATGTTTAACAATCAACTCTCTGGGGTAAAGCGAAGTACATATCATACTTTAAAATGTAAACTGTTATTCATATTTTCCAAACAATTTTTTAAATCTAAGCTATCAGTGAAATGATAAATCTTGTCTTGGTTTTGCCATTCTCACCAATTCATGTAGTATGAAAGCCCAAACCAAAAACTTAACTGGATCTAGGGAGAAGGTTCAAGCAAGCTCCAGAATAACTGTATTAAGAATTTTGATCACTGCAATAATCAAACATGATTCCAAAGAACCCATGATGAAGCATGCTATCTACTTCCTGATAGGTGATTGAGTCAGTGAAAACTGAGATGTATGTTATACACTTGGACAATGAAGAAATGTTTTTTTCTTATTATTCATTCTTATTTCAAGGGCTTTGTTTTTCTTTTCCCAAATGGAGAATGTGAAAAAGAGAATCTTTTAATTGAAAAAAATAAAAATTTTAAAGAGTAATATAAAACTTTGACAGCTGTTTGGAGCACGTATTAGAGAGGGGAAAGACAAAAACTCATTTGTTGGAGTTTTCAACTTGTTTTATTACAGGGAGTGGGGGTCCAAGGTAATATGAAAATAGAATTCGATTTACAGAAATTCTCTTACTAGCCAACATTTCTGAAATTTCATTATAGCATTTCACATGGGACACTTGCTTTGAAGCCCTTTTTGACCAATAAAAGAATGACTTTCTACAGATCAGCATTGAGAGAGGGAAAGATTGTATTCTTCACTGATATCTTCTCTTTGTTAATTTTAGAGTGTTGACTGCATTTATTCAGATCATATAATAATAGGATCCAAACCAATAAGCAAACAAATATAGTAATATTATGGATTTTAATTATATGTACTTTTTGTATGCTGACATTAATTTAGTTTGCCGCGGATGAAGTAGTAACAACACAATGACCTTAGGACAGTCATAAAGCTGCATTATTTTATCCTAAAAAGGGGTAGAAATGCTCTTCTAGTCTGGGTTTTTCTCCCCCAGGCTATAATTATGTCTGCCCATTTTATTATCCATATTTACATTTAAATGAGTTGGGCATTATTAAAAACCTCCCTGGGTAGAAGCAGAATTGAAAATTTTCAATAAGTCTTTCTCTTGTTGATTCCATTTCTTATGATAGCTATTATTATTATTATTATTATTATGACAATTCAATATTACCTTGGAAGATTGCCTATGCTATAGAACAACATTAGGTATAAGGCAGTGAAGAACAGGAAATGAGTTACAATGTCATCCAAAATAATACAGTATAAAAATATTGCAGAGATTGTTAGTATTGGCAGGTAGCTTCTCCTTGGGCAGAGCGTACAAATAATAATCATGGTCAACAAAGCTATTATAATACATATGAGTACTCCATGATGAGCATCATGGAGTACAGTAACGATAATTCATACTGAAGAAAATACTCCCCTCCCCCCATTGGCTACACCAATGACACTACCACCTATAAACATTCTTAAAAAACAAACAAACACAAAGAACCAAACACCTCCCTTTCTGTGTCAAGGGAAAACTTCCTAATATTTAGGAACATTGGTGAAAAATCTAGGCTTGCCATATAGAAAAACTCTCAGGTTGACTTAATCATAGTATTTCAGTTGTGTGCCTAGCTATATACTACACTGGAAAAAGCAGGTCAGAGAATTTTTGTAAAAATAGCTGCAAAACTATTTGAAAACAGACACCTAAGTAGCTTACTCTTATAGTCCAACTTTCTTATTTCATGATTGAGCAAAGTGATGTCCAGGTTATTCAAGTAGGAAATTACGGAGTCAGGATTTGAATCCAAGTCCTTAAATCCCAAATCAAGCATTCTTTCTATTATGCTATAGATGAATAAGAATCATTTGAATGAAAATACTAGGATATTTTCCATTATGTTTATTTATCAGGATACACAGAGAAACAAGTACTTGAAAATCGATCTATATCACATTTTTCTGAGGTAGCTCATTCCATTTAGAACACATTTTAAGGTGTTTTTTTTCTTTCCTATTGAATCCAATTGTGCCTCTCTGTAATGACTAATTGTTCCTAATGGGCTAAATTGATGTATGTTCTTGTCCTTTAAGGTCTTATTCTCTTTCTCCATAGGCAGCTTGGGGCCCCTGGCTTCCAAGGGGCTCACCATATTAGTATCAGACTTAGGGAAGAAACCCAATGGCTGTTAGTCTTATTATAACACAGGACTCTTAAATTCAAAGAATCTTAGTCTCAGTTTCTTGTGTATCAGAGATTACAGTTGTGTGCCAATGCATCCATCTAAACTTCTTTCACATGGCACAATTCCTAGTTGTTTTGATATCCTATTAATTTCATTTAGAATTGCTACAATTTTTAAATATCCTCTTAAAATTAGAATGGAATATAAAATAGCTGTTTGCACTCTAGAAATGAAAGATTCTAATTCTATATCTGACACATTCTGACTATGTGACCCTGGGCAACCCTATATGACCATAAATTGCAAAAAAAAGTTGCTAATATGCAATAATTGAGTTTTTAAATTAACAATTTTTTAAAGAAAATAGCTAGTACATAATAAATCAAATTAATGTAAATTTTTAATGAGTGCCTACTTGCAAAGTATTCAAGATCTACAAAGATCCACAAGTCACTACCAAATATGATCATGTTTGCACTCAGACATAATGCTTCTGGCTGATTGTACATGCCAGTTTTCACATGATATAGAAGTAGAAAAAAATTGAAAAAAATCGCCAACCAATTTTGTTAAAAGAACAATCAAGTAGGCTTAATAGTTTGCTTCCTGTAGCCTAGATTTTGTTTCCTTGTTTGCTAGCCTTTCTTGCTCCTAACTAGAACTGATTGACAGGTGAGGCCATGTAAATAATGCTTAAAAATAATTTGAGAATTATATGAATAATAATATTTTTATTCAACAAAAATTTTTAAATTTATCTGTGTAATGGTTCATAGAACATTATGTATGAAAGAATATTGCTTATTCCAAGACCATTTTTTCTTGAATTCTCTCAAAAGATGAGAAGAATGTAGGAAATAAATATATAGATATAGAGGGATTTATGACAGAGACTCAGATCCAGGTCATTTAAATAAAAATTTATTGGGAGATTACTTTTAAGATTCTAGATTTATTAACTAATTCAGATTATGAGATGAAATGGTAGAAACTATGCAATGTTAGTATTATTAGTTAAAAACTTTTAGCATCTCAGCTATCTGAAAGAACACCATAAAGTAACTAGATTTAACCAGAAGCTGACTAGCCCCTGTGTTTCAGTTTGTATATGGAATTTCAGGATAAAGAAACACCTTCTACCAATATAGGATGGCCTTTCTCTGCAATTTTTAGTATTAGAGAGTTGCCTACATCTTTAAGAAATTAAGTGACTTGCCCAGATCACACAGCTAATATGTATTAGAGCTGAGGCTGATATCTTTCTATAAGCCACACTGGTACTCTAGAAATACAAATCCTCAACCATGCATGAAGATTCAGCAAATGGGTTGCACTGAAATTTAAGTGTCATGGACAGAACTGTTACTTACAACCACCAGAACATAACACTGATACATATAAACAATGTTTCTAATAAACATTAATATAGTGTATGCTATTTTTTCAATTTCCAAACTACATGGAATGAAAAAATTTCAAAATATATAGAGACAGTGGGAAAAAATAAAATTATGGGAGAACAGGACAAAGTACATAGAGGTGTTTTGGCTACTATTGTAGCTGTTTTCCAGATATTTCTTATTAATCTATAGAAAATGAGATTATCTTCTAATACTCACATTTAATTTCAAAAGGCCATTTAACTTGTAGAGTTATCTACAGAACATAAACTCTACAAAAATAATAGTAGAAAAGTAATTTGCCTTCCAATCATTTTTATCTGCATGCCCAAATAAATTAAATTAGTGAGAATAAGATAGCAGTGATAAAATTGCTAATAAAGCCATCATTTTCACAATACCTTGCATAACACTTTATAGCTTCAAAGCACTTTTCTATACCTTAATCTTTGGCATCCAGGTGGCACAGTGGATAGAGTGCCAAATCTGGAATCAGAAAGACTCATTTCCCTGAATTCAAAATGGTCTCAGACACTTACTAGCTGGATGATCCTTAACAAATTAACCTTGTTTGTATTAATTGCCTCATCTGTTAAAAAAAAATGAGATGGAGGAAAAAAATGGGCAAACCATTTTACTATCTTTGTCAAGAAAACCTTAAATGGGATCAGGAAGAGTTATATGCTACTGAAAAAACAACTGGACCACATTGTATCTTAATCTCATTTCATCTTTCCAACAACCCTGTAAGAGTGGCAAGGAAGATTGATACATAGAATCCCTCTGTTTTTAGTCCTTCCTTTTTGAAGAGCACCATGACATCAGGAAGGTGATGACATGGCTTACATGAAATTTGGATTTAAGTGAGGGAGGGCTGTGCAAAGTTACCAGCCTCACTCTGTCCTCTGGAATCATCTGGGTCCAATGGCAAAATGTAGATCAGGACTAGAAACACCATAGAATGCTAGCTTTAGACTCAAAAAAAAAAAGACTTAGATCAAGTGTGTGTGTGTGTGTGTGTGTGTGTGTGTGTGTGTGTGTGGCACACATACTATTTCACCAGGAGCAAGTCACTAAACATCTAACTTAATTAACCCTTGGCTATAACATACTGATGAGGAGGAGAGTGGGAGGGGAGAGTGAACATGATTAAACTTCTTCACTCTGATAAATTCACAAGTCTAGACCAAAAAAAAAATCCTTATGAAGTAGGAAAAGCATTTCCCCCATTTTAAAGATGAGGAAACTGAAGCTTGAAGAAATTAAACTATTTGATCAGGGTCATACAGGTAGTAAGTATGAGCAAGAATTCAAACCCAGGCTCTTATGATTCTAAATCCAGCACTCTATCCAAAATACCACAGTACCTCTCTTACATGAAAGCTAAGAAACAGAGGGGAAAAAAAGTAATAACTATCCTAGAAAAAAAAATTATCTCTAGGAAAAAAAAAGTCTAGGATCTAAACAGGTAAAAGGATTTGGACAGACTACTGAGACAAAATAAGACCTCCTGTACAAGGGATGATTAACTTGATATTCTTCTTTGAATCACTTGCCTTTCAGATGTCAAGTTTCACAGAGATTCTGGTAAGGAAGGGAAGAAGGGAAAAGCACCAACAGCAGAAAGGAGAGGCTGAGAGAGAAAGACAGGGTTGAGTTTCATGCCACTCACTGTTTGTCTTCAGTTTGCCGGGCTCACTGTTACGACTGCCAGCCTGATTTATAGCTTTGACGATGAAGATGTACTTGGTGCCGCTCTGGAGTCCATGAACTGTGTAGTGATTTTGTTTGATGTTGGGCACAATCATCCAGCTGTCGGCGGAGTTACACAAACCTGCAATTTCAACCAAACATACTCTGTCAGGACTTTTCCTCCCTCTCCCTCTCCCTCTCCTTCTCCCTCTCCTTCTCTCTCTCTCTCTCTCTCTCTCTCTCTCTCTCTCTCTCTCTCTCTCTCTCTCTCTCTCACCCCCAAGGCTGCACTTTCAAACTCTTAGAATAGTATTCAAAAGTTGCATAATTTGAAGCTAATTGAAAGGTAAGTATTTGTAAATTATTGCCTTTGTTTTTGTGTTAACTCTTCAAGAAACATAGTCATTAAAAAACTGGCTCTCATGTGCCTTTTTTTTTTTTAAGTAATTTTACCTTCTTCCCACTGACCAAAATAACTATTCAGATCTTAAAACCTTTTTATCACCTTCTCTCTTATTCTACCTGATTGAAAACATACAAAATCCATTTGAACTTTTCTCATTTATCATTGAGCATAATGCTGGTGGTGCAGTACATAGAGCACGAATCCTGAAGTCAGGAACACTCCTCTTTCTGAGTTGAGATCCAGCCTCAGACACTTACTAGCTCTGTGACTCTGGAAAAGTCATTTAACCCTATTTGCCTCAGTTTCCCTGTCTACAAAATGAGTTAGATAAGGCAATGGCAAACCACTCTACTATCTTTGCCAGGAAAACCCAGTGGGGTCCCAAAGAGTCAAATACTACTGAACAACAAACATAAATTCATGTCTCATGTACAGTAAGTACTGAATAAATATTTGATTTGATTTCTAATAGTTTCATGTTCTAGAGGATTTTTTTTCATCTTAAAAGATTTCATGATATGATTATCAACTTCAGTTAGTATTGCCAGGAACAGCAGGGAGAATTCCTGCAGTCCAACTCCACAAATATTTATTGAGCAGACTCATGTGAATAGAATGGAGAATATAAAATAAGATGAAATCCTCCAGCCACTACTTTTCTGCTGCCCATCCTATCGTCCTTGTAGGCTAAATTTTCTTAACTTCTTTTATATCATGGACCTCTGTAGTAGTCTGGTGAAATCTCTGGATCCCTCTTAGAATAATGTTTTTAAGTGAAAAATATATACATAGGATAACAACTACAAAAACAAACAAACCCAGTTATGTTGAAATTCTGTTGTCACAAAATTATAAAAACAAGTTTAAGGACTCCTGGGCCCATAGTCCTTTGAGACTGGGACTTAAGGGACAGAGAAAAGAACTCAGTTTTGGAGAAAAGCAGAGATTGTGTTTATTAATTGAGGGCAAATACCCGATAAGACATAAGTTAGTTTAGCAATAATACTAGCAAGAGGAAATTCAAGACGCAGGCTGGATCTTGGAAAAGTGTCAATAAACAGTGAGCTTTTGACTACTGCTATCTTTCCATCTTTTGGCCTTAAAAATAAAACAGGGCCTCGGGTATAGCAGAGTTCTGCAGGATGTGGGCTAGGAGGCAGGCAGATTTATGATCATGGGAGTATGGACAAGCCTGTTTCTTTGTACTTTAAAAAGCTGGCAGATGCTGGAAACAGCTCTTCAGTGGCAGGGCCTACCTTCTCCCTTCCCCCATCTGTCACCACTCCAACAAAATCTTCCTTTTATCCCTGGTGACTGCTCTGTCAGTAGGTTTCCGGAGGCTGCTCAATTTCCTCCATCAATTGGAATTTGAGGTCTAAGCCTCTCCCTTTTTTGAGCTATATAGAAATACACACCTCCTGGGAACTTTTTTTTTTTTCATAGAAAGTATTTCCACCTCCTCTCAAAATAATCTGCAAGTGCCCTTCAGGTGAATTGGGATTCCACACATTTCTTTATTTCTTTTATTGGTAAAGGATGTGTACTGAAAGGTGAAAACTATTTATAAATACTTCTGAGTTAAAAAGAACTCTGATGTTTCTTTAGAATGAGCCTGGAATAATCAGTCAAATCGGGAAAATAAGGCATAGATAAGCTATATCTCTAATGACTAGACATTCTGATCATTTTCTCATGATTTAAGATAGTGATTCTTTTTTTCCCCCACTAGTATATAAGCACAAGGCTTGGCATGTAACACGCAAATAGTAACTGTATTTTCATTCATTCAATATAAGCAACTTTTCCATCTGCCCTATTTCCAAATCCCAACTCTACAAGATTTTATATACAGGGTGACAGTATATACATTATTGTAATGTAACACTACAACGCAATTAAGCTGGACAGTTATATGAAGACAAATCTGTAAAGAACTTTATGAAATCACATCAAAAAAAGAACCAATAGAATGAATCGCATACCAAATACAATCATATAAAGAAAAAATGAATGAGAATGACAAAGGATCCAGAAAAGAACTTAAAGAGAGGAGCTAATATCAAAAGATATTAGCAAATTTTATGCATTTAAATGAATTAATTTACATGAAAATAAATTTTTAACAAAATATTTAATTTCTTAAAATTTCTTAGAAGGTAAATGCCTAATATCCCACTGGTTGGTGAGATTTCATGATATGATTATCAACTTCAGTTAGTATTGCCAGGAATATGAAGGTAAGAAAAACAAAGAAAGAAGCAGCCAGACACCTAGTTTTTTTTTCTTTTTCTTCTTCCTCCTTTTCATGTCTCTTATCTAGGAAAGCTTACTGAGCAAGCCACTATTTGAAAAACCTGGCTGGACTGCCATAAAATGGTTAGCAAACTAGAGTAACTCCCCGACCCCTTCACTTATTCTCAATCTCTTTCAACCTATCTCTTCTTTGAATGAGATAGAATCAACTCAGTTCTCTAGAATTCTTGGGATTTGTAAATTCTGTGGCTAATTTTACTTTTTTACTTCAAAGATTTGTTATTTCACTGATATAGTCTCATGGATGACAACTCCTCTGTCTTACTGTGATAAGTCTCTCTAAGCATCCAACTACCATTAGAGGGTCCTAGAATGATAAGTCCATAGTTAATTGCCAGACTTATACTGGAAACTATTACAGTTCAGTAGGACTGCTCCTTTAGCCTACCTAGCCTTGGTAAGACTGGTTTCATTTCCACACCACCTCAAGGCATCAAAAGAGATTATTAGTGCAGGCAAAAATCTAACTATTAAATTTAAATCTCACCAAAGAGGGAAAATTTTTACCTTTGAACCATGGACCCTGAATGGCATTTAACTTCCCTTAAGAATTTAATAAGCAATACAACATTAATGCAAGAATTCGAACAAACCATTTCCATTGTCCAGGGTCAGATCATCAAAATGCACTGTTATTATTCAACAAGAGCTAAGTAGTCATGATCACAATGACAACAATAACAAAATGGAATAAAGATAACAAAAGAATAAAATGAGACTCTTACCTGCTGCTCTGTTTTTACAATTTTACTGTTTAGTTTCATGTGTGGAAATAAAACAGCTAATGTGGTCTAGGCAAGTGAATGTAAAAATGTTTCCATAAACTTTATATCACTGAGCAACCCCAAAGCTCAGGTTTAATTTAGTGGTGGGAATGCTTTCAGGGACATTATAACACAGATGTCTGAAATTGCTTCAGACTGAAACTTGGCATACAATCCAAGGTCTCAGCCCAACAATGATTTAATTTTTTTAATCTTTTCAAAATAAAAAAGGGAGGTAGGCTGTCTTCATTATTTAGAAAAGTTCACTAAATTTTCAGAAAATGTTAAAACAACAGAAAGGTTTATGGAAGGGCAAAAATGGGTTGGTTAAATTCATGTTTGGATAAAGTGCTTTAATCCCCACTAGTAACTATCAGTTTAAATTCAACTCTATGATTCCATTTTCAAGATGATAGGTGAATGGAAGGAAAGATATATTTTCCTTTTTTTTTCTTTTGAAATTCAGAATAAGTAGAAGAAAACATGGAGAGCATTATTATTACTATTACTACTACTATTATTACTATTATTATTATTATTATTATTTTGCTATCTTTGACACTGGACCAGAATTACTTAACATCCTGCATCTAGTGCCTCATTTCTCTAGCTTCTTCTTAAATGCTCAAACTCGGATATCCCATTGTGTAGTGTCCAGAAGGAAGGTTAAGTTTTACATCTTACTTCCAAGAAAATACCCACAATTTTTTTTTACAAAGATGATAACTTTTCTTTTCTCTAAAACCAATCTGTAGAACTAAGTGATCTTCAAACATTCAAATTCTCTAATATAACACAAAATGTTAAAGAACATTGATGGAACTTGCAAGATAATTAGTTCATAATGAAACTTAATTGCCTTTTTTCAATCAGACATTTTTCTGTCTCCGAGCATATAAGATCAGGAAGCAAAGAACATTTTTCTTGATACTATAGCTCATTACAAGATTTTAATTACATTTGGGATTTCAGACCCCTGTATTCAAGCCAGCCATCTTGCTATAAAACATTATATGACATAGCCAATGTGGAAACCCCTTGGAGAAGCTGTAAACCAACTGCTAACCTCCTTTCTCTCTTTGGAAAGATGTGATAGATTTGCACATTTCTTCTTCTCTAAAAATAACATGTTTAATGACCTTCCATGAACTTCTTTTAATTACATGGATTAAATACAGATCACACTGATATGGAGGCCTAAGAATTCTGCCTTTTGCTTTTTATGTTTCTAGTCAAGGATGAAGCCATTAGAAATAAGTCTCATTTAATATCTCATACTTAAAAAAAAGTAAATCCCTATAATTTTTTAAAATATGGAAATATTTAAAAATAGGTGCAAATTTATAATAGTAAATTATATCTTATTGTTAATTGTTGTTTAGCTGATTAGTCATGTCCAACTCTTTGTGACCCCATGTTGGGGTTTTCTTGGCAAAGATACCATAGTGGTTTGCCATTTCCTTCTTCAGCTCATTTTACAGATGAGGGACTGAGGCAAACCGGGTTAAGTGACTTGATTAGGGTTATACAGCTAGAAATTGTTATCTCAAAGAATAAAGCATTTTTTCACAGATATTATTTTATTTTTACAACAGCTCTGTGAGGTTAATAGTCTAAGTATAGAAGAAGATAGTTGGGTTGAGAAAGGTGAAGGGACTTCCTCTCACTTACACAGATATTAATAATAGCTAGCAATTAAATGACCCTTTGAGGTTTGCAAATTCTTTAGATATATTATCTCATTTGACCTTCACAAGTATGCTAAGAATTACATAAGTGTTATTATCCCCATTTTAAGTTGAGATTAAGTGATTTTCCCAGGTTCCCACAACTAGTAAATATCAGAGACTTTGGCTTTTTAGTGTCCAAGTAATAACACTCTATTTCCTGCATCACCTAGCTGCCTCTTCAATAGTAAAGGGGCACATCTAGAACTAAATTCAGACCTTCTGAAGACAAATCGAGGTCTAATGCTTATTACATGATGTTGTTTCTTCCTCAAAAAACAAAAAACATAACAAAAAAACAAACAAAAAACCCTGAGTTTGTGGTTTTTTGGTGGAGAGAACTATTTTCCTCATCTGTCTTTGTTGTTCAATTGAATGCAAACAATGACTAATATATTATGCAGTGGGATAAAAACTGGCCCATTAGTACATATATCTTGGACAGATGTTGCACGTGCACAACAAACTGAGCCAAGAATTGAATAGAAGAGGTAGACAGCTTGGGTTATACTTGGGAAATTCTGCAATGCTTTTCAGTGCCTTTGGGTTTCTTTTCCAAATCTATCTTTTTTATGTGAATTTTCTTCTAGCGCTATGTAATATCTACAAATCACAATACCATAGTCACTGAACTGTTGTTCATACAAAGGGTAATGAAGAAGTGTATCACAGGCATAGGAAGGCCATAGCATATTTTTCTTTTTTTTTTTAAAGCTTTTTATTTGCAAAACACATGTATGGGTAATTCTTCAACACTGACCCTTACAAAGCTTTCTGCTACAAATTTCCCCCCCCTAGTCCCCAACTCTCCCTAGATGGCAGGAAGTTCACTACACATAACATGTTTTTCAATAACCAACTAAGCATAATTTGCTTGTCTTGACTAATCATTCAAGAACTATATTAGAGAAAAAGGAGATGTTTTAGCATATAATAGAAACTCAGTAAAAAGGATTTGTACAGTTACTATGCTGCACTGGTATCCACAAACTAAACAGATTTTGTGGAAGGCTCTAACATGCTGAAGAGACAACTAGTAAAAGATTTATAGGGTAATTATGGTAGAATATAGCTCAGAATGAGAGTATATGAGAGGGTGAAGACATGTATCATCACAGGGTGCTCCCACATTTATATGATCATGGCTTAAATTAAAGTAATGAAGTATATGGTGAAGGTCAGACTAGAGGTTCCATTCCAATTGAGCTATCCCATGCCATTAGACCTAAGAAATCTTAAATCAGGGTAGCTTCATGACACAGTAGACAGAGTGCTGGATCTGGAATTAGGAAGACATCTTCCTTACTTCAAATCCAGTCCTCAAACACACTTACTAGCTGTGTGACCCTGGAAAAGTCACTTAATCCTGTTTGCCTCAATTTCCTCATCTGTAAAATGACTTAGAGAAGGAAATGGCAAATTACTTCAGTATCTTTGCCAAGGAAACCCCAAATGAGGTCACAAAGAGTCAAACACAACTGAAGTAACTGAATTACAAAAACATTCATCAAAATGGAACTCAAACGCTAACTCTTTTAATCAAAAGGACTAATGAACCTTAGTGTTGTCTATTATTTTAAAAGACAAAATCACTAACAACCTTCTCTATAATTGAGCTGGCTTTTAATTTTAGCTCATTATTCAAATGTTGTACTTGGAAATGTCAGAACTTGAGTACATTGGTTTGGCTGAATTAAGACTAGGAAAAAAAAAAGTGCTAAAAACTCTGCATGTGTTCCCAAGTCAGGTCAGCACCTGCATTACTGTTTTACATCAGCCCTGAGAAGACCAGTCAGTCTGTTTAGCACCTGAACAGTAAATGAGGCAGACCTGGAATGCAATGCCAGTTCTTTGCATAAAGTCCCTTCTGGCAACAGGTGCTGTGCATCAAACATTAGGCAGATAACTTTCCTGAAATCATCTAATGTAAATCGTGGAGTTCCCAGACATTTAACTGCTTTGCTGTACAATATTTATACATATTTATGTGCTTATGCATTTATGATTTAGCCAGGTGGAAAACCACTTTATCTGGAGAGACTAATTTCTTTCAGTAGATTCTGAAATACAGTTTATTTTAGCATGAGGTTAGGATTTATTATTGATTTCAAGTCAATTGATTCATAGTAGGATAACATTGCTTAACCAAAGTTCCATGAGAATTTGAAGATTTGAGAAAGTTTATTTTTTTCCATATTAGGATCAAAGAAAATGAATTCAGAAAAATGTATAAAAGACTACAGTATTCTCAAATAACAATCCTGCCATTCCCCTCCTTTTTTGCATAATGATAATATAAATTATATATGAGGTACAGCCTTGTTAGGTGACATGGTAGATAGAGCATTGACCTTAGAATCAGTAACTCATCTTCCTGAGTTCAAATCTGGCCTTAGACACTTATGAATTGTGTGACCCTGGACAAGTCACTTAACCCTGTTTAACTTCAGTTTCCTCCTCTGCAAAATGAGCTGGAAAAAAATTGTAAATCATTCTAGTATCTTTGCCAGGAAACCTCCCAAACTGGGTCACAAAGAGTTGGACATAAATGAACAATAAAAATGAGGAACACTATGGTTTAAAAAGTGATTTCAAGAAAGAAAACTTGGACTAAAGTTTCAGCTTTCACATTTGCTGGCTAGGTGACAACAGGCAAGAAGCTATTTCCTCTTTTTGGGCCTAGATTGGATTATTTGCAAAATGGACTTAATAATACCTGTTCTACCTACTTATAAGACTGTTATCTCTATTTTACTAATGATTCAATCTAGAATAATATGAGTGAACTAATGCATGTGGAAGCACTTTACAAACTGTAAAGTGTTATATGGAAAATAAGATATTATTACTATACCCATATACTTTCTGAGGTAGGAGGACAAGGCCAAGGAGTATAATCTTTACAGATATAGATATATATAGAGGAAACTAGAGTTGAGAAACAATATTGATAGCCATTCACTAAGTTGAATTTGTTCCAAATGACATATTTCAGCTACATGACACAATCACTGAAGTATTTTGGCCCTTTTAATCTTTTGTATATAAAAAAAGAATTTTTATTACTATACTCTTTGAGGGTGTAGAATCATTATTCTACTCCTTTTACTTAGCTTTCTGAATCTACAAATTTTATCTCTTCATGTTATTCCTCATAACATTTTCTGAAATACACCTTTTTTTTAGTAACTTGCTTTTCATACAGATTATTATCTATGCATAGTATACATCCCACAATACTAAGTCTATAAATTTTTAGAGTTTCCTAATATGGAATTCCTTATTAGCTTGTGTTGGCTCACACTTGTGTGCCTATGTGCTCTCTGGCTGAACATCTGTAGCATCATTATACCCTTTAGAATTCATACTTTCAGCCTGAAATGTTGTAGGTTAGCTTTGTTTTTTATTACATACAGTTAGCTATTCTATATATACAGATGTGTGTGTGTGTGTGTGTGTGTGTGTGTGTGTGTGTGTGTGTGTGTGAGAGAGATACTAGTGATCTTATCAGGTCTAAGACTGCCACTGACTTATGACTTCAGATTAAAACCAATTTACACTCATATATAGTCAAATGAAATCAAAAAGCACTTATTAAGCACCTATATTTGAGGTGTAGGGATACAAAAAAAGGTAACAGATAGTATCTATTCTCAGGAAGTTCACATTCTAATATGTAACTCTTGTCTGTCTCTTATAAATCCTTCACACAGATGGATTCACACCATCTGACCCTGTTTCTCAAATTCAACAGGTTCTAAACAAAACTTGCTACTTTTCTATAAAACCCCTATTTTCTTTCCAACTTGCATATTACTATTAAAGGCACTTTTATCTTTCATAATTGAAATACAAGTGTCACATGTGACTTCTCATTCTTCCTCAATCCAGTTAGTCACCAAATCTTTTTTTTTTTTTTTCCATCTCCATATCTCTCACGTATATCCCTTCCCTCCACTCACATAGCTACCATTAAAATTCAGGTTCCCATCACCTCCTCTGGATTATTGGAATGGTTTTCTTTTTTTTTTAATTAAATTATTATTTTTTTTTTTTTTGCTGAGGCAATTTGGGTTAAGTGACTTGCCCAGGGTCACACAGCCAGGACACGTCAAGTGTCTGAGGCCAGATTTGAACTTAGATACTCCTGACTTCAGGGCTGGTGCTCTATCCACTGCATTATCTAGCTATTCCTGGAATGTTTTTCTAATTGAACTTCCTTTCTCAAGTTTCTCTTAAACACATATTTCCAAAGTGATTTTTGTAAAACTCAGTTGTAACCATGTTAGCCTCCTACTCAGTAAACTCCAATGGCTCTTTGTTATCTCTCTGATCAAATATAAATTCTTGTTTGGCATTTAAAGCTTTTTACAACCTGGCACCTTCTTATCTTTCCAGTTTTTTTTATCACATTACTTTCTGTCATGAACTCTATAGTCCAACTACACTAATAAACAATTTTTTTCACATCTTTACCTTTACCCTCATTGAACATCATGCTTAGAATTCTGTCCCTTCTAATTCTAAGTCATAAAACCTTTTTACGATTCTTTAAGATTCAGCTCAAATGATAATTTTTTTCATTAAAGGTCTTTTCTTTCCCCCCATTTCTAGTACCTTCTCCCACAAGGCTACCTTTCACTTAGTCAGGGATTTTTCTCATATGTATATTGTCACCCCCATTAAGAATATACATTCTTTGAGGCAGACACTATTTTTGCTTTTTCTTTGTATCCATAGCACTTAACACAGTGCCTGACATATAGTAAGCCCTTAACATATGCTTATGAATTGGCTGATTAATTTGTCAAAAGTAAAAAATGAGCCAGAAATAATAACTAATATGTAAACTCATGAAGATGTAAAAAAAAGAATAAATTTTTTCTTTACTATATTTTGATACACACCTAACAAGGAAAATTTACTCAGAAAATATCCTTCTTCTGTCCCCAGGAGTTAAAGGAAATCATTTCCTGAAATGTTACCTGCTCCCTCTTAATGATGAATTTTCATGGTCTTTTCACAGTCTTCAACTCTCTCAAAAGCCTATTGGCTACACTCTCCTTCTTGAAATGACTATTTTTTAATTCCATGATAGTGTGCTTTCTCAACTCTCATACCTTTCAGACTCTTCCTTTTCTGATTTTTTTTGGTTCCCCTTCCTTTTTCTGTCTTTTAAATATAAATATTTCCACAGGCAGAGTTCTTTGACTTTTTCCTCTTACTCAGCAGCCTTGTCTAATCTCATAGCATAAACAATCCCTTTCATGTCTTTAGGTCCCAAATTAAAAATTAAAAAAAAATCTAATCCTGCAGTTCTGATCATTGGATATCATCACCTGAATGATCCAGTAGCACTTCAAACTCAATATGCCCAAAATTAAACACATACTCATTCCTGCTCTATTTCTTGAAGTTTTCTATTTCCCCCTATATCAGCACCAATATTTTCTCAAGTTCTCAAGTTGAATTTTATCCTCAATTCTTTCCTTTTCCTTAGCCAAAGGGAAAATCAGGCTCTAAGAACTGTATGGTACTGGACAAATCACTTATCCCTGTTATGACCAAAATATCTCTTAAATTGAATCCCTTAATTCTATTATCTTAGATCAAATACTCATAATTTCTGGCTTGGACTATTAAAATAGCTTTCCAAAAATTCCACTTAGTTTCAAGTTCTTCCCTTTCCAAGATATCCTACACAAAATACCCAGATGAATCTCTGATTGTATTATCTTCTCTATTCAAAATACTTGAGTGGTTTTCCACTGCCTAGGAAATACAGCCCAGATTCCTCACTGCCGGCTTTTATGTCTTTATCAGCTTATGAACTGATTATTATTTCTATTCCAGTCTTAATTCATATTATTCCCCTATACATACCCCATGATACAATCAAACTAGATTACTCACTGTTCTTTGGTATTCTACCCTTCCCTATTCCCACACCTCTGTTCAACATGACTTTTAATGGAATGTCTTCTCTCAATTTTGTGCTTATAGAATCTTTCCCATTCTTTAAGACCAAGAACAAGTGTCATCTCATTCATCAAGCCTTCCTTGATGCCCTTTGCTGTAATCTCTCCTTCTGAACTCCTTTAGTCTTTAAAAAATTTAACACTATCTAGTATTTATATAGCATTTAAAAATTTGTAAAAAGCATTACAAACATGATATGAATTTGTCCTTATTACTATGGAGGTGTTATTATCCCTATTTTATAGATGAGGTTAAATAGATTGCCCAGGGTCTCCCTTATTCCAGTTCCACTACTCTATTCACTGTGCCACCCAGCTGTCTCCATATTTATCCACTCATTTGCATGAAAATAACGTAGAAAAACACACATTGATGTATGTGCCATAAAGGGCTACATAAATGTGAATTATTATTATAATTATTATTTCCAATTGTTCATGAACTGACACTGGTTAATGCTATAACTAATTATTTTTACTAGATTACTAAATTTTTACTTTTCATCACTAGACTATAAACTTTTTGAGGATAAGTATTGTGTTTTATTGAATGTTTTATTTCATACGGCAGGCTGGCTTAGTACTTTACACATAAAAGGCATTCAATAAATATCTATAAAAAGAATGTACAAAAAGCTACTGTCCAGTAAATAACAAATGAACTCAAAATTTGTCTAAGCTAGCTTTGCCAAAAGTGTTGAGAGAAGCAGAACATAACCTCTATTTATTCTTTTCTTGTGTTGCAAGTATGCAGCCTTCCTATATGGATAAAAGGATAAGGTAAGAAAGAATTAAAGTGATTTTTCTTTCTGGGCATATAGATTCTCTTTTGAGAAAATAAGATAACCTCTTTACCACACTGAAAATCTACTTTGTAAACAACTTAGCCTGAATTTTCCACAAGGTGATTTTTCATCTTACTTTAATGAAAATAGGCAGGCTTACATTTATGGACAAATTATATTCAAAAAATCCATTTGTAAGTCAGTTTTGGTACTCGGGGGACATTTTCCTAAAGAAGTAAAGACTATATAACTTATCTAAAATTTGGTAAAACTGTAGTTCCAAATAATAATAGTCCAACCTCTGAGATCAAGGTCACATAGCATATAGTAGAGGGGAAGAATAGGTAATAGAGAATGAAAGGTTCCTGAAGGCAAGAATTATTCTAGTTTTGGTTTTATATCCTTAGTGCTTAGTACTTGGCACATGATAGGCATTTAACAAATGCTTGTTAAATGAATGAAAAAAAGAGAGAGGAAGAAAAGAAAAGGTTGGTGTTAAGCTGTAGAAAAGGAGAAAAGGATGTATCATTTTTTTTTTTTTTATTGAAGGAGTAATGGCTAATGTTTTAAAATGGGTAGTTTCTTCCACTTTGGGCTCTCAGCGACTTCATGTTCTAAACACCCACTGCAGCACTCTACACATACTTTCCCTGTTTGCTTAAAGTATACAGTACTGAAATTATCAACTCCCTTTCTCTTTCCTACTCTAATCAAAATTTTCATTCTTTCACTGCAGTTAACTTCTCTAAATTGTTAAGATGAAAGCAACAAGACTTAATTAAATTACACAAAAAGTTGAATCACTATATACTTAGAGGAATTTGCAATTGTTAAAGAGAAGACTTGTTAATGACTCTAACTGGTGAAATACTTTTTTAGGTAGGAGGCATAGTCATAATAGGTAAGCTCTAGTTATTCTTTATTCCAGTATATATTTAAATTTTCAGCAGTTTCAAATTCAAACTCAAGGGATGATGAAAATAAATCAAACATTGGAAGAAACAGGGTGGAAGAGGCATGATTTTTAAGAAGTGGATAAGATAAAGAACTCTATACTTTTCTTTTTAAAGTTTTAGAATTTTTATGAATAGTATGTTTTATAGATCAATAAAAATTAGTCCATCAGTCCTTGCACCATTGGAAATAATAATAGTAACACATTTATATACTATAGTACTGCAAGGACTACGTGTTTGATTTTATTTGATCTTTACAACAAACCTTTGAGGTAGATGCCATAACTATTTCTGTTTCATTGCTCTGTACTGTACTTGGTACACAACAGGAACTTAATAAATAAATGTTTACTGACTTAAAGATGGGGAAACTGAAACTTGGCAAACCAGAAAGAGATCATATGTGACCTTCAGACCTGATTTTTCTCATCAGTAAAGTCAGAGTTGAATTCCATGGCACTTAAGGTCTCTTCTGGCACTAAAGTAAGGACTTTTTAGTATTAGTAAAGGGAACTCTTTATGGGGAAATTCCCTCTACAATTGTATATCAGAACCTAGTCTTCAACCTGTAGTCTTAAAGAATTTTAGAAGGCACTGAGTGTTTAAATGATTTGCCTATGATACGGCTAGTATGTGTTCAACTTACGACTTTGAACCATTTACTTTGCTTACATCTACACTGTACCAAACTGCTTCTAATTAATGGCATTGTTGTTGAGTTGTTCCAGTCATATCTAATTCTCCATGACCCCATTTGGAGTTTTCTTGGCAAAGATATTGGAGTGGTTTGCCATTTCCTTCTCTAGAACATTTTCTAGATTAATGCTTCTTAAACTTTTTCCCACTGGAGACCCCTTTCTGCCCAAGAAATTTTTATGTGACATCAGGTATATAAGTATGTAAAATAGGTACACAAATCAAACATTGACTGGTAATAAATCATAATTTCATGACCTCCACTATTCAATTATGAACCCCCACATGGGGTTGTGAATCGTAGTTTATGAAGCTGGGTTCTAGATGAAGAAATGACAACAGGATTAAGTGACTTGACCAGGGTCATACAGATGGTATCTGAAGTTAGATTTGAATTAATGAAATGAGCCCTCCTAATTATAAGTCCAGTGTTCTATCTACCCAGTTACCCGAATTAATGGCATTAGATTCTATCAAATCATAGTCTTAGACATTAAACTTTAAAATATTTGTAGTCTCATGAATTCTCTGTCCAGGATAGTAAATTATTCCCTTTGGTGTTTCTATGAGGCTTTCTCTATGATTACTAAGCACTTTCTTCATAGTTGGGTCAACTACCCATGTATTTCTGGTGTATATAGCAATAAGCAGGATTTTTTGTGAAAGTAGTGACTGGAACCCTAAAGGTTTCTTTGGTGAGCCAATCTATAAAATCAGTGAGAAGGTGATCTAGAGTCTTTTTTAGACAGGGAATGGAAAAATAAGTGTCATTAATACTACATTTACATGTTCCTTTTCTTGAGTTTTATTTATAATTAGAACCAAGGATAGTGGGCTGCCTGATTAAGTTAAGAAATGAGCCAGATTGGCAGTACTTACTAACAACATTAGCTTGTCCAGTAAAGATAGTATACTGAAGCTCATATGAAACCACACTAAATTCATCATCGGAGGTCCAGTGCACAGTGATAGTGTCGTACGAGGCTGTACAGAGCTCTTCTCTAATTGTTGGAGAGTTGGGAGCTGTTTGGAAGTAAGAATAAGAGATGATTAGTTAATTGATTTACCTGAGACCAGAAAGCCAGAGCAGAATGGAGGTTTCACAATAAAGATCAATCCTTCATAGAAATCTACCTTTATCTATACTATTGCGATTGAGTACAGGAAATTTTCATCAAAGTTTAGCATTAGGATTTTATTTTTTCTTTTTGTTGAGGCAATTGAGATTAAGTGACTCACCCCCGGGTCACACAGCCAGGGAATGTTAAGTGTCAGAGACCAAATTTGAACTCAGGTCCTCCTGACTTCAGGGCTGGTGCTCTAGCCACAGGATCTTTTTTTTTTTTCCCATTTCCTCATTACAGACTGCTAAGGAAAGGCCAGACATATTCTTACTGAGTTAAGAAAACAGTTTTCCATTCCATTAGGAAGAAAAAGGCAAACTACTAGAACTTTCTTGACATGTAAAGGAAAAAATCCGGAATAAAGTATAGAAACACCATGACCATGTTTATGTGACTTGAACAATATAGAAAGTTGGATTTCTTCCTTTTCTAAGTATAAAGGCATCCTAACCATTTTGTGTGTGTTATGGACACCTTTAGAAATATGGTAAAATTTGTAGTTTGTCTCAGAATGGCATTTTCAAATGTAAAAATAAAGCACATAGGATTACAAAGCAAAACAATTACACTGAATATTTTTTATCAAAATATATTAAAAAAACAATTCATTGACCCTATTTTAGATGTTTTTCCAGAACTATATCTCACTCACCAGATGATGTTTCCAAAGACAAAATGGCAGCATATTCATTGATTTTTGCCCTGCTCCTCCTGATCCTTATCTCTTCCAATAGGAAAACAAAATCAAGTGGTATGATGGGCAATCTTGGGAGATAGTTATTCTTTATTGAATGGATAACCATTTATTGGACAAGGATAATATAGGCAAAAATTCAGATCTGGAAGAGACCTTAGGGAACAATCAGTCTGTTCCACATTCATCATTTTACAGAGAAAGAAACTGAGAAAGGCTACATTTACCTTTTCTCCTTCTTGAATTTCATTTATAATTAGAACCAAGGATAGTGGGTCATCTGATTAAGTTAAGAAATGAGCCAGATGGGCAGTACTTACTAATAACATTAGATTTTCCAGTAAAGATAGTATACTGAAACTCAAAGAAGCCACATTAAATTTGTCATTGGAGATTCAGTGTACAATGATGGCTATTGCCTAATGTCACACAATGAAATGGCAAAGTGGAGTTATCTCATCATGTTCAGAATAAAATTTATTACCCGAGAAATTGCTAGAAAGAATGCCAGGCTTGGAGTCAATAAGATCTGAGTTCAAATTTTCCTTCTGATAACTGTGTGATCTTTTTGCAAATTAACCTCAGCTTTTGTCTTCAAAATGAGGATAATAATATCACCAATCTCACAAAATCAATGTGAAGATAAAATGAGAGAATGAATGCGGAAGGCTTTGCAAGTTTTAAAATGCCATACAAATGATCCCTATAATTACCTTTCCTCACAAATACCCCCCTCTTTACAGCTTCCCTCTTATTGTGAAGGGTACTATTTATTCATACAGATTTGCAACCTCAATGACACTCTTAGCTCCCTGCTCTTCATTCTTCCTACACATCAGTCTAGCGCCAGAGCTTATCATGTCTACCATCACATCTTTTGCATATTTTTTTTCACTTTATTCATTCAGTCACCTTAATCCAGACCTATATCACCTTTCACATAGACTAATGCAATAGTGTTAGTCTATCTCTTCAAAGTTTCTCTTTACTTCTATCCACTGTCCACTCCAATACCAAGGTGATATTCCTAAAGCAAAAATCTGACCATGATATCCCACTGCTCTACATGGTGTAGTGGCTCCATATTAGGCCAGGATAAAATATAAATTTTTGTTTTGTATTTAAAACTTTTCATAACTTAGCTGCTGGAAGAACACCTAAAATAGGGTCAATGAAATTTTTTAAAATATATTTTGATAAAAATATTCAACATAATTGTTTTACTTTGTAATCCTATGTGCTTTATTTTTACATTTGAAAATGCCATTCTGAGACAGACTACAGGTTTTACCATATTTCTAAAGGTGTCCATAACACACACAAAAAGGTTAGGATACTCATATACTTAGTAAAGGGAGAAATCCAATTTTCTATATTGTTTAAACATCTTCCAAAATGTGTCACATAAACATGGTCATGCTATTTCTATACTTTATTCTGGATTTTTTCCTTTACATGTCAAGAAAGTTCTAGTAGTTTGCCTTTCTCTTCCTAACGGAATGGAAAACTCTTTTCTTAACTCAGTAAAAGTATGTCTGGCCTTTCCTTAGCAGTCTGTAATGAGGAAAGACTTACATGAACTGATACCAAGTGAAGTGAGCAGAACCAAGAGAACATTGTGATGATCAGCTGCAAGGGGGACCTTGGCTCTTTTCAACAATGTGATGATTCAAGGCAATTTCATTAGACTTGTGATGGAAAGTACTATCAGCATCCAGAAAAAGAACTATGGAAACTGATGGTGGATTAAAGTATAGTTTTTTCACCTTTTTTGTTGCTGACTTTGTTGGGGTTTTTTGCTTGTTTTTTTTTTTTTTCATTCTCATATTTTTCTCTCTTTTGATCTGATTTTTTTTTTGGCCAACATAACAAATATGGAGATATATTTAAGAAGAATTGTATGTATTTTACTTATATTGGATTGCTTGTTGTTTTGGGGAAGAGGGGGGCATAGAGGGAGAAAAACATGGAATACAAGGTTCTGTAATGGTGAATGTTGAAAACTATTTTTGCATGTATTGGAAAAATAAAATACTATTAAAAACAAAAAGAAAGACTTTTCTTCTTGATTGATACTCTTGGTTATTTTCATGGACAAGAAAACAGAACAGATGAAGGATGTTTTTCATTAATGTAAGTGTTTTTAAAACTTGTCCATAAGTAATCAGTTATGAGTTTAAGTAAATATATAAAAAATTTGTGTGAACAAAAATTCCAAAGGTTATAATTTTTTGTCTGTAACATTTATTTGGCCCTAAAACATTCCTTTGATCTAAATTAGGGTCTGTTAACTGGGGGTTTATGAACTTGTTTTTTAAAAAAACTTTTTGATAACTGTATTTTAATTCAATTGCTTTCTTTTGTAATTCTATGTATTTTATCTTATGCATTTAAAAATACTCTGAGAAAAGATCTACAGACTTGGCCAGATTGCTCAATGTATCTATAACACAAAAAAATTAAGATAAGTACTGGCTAGATTTAAAATTGGGATTGATAAGCATTTTTTTTTAAATGGCTATAGTATGAGGAAAAGGCTAGTGATGCCCAATAACCTCAGGGATCTTTGCAGAGTTTTGCTGGAGGTCAAAATGCTTATGAAAACTTTGTAATAAATAGGTGATAATGAATTATGTTTGAATTAAAGATATCCATATTTTAAGTGCAAAATCCATAAAATATTCACTCAAATATAACTTTAAATTAGATATAAGTTGAAAGATACAAATCCAAAATCCATCACATTGAAATACTTTATATTTGACTATGAATCAAGCAGTCTACTGAAGAATTACATTCCATGGTAGAAAGATCAGGTGCAACATGAAAATTGTTAATTATTTTCTTTGTCCTTGTGGGTATGGATTTTCCTAACATCAATTCTATCCTCACTTAAGCCATACATTAACTTATTTTTATATCAACAATTAAAGACATTTTCTCTATTTTGCAAAAATATATGCAGGTTCATATATGTAGTTATAGTTGCTTCTATATGTATATTTGAATGCAAGGAAACATTATCTGCAAAATGGAAAGAGTACTGTATGACACACAATAACAACAACAACCAGGGGAAGGAATGTCATTTTTCTAGTTAATAACTTGATATGTCATTTTGAGGGAAGTTATAAGTTAAGATAATAGCTTTCCCTTTCACAGAAAGGTATACTTGCTGCATTAGATATTACAATTTTTCTCTTATCACAGGTTTTTGTGAGGAAAACACTTTGTAAACTGTCAAGTACTTTGTGCAAATATAAGTTCTTTTTCTTTTTTGATTGGAAACCATTCAATGGGTAAAGACTTTGTTGTTTTGAAAAGTTGTTAGATATTTCACATTTAATAAGATGAATATTATGAAGCCTATATCAATGTATAATCATGTAATACTAGAGAAACCATCCCTGCCTCTCTTGTTAAAAGGATACATGGAACAGTAGCAAACATTGCATAAACACTTCATTTCTGGCTCACATGTGTCTGATAAACTATTTGGACTTGGAGGCTTTAGTTCAACATTATGTGTTGAGAGGAAGGTCTATGTTATGTCTAGAAATAAACCAAATGTCCATCTGGAATTGACAATTAACAAGATAAAATTGATGGAGAAAGACTTCCTTAATAGGTATCCAGATGTGGGCATCAGTATGGGATAAACACTAATCACGCTGAATGGAAACATGGCTTTGGAAGCACTGATCTCAAACAGAGACATCAAGCCAAGCCAAGAGAATAATCTATGCCTACAGTGACCATATTTTTCTACACCCAAAATTGAAATACATGATCTAACAAAGAAAATTCTTTATGGTAAGCCTTGGTAATAGTACACTATGCCAGCACATACTGTTGCTGCATACATAAGGCAGTTCATGCAGCTATTGGGGAATAAACCAATTTTTTTTTAATACCTAACAATTTTTGTTATTTCAAAAAGATATTAGAGTTAAGTCCTTAATATAGAAATTGTATTAAGTTGCTAAAGGAAAGGGGGAAAAAACCCCAACAATTATGGTTTGGGCTGCAATTAGGAGTGATATAGGTATCATGTTTAGGATCTCTGCTCTAAATGTTTTCAGAATATCTCTCGTCTATCCATGCTTCCCCATTTTCTTCTTGTGAAATTTAAGTACTCAAGTGCAAGTCTTGACATTTATCTCTACTGAATTTCATCTTATTAGATTCATCCCAATGATTTTCAATTTTATTTTTTTAATTTTTATTTTTTTGTCCCTTCTCTATTAAAAAACACTCTATGCTTCTTTCTTATATATAAGATAAAACAGACATTTTTAAGGCTGACATTAAAGGCTCCATTTTATTATTTATTATTATTATTATTATTATTTTGTTGAAACAATTGGGGTTAAATGATTTGCCCAGGGTCACATAGCTAGGAAGTGATAAGTTCACCAGATGTGAACTCAGGTCCTCCTGACTTCAAGGCTGGTGCTCTATCCACTGTGCCACCTAGTTGCCCCAAGATCCTTTTGGATTCCCATTGTCACCCAGAAGAGTAACTAGCCCGGACAACTTTGTATCATCTGCAAATTTGAGAACATAACAAAATTTCTGCCTTAATTCAAGTTTTAAAAATATTCAACAGACAGGGTAAAGCAAAGAGTTTTGGGGTACTACAAATAGAGATTTTCCATTTTGTTGACATTGAATCATTAAATAACCACTCTTTCAGTCCACCTATCCAACTAATTCTGACTCCATCTAATTGTATTATCATCTTATCCATAACTCTTCATCTTTGTAAAACCAATATTAGAGTCTTTATAAAAGTTCTGCTAGAATCAAGGCTTTATCCAGCATTTCTTCTGTCTAGCTTTTTGACCATCCTATCAGAAAAGGAGATGATATTAGTCTGACACGACCTGTTTTCCTTAGAGTCACTGTTGACTCTTCCTATAACCTTCATTTCTCACATCCATATGCTTGCCAAACTCTCTCAGTAGAAAAGGCACAATATTTTTCATATATGTTTTCTTTTTGCTATTTCATTCTGACTGTCACCATTTGAAGGTCTGATTAACTCAAACCTGGATTATTTTAAAATAATTCATGCTTTCCCTAATTTTTCCTTGCTTTTCCAATCCATCTTTTTCACAACTGATTTTTCTAATATACAGGCAAAATCATGTCCCTTCTCTATTCAAAAACACCATGCTTCCTTCTTATATATAAGATAAAACAGACATTCTTGAGGCTGACATTAAAGGCTCCATACAATCTAGCTCCAACTTGCCTTTCCAACTTGAGCTGAAGTAATAAGTAAGATTAAATTTAATAGAGATGATCATAAGGCCTTATCTTCAATTTAAAAGAATAAAGGAGGGAGAAGAAATGACTTAATGGGATATGATGATATTCTTCAAATACTGGAAGGGCTAAAATATGTATGAGATGGTAGTCCCATTCTGCTTGACACTTTAAGTAGATTTTTAACTCAATACAAGGAGATAAATTTCTAAAAATTAGAACTGATCAAAAAGAGGATGGGCTTATTTTAGGGATTAGTTGACTATTCACAAAAGATTTTCAAATGAAGGCTGGATTCGAACATACTCTAGATACTATAGATAGAAGTCATAATTTGAGTAGAGGCCCATTAGGTTGATCTCTGGAGCCTTGGTCAACATCAATAACTAATGATTCTATTTTAGCATTTCTCTACTCAAACCCACACAGAAAAACTCCCAGCTCTTTGCAGCGCCCTTTCCCACCTTTATAGATTTGGAGGTGAGGAAGAAGGGGACAGTTTCCACAAGATTTGAAAATCTCTCCTCTTTTTAATTGTTTTGTAGTTGTTTGATGGATATATCTATCACATTCTACTTTACATAATAGTTTAATAATGCATGTCATATTCTCTTACTTGACTATAAACTCTTTGAGGGTAAGGGCATAACTTTTTTGACTTTATATAACTAAGGCCTAGCAATTTCTATCTAATAAATTTTTGTTGACTTGAAACACAAGCAGCATGCTACAGTGGAAATTTAGTAATGGTTTTGAAATCAGGGAAACTGAATTGAAATCCTACCTTTCATCCGAATTTAAATCTGGGATATTATGAAGTGAAGAAAATGATTGCCCACACCCCTGTGAATTTCCTCATAGAAGAAAAGTGGATTTTTTTCTAAAAGAAATTTGCTACCAAAACAACAGATTGCAAATTCTTTTGGGAAGTGTCCTGAACTTACAGATACTCTGAAGTAGAAAAGAAGGAATATATGTGAAAAAAACCAAGTTTGATGGAAAAGGAAGTAAACATTTGTTAAAGGCCTTCTATAGTATATTAATATCCCCATTTTACAATTGAGGAAACTGGAGCAGGGAGAAGTTAAATCATTTTGTCCCAGGGTCACCTTACTAATTTGTAAGTACCTGAAGCCATATTTAAGCTTAGGTTTGTCACTCCATGCCCAATGCTCTCTATCCACTGAGTCACCTATTTGCTTTTTGTAATCTCAGTTAATCCAAAAATGACTTCTACTAAATATCTTCATATGAAGCTTTGAAACAATGTGAGATTTCTAATCAGCAGAATCATATTTTCCACTTGATTAAATGCAATTTGCCTCAGTATTTCATGAAGGTGATCTGACTAGAATATAAAGATATTTTTTTATTTTCTTATTATTTTTGGCTGGGGTTAAAGGCAGTGTGCATATGAGATAAAAACTCTCGACTTAATATTGAAGTGTCTTCTTTTCCCTGCAGCCCTAATTTAGACCTGCTTCTTTGGGGATAAAATATTCATGTGGTATCATGACTGGAGGAAGTTTGAACTTTCTAAACCAAAGGTGTTCTAGATTATTTGTGGAGAAAAAAAAATCAAAGAATAAAGATGTAACCTTGTGTAAAGAACGAGATAAAAAAAATACAATACCTGTAAGGTAATCCAGACATTCTAGTAATTTCTTCTCTCTGGAAAAATCTAATGCGAAGGTATCAAAAGTGTCATTGAGATTAATTTCAGGAATTAGAACCTGGGAGGATGCAGTTGCCATGGAGACCCTATGATTAAAAGGAAAAGTTTTCAGAAATTTACAGATAGCCTTCACATTTATTCCTTATATCTCTCTCTCTCTCCTTTACCTTCCCCCCCCACACACAAACACACACATACATTTTGCCAAGAATATATTTTAAAAATCTGCATTAACATATTTAGTCCCTCAGAATGGTACAAAATGCAAAACCCGCTTCTTGAAACAAAAAAGTTCAAGCATTAAATTTCTCCCTCCAGCCCATTTCTCTCTTTGAGAATAAGGAATTGAATTTTTCCCCCTTTTACTGCTAAATAGCAAAGTTTCCTTTGGAAGCTAAAGAATATTCATATTTTATGTTGCTCTGTATTTAACAGCTTGGCACTGTCAAATGCAGCCCCAGTAAGAAGCTTATTGCTTCAGGCATTCTTTCACACATCTGTCTGAAAAACTGTTGGATTCAGTCTCCAGAAGTTCCCTACTTCAAAAGAAATTTATCAAAATGTGAAATCCATAAAGGACAAAATAAAGATTTTAAAAAGCTTCCAGATATTGTTTTAATTTAACCACTCACTTACCTGGCTGTAAAAAGCGAATATTTTTTTGAGTATTTTTTAAAAAGTAATTATTATTCACTCCACTCCTTTCAACATGGGATTCTTTTTCATTCACTCACTGCATAAAACATGGAATATATGCATGAGCTTTCTCATAAATTCTCCTTGTAGATGCACATTTTTTCCTATGCGTTGAGGCTCCACTGATTAGATTTCTCATGAACAGACTGCAATACAAAACTATTTCTATAAATCGGCCTATTTGGGTGTGCTCCAGAAATGTGAAGTGATCAATCAATCATTACTAGTATTGTTGTACCAACTATAGTGCTAAGCATCAGGGAGCAGAAACAAAAATGAGACAGTCTTTGGGACTGGTTACATTCTTACCTATCTGAATCACTATGCTGCATTGTTTCATTAATACACACACTGGCTGCATCAAACACTGGTTTCCTTGAGAAAAAGGACCATGACACATTGGAGATTCTGTGCTTCTCAAACTCTGTTGTCCTCATCTTTTACTCTTCAACAATTCAAGATATGAGTTTCAATAATTAAATATTAATTTATTTTGCATGTGTTAGTAATTTCAGCACTGAAGAGATCTCAAATTACTTAGTTCAAACCAGTGATTTTACAGATAAAGTGATTGAGTCAAACAAATGAAATAAGTGATTTACCCAGGATCACATAGCTAGTAAGTATGCAAGGTCACATTTGAACTTGGGAAAATGAGTCTTTCTGACTTCAGCTTGGGTACTCTGTGCATTATGGCATCACTTAGCTGTCCTAGGAGACTCCAATTTTAGCTTTGTTATTCTTGACTACTTTACTCTGGTAAGGTATGTTGATAAATTTAAAAATGACTGAAGTTCCCTTTGTTTCCATGAATCTAAAATCTAAAACAATCCTATGTTGACTATTGCTGCTCTGTATAGAAGTGTATACATCCTGGAGCTTGGAACCACAAAGACTGAATTCCGATCCTGCCTCTGACACTTCCCATATTGGGACAAACCAGGTGACCTGTTTTAGCTTCAGTTTCATCAACTCTAAAATAGGAATGATAATAGGCTTAGTTCAAAGAATTGTTGTAAGGATAAAATGAGATAATATATATAAAGGGCTTCATAAATCTGAAGGTGAAATATAAAATACTAGATGTCATTTGCTTTTATTGAGGCTTTCATTTCCCTTGGAATTCTGGTTAGGGACTAAACAACTTCATGTGTTATTCTACTTCTCAGGGGATGGAATAGACAACTGAGACTTGGGTGGTATGGTTAGATTGGTACATGCGTTGCTTATACTTTTGTTTGCATTTGCCAATTTTTTTCATCATGAGAATGTTAAGGTGTATGCATGCAGCTATGTTTGTGTTCCTTCGGAGTAGCCCCCAAACTGGATTTATTTAAGTTACCAGAGAGTAAGTTCCTTCCTCTCTATGGGGCTATTTTTTCATTTATAAAATTAAGAGGTTCAAAAGATTGAAAACTACAAGGGACCTTAGAGATCATCCATTTCAATTGCCTCATTTCATAGAGGAATATATAGAAAAGCAACCTCAGGAAAGTGAAGTGGTTTCTTTAATGTCACAAGCCAGTAAATGATATTGCTGTTCAATCATGCTTTAAATATTCATGATCCAATTTGACAAAGATCCTGGAGTAGCCACCATTTCCTTCTCCAGATCATTTTACAGATGAGGAAACTGAGGCAAATGGGGTTAAATGACTTGCCCAGCTGATGTGTCTAAAGTCAGATTTGAAGTCAGGAAGATGAGTCTTCCTATCTCTATGCTCAGTACTCTATCCATTGCACCATCTAGGTGCCTGTAGTAAATAGTATAGCCACAATTTGAATCCTAAACCATTGCTCCTTACTGGCACTCTAGTATTAGATGGCTGACATTCTGTGCTTTTATTCCTAATAGGAGCTCACATTTTATCATATACACATCAAAACATTAAAATTCAACAAATGCTGGCTCCCCGACCTCTAGTTGCAAAAACAAAGTGAAAAATTCAAAGACTTCATGCAGATTTGTGCAGAAATGTTATTGGATCTTTTGAATTATTTAAAAATGTAAAAGACTGAGTCTATTAAATTAATCATATGTAACAGGGAGAATTTTGCTGGGATAATGAGAAATTCACAGGATTAACCTCCAACCCACCATTTTTGTTAATCAAGGCACATATGGATATAGCACATGGCCAAGCCAGAACTCTTGATTGCCCCTCCCAAACCACTTCTGAAAGCAGATCAGTTTACTGAAGACCTGTTTTGCCCAGTTGCTCTTAACTCATTTTCCCCATGTCTCTTTGTTTCTGTCTCTGGAGTAGTCATGAAATATACATAAAAATGAGTGAACTCAATTCTATGAATCTTACTATCAGAAAAATTCTTACTTTCTGATAAGAGATTTATATCAATCTTGAGGAAGATGGACCATAAAAAGAAAAGATTCCCTAAGGTTAAAGATAGAAAACTCATCACAAAGGCATCTGAGTTTTAATACCTATTTTTAAGTATATTTCTTTTTAACATCCACTTATTGTTTAAAAGTAGGAAAGGTGACTATCTCTGGCTAGAATTTCAAACTCTCTCTTGAAGTGTCAAACTAAAGAAATGTTGCCAAAGTCAACATTTCAGAGCATATTTTTATTTCCTAAATCTTCATTGTTAATTTCTTTCCCTTTCAGATAACTTGTCAAAATCCATCAAACTTTTTATTGGTATCCAAGTTTCAAAATTTTATTCTTTATTATTTTTTCCTTTAGGTCAAATATTTCCTAATATATTTCGAGGCATCTAAAGACATATTTTTTCCCCTTCTGTATTTAATAGTATAAACTAGAAAATGGCATTGCAGCAGATTGATTGATCCAATGAACAGTAATGGTAGCTTTCCAGGCAGTTAACTCTTCCCACTTCTACTAAAATAATAGTATCTTAGAGTTGAGAGGGATCTGAGAGATTATCTTGCAAAAAGCTATTTTGGCAACTATTTCAATATACTTGATTTTTTTTGTAATTGTATGTATTTTTTAAAATAAACATTCTGAGAAGGAATCCATAGGCTTCTCCAAATTACCAAAGGAGCCTATAATACAAATATATTAAGAATCCCTGGCTTAGTTCAATATCAGTATCTCTCAAATTATGTTCTATAATAGTCATATCAGACTCAAGTAGAAACAGATCCTGAAGAGCTTATAATGTTGAAATAGAAAACCACAAATTACCACTATGTTGTATAGTGTGTATGTGTGTTTTGGTTAAACATTGCCTGATTACATTTTAATCTGGTTAGAAATTTGGACACAGCAAACAAATACAAAAAACAAATTCATCTACTTTGCTCTTAGTGTCATCTGCTTTTGTTTGTTTGTTTTACACCAATGTATGTTTTAAGCTTAAGTGAAGAACACTGGAGAATGGTTGACAATCATATAACGGAAGTTGATATTTTAGTAGTCTAGAATCAATCACCTAAAAATAATATCTAGCATATAATTTGCTTGTCTTGAAAGAGAAGATGAAAGAATGACTTATGTATATTCTTAATTTTATGTTTTAATATAAATATGTTTTTGTATTAATCCACAATTTGGCTAGTTTAACAAAATAAAAATATGAAAAGATAAGATACAAAAGTATTAATAATCAAGTCCAAAAATGAAAAAAAATCATAAACCAAACTTGATCCTAAATCCCAAATATAAGAGAACTGCAAATTTGATGATATCTATACACAATTTCAAATGAAAATGTGAAGAGCTAAAAAGAAAAAGAAAAAGAAAAAAAAAGTGAAAAACTGTCATAATATTCCCAAATATTAGGTTAAGTATGTGTGTGTGTATGGGGAGGGGCAGGGGATAGGGATGAAAATTGTTGCGAGGCATCTTACAAGATTATGAATCACTTATTATAAAATACTTATTGAAAGCAAAAAATCCATTCTCCTCATTAAACTATTTAAAATAGGGTGATTTTCAGAGATATAGTTTATTTAGAAGTTTAAGATTTTAAAAAATAGCTTAATGTTATTTGGAACTGAAACTGTATCCTAATGCTTTTAGAGCTGGTAAAATTATTGCTTAATAGGTTACCTACCCCATGCTGAAGAAGTTCTACATACTGAAATTTTGAATCAAATTCTGTTCATCTGTAACATTTACCTATTTGATCTGTTTTTATGAAATAGTAGACAGCTATGAAATTAAGTTTAAAATTAACCTATGAAGATCTCTGGAACAGACTGATATTTATATGACCAACAGTGTTAACTTTTCATTTTTATTCTAGTAGTGTCACAGACTTGAAAATTTTAACTTATTTAAGTTTTTTTGTTTGTTTCCTCCTAGAATTTAAGTCTTCCTCTCCTCCAAGTTTAAAACATAAATTTGAATAGACAACTTTTTTGTTTTGTTTTGGAAAATGTCCAATAAAACAAAATATATCAAAAAGAACAAATTCTGTAACATTGCCTAAGAGAAAATAAGGCTAATCTAACATTTTATTTTTAAGGAATCTGTGCTGGTTCCTGGTTATTGATGTTTCTACTTTTTTTTTAGGGGAATAGTGTAACACTACTTATTATAGTAGATCATCCATTTAATAATTCATTCTCCTAGAGATTTTTTCAGATAATTTCCAGAAGATCACTAGTGTAGTTTGGGGAAACTACCACCTTCCACTTTTTTTTGAAAATCAGGACATTTGACCATCTTCAGTGATTCAGAATCTCCTATTTTCTATTGCTAAAAATTTAATCTTTCATTGCCTTAGACCATGACTTTTCTGGGCTTAGCCAACTAAATTGATTGAAAACATCTAAGTAGCCACAGTATCTCCTCCCTATATTGGACTGCAGAAAATTAAAAGGCCTTTATAACCATTCAAGTAAGATGCAATGATGGTCTGACCTAGAGTAGTAACTGAATTAGGAGAGGAGACATAGAAGGAAAATGTTATAAAGCTATAAATGACAAGATTTGGTAGTTATGAGAAGTGAAAGTGGGGAATCAAATAGACTATGACTCTCCAAACTGATAGGGACTTCCTTCTCTTCAAATTTTCCTCCACCAGTAAGTTGATCTCCTTTTAGCTTTTATCATACTCTCCTTTGGATCATACATGTCTGAGCATATGTATATCCCTCTCCCATTAGACTGAAATCTCCTTAAAAGAGATTATGACTTTATCAAAACTGATATGACATTTTTCAACTCTTTATCTCTATCCATTAGCATGGGGCCTTATATAGAGTAAGCACTTTAACAACATTTGATTAAATTAATTTGTTGAATAACTATATACATACATGTACCTATAAGCATATGTATATTTATGTGTATATAAATGCACATATGTATGTGTATATATACATACATATATAGTTATACATATACAGTGGAGAGAGAGAGGGAGGAAGGGAGGAAAAAGAGAAGAGAGAGAAAGAGAGAAAAAAGAAAAAGAGAGAGGAAGAGAGAAGGAGAGAGAGGAACAGAAAAGGAGAAAGAGGAAGAGAAAGGGAGGGAGAGGGAGAGAGAGATAAATGGAGGGGGTAGAGAGGGAGAGAGAATAAGAACAGTTTATAATGCTTAAAGCACTTTTTTGGTATGTTCACAGGTATGTAATATCTGCACTTCTGAAACCTTTTTCTTGGGCTGCCAAGTATGTGCCAAGTGATGAAGAGAAAGCACTTGAGTACCCATATGGAGAAATCCAAGACAGAGATTAAATAAGAGTAGAGAGACAGAAAGATAAGAAAGAGAGAAAAGCCCAAGAGACACATGGAGACATAGAGAGGTAAATAGAAAGGAGTCTAGGAACCAAAACAAATGCTGAAGTACAGAATTGGATAAAGAACTAGGGAAAAAATGAGAAAAATTAAGACAGACAATAAAGGAGATAGAAAAAGACAAAGCATTCTTATTAGCTATATCTAAGCTTGATATTTTAGGGGGGGAAACCTTCAGTACACACACATCTGTGAAGTAGCAGAATGAAATTTTTGTGTCCATATATGGTAAAAAAAAAAAGAAAAGAAAAGAAAAAAAAGAAAGAAAAAAATGAGGCACCAGATGCAGGATGTTAAGTAATTCTGGCCCAGTATCAAGGATAGCAAAATTAATAATAATAATAATAATGATAATGATACTCTTAATATTTTCTTCTTCCACTTACTTTGAATTCCAAAAGAAAAAAAAAACGGGAAATATATCTTTCCTTCCATTCACTTATCATCTTGACAATCGTAGAGTTGAATTAAATCAATAGTTACTAGTAGGGATTAAAGCATATTATCCAAATATGAATTTAGCAAACCCATTTAGCCCTTCCATAAGCCGTTTTTTTGTAGTTTTAACATTTTCTGAAAGGCCTTGCTCTATACATGAAGGAGGTGCTTTCATTGTCTTGCATATGTACATTTTTCTATTTGTATTCCTTCCCCCAATCCCCAAATACATTGAGACCTGTTCTTGTAAGACAGCTGTCTTCTCTCATTTTAGTCAAAATAAGTTGTACATAGAATACAACATCTTTCTTTTTCTTTTTTTGTGGGGTGGGAGTGATGGTAGTGGCAAGAAAGATTGCTGAAAAAAATGAAGGCTATAATATTCACTTCATAAGGGTGTTTTGCAATTTATAGCTGGAAAAGTACTCAGAGATCTCAGTTTGAAACGCATGACGTAAGTGTAAACTAGTCCTATTTGAATTTACTGTGTAGGATCCTTATTGGAGTACTGTTTCCAGTTTTGAACTTTAAGATGGATATAGTAAAATTGGAGAAGGCCCAGAAGAGAGCAATGAAAATGATTAAATGTTTGGGAAAATAGTACCCCTGAGGAAAAGAATTGGGCTTATTTAAACTGGAGAAGAGTAAGCCTCAGAAATATGAAGTGAAAGATAACCAGCTATTGTCCATATTCTCTGGAAATGGACCAAAAACAAACGTGCTTAATTAAGAGCAGGAGGGATTTGGGTTAGATATAAGGAAGAACTTTTTTTTCTTTTGGTCAATGAAGAATCTCTTACAGAATCTCTTGAGATAGCAGTGAAAAATTCAACGTTCTTATGATCCTGCTTTTAAAAATTTTAAGTTGGCAAGTTAGATAAACAGTTTATGGAATTAGATGAACTCAGTCAGGCTTCCTAATTATCTGATTTGATGATGTCTTTGGGTAAAAAAAGATGTGTCCCAAGGATCTTGTAAAGCTAAATCACAGTACTAATATTGATAGTGAGGTCACTGACATACTGTAAGTTTTAGCCACCTTATGAAGGAGGATGGAGGTATACACACACACACACACACACACACACACACACATATTTTTTAGTGGAGCTCTGTGCTTCATTTAGAGCCAGCTCTAACTAAACCTCTGCAATCAATAATAAAACAAATTGCATTCAAAAGAGATAACAATAGCTGGGGTGTATGTGTGTGTGTGTGTGTGTGTGTGCGCGCACGCGCGCACCCGTGCCAGGAACCAAATGAGAAACAGAGATCTTCTCCCTCTTATTTCTTGGTCTGAATCTTTTTTTAAAAAAATTATTGTGAATCAGTTTGGCTCTGAATTTCAAAATAAATACTGTTTTTTCCCCCCCACAAGATTTTTCTAACAGGATCTTATATTTCTAACTGCATAATTCTAGTCTCAAAATCTCAGCACCTCATGACTATTACTGAAAGATTTTTGACATTTCAATGCAAAACATCTACAGCATTGAACAAAGTCATTCCAAATCTCTTTTCTCCCCAGGATTCAGCACTCGATTCTAAACAAAAGGCAAGCAAAGGACATCAAAAACTCCCTGACTGCCCCAATGGAGAACAGTCACATGGATGCACACCCAAGGAGTTTTCCAGGTATCTGGCCATCTCTTTACCTTTCAGTGATATTTTTTGCTGTCTGTAAGAATCTGGCATGGTCATTCTCCTTCAGGGACTGTTCAGCTTGGGAGATGAGTGATGTAGAGCGTTCAATGCACTGCTTGCAGTTTGCAATCTGCTGGGCCAATTTTCGAAGTCTTACCACCTTGAATAAAGAGAAAGAGGGGGAGAGAATAAATATCACAACTGCATGCTATCCCTGCCTACACATTCCTTTTATTTTCCTGGATGGAGTTCTGCTAATCTGTGGAGTAAGGAGACTCTTACTTTTGAATCAATTAAAAAAAAATTGCAAATAAGAAAGGGTGCCAGACTATTTAAATGTTCCATCAAGTCACTTGGTAACCTCTGGACACTCACTTGTGGGTTGTCTCTACCTGTGTTTTTTCAGCTGAATCACAAAGATAACACATCTTTGGTAGATAGGTTTTTAAGGTTAAAGGGGAAAAAAATTCAAAAAGCTCTTTGAGATCTTGAGGGGAAAGTTGCTAGAAAAGCATTAAGTATTATTATTTCCTCTCAAATATGTAAAATCCATGTGTTAATGAACAAAATGGGAGTGTTTCTTTCCACTGATTAATTTTTTCCAAGCTGAGAACATTAGGGAGAGCCAAAACAAGCACAGCTGGCCATTTCCCCTCAGGACGTCATTTCCTGGCAGTTTGTGCTTTCATGATAACTAAGGACTATTTTGATAAGCATTTCCCTGCAATGATGAAAATGCACATTTGTTTTACAACTCTAGTGCCATATTCCTACCCTTTATTCCTTGGAAATGACCCCAGAATATCCTTGGCAAAAACCATTGCTACAATCCAAGATAAAAACCAAGGTAATACACTTGACTTTAGCCTTGGTGCTTAAAACTATTCAAGAAGATTATTATTTTTTTGTTAAACTGACTAAAACCTGAGTTAAAAATAGACAACTAATTGACATAGACATATGTTTAGGACCCAGATCTACATACTGAGGTCCTGGAAAGTCTAGAGATAATAATGAAATGGAAAATAGGACAAGGTGAAAGAATATGGAGGAGGTTACTTAATCTGTCTTTCAGAAAATACTGGCTCAGGCCTCCTCCAAAATTCCTTTAACTTCTACACATTCTTCGTTGTTCCATGTCATCATTCTCACCCTCACCTAATTTCTAATAGAAGAAAAATAGAGAAGAAAAATTATAACTTTAAGTCTTGGAGGAACATCAAGACCTGGTTACATATTATAGCAAATAAGGAAATGAATGATAAGTTGATAAGAAAAAATAACATTTTGGTCTAAAGATAAAAAAGAAAAACAAACCTTAAAATAAGCCCCCTGCTAATATATTAATAATTTTTTTCTGTCTAGAGATAGGCTAAGTCCTGAGTATAAGGGCAGACATAAGATGAAAAATGCTTATTGAACTGAATAAAGTTTAGCTTCTATTACCAATTAGGAGTTTAGGTAGGAGACCCATTTTAGGGATCCTAGCATTGATTATTTTGAATACTTTTTTTCATCCTTATAAGAGAGGCTGACATTTTCTTCAACCAACAAACTTAGTAAGTTGATTAAGAGAAATTTCTGATAGTAATAAAGAGCAATATTTCCTTAGACTGTGAAAGATTTTCAGAAATTTATTAAGAAGCATCAGTTGATGAAAGATATGATTCACCATAACTCTTCCAGGAAAAATTGGCAAAAACTTGTAAGGCCATAATAGAACATTATCAAGATAATTTTGTGTCAATACCTCTTTCTTTTTAAAACAATAACTTCTTTCAGTAATGACACTGGGCAGATTGTAAATAAGATATGTATATACACTATGTTGGCCTTCCTTAAAAACATATGAATATACATATCCCATCATGTTAGTGAGAGTTATGATGCCACAGGGAGAAGAGAGACCCAAATCTTGGGCAAGTTGAAGCAAACAAAATTTAGAAACCATTCTTGAAATATTAAAGGATTGCTCTTCAGAGAGCAATTGGGGGACATATTCTTTAAAAATGAAGAGGCAGTATGTCTGAATAATGTACTGTATTCTGCCCTCAAGGGTGTGATCTTTCCCTTCCCAGTCAGACCTTGGGCTTTTTGCAAATAGTTTTCTTTCATTAGACAACCAAAAAGGTTTATATTTATATAGCACATATACACACATGTTATCTACATACTTATGCATAGATCCTTATGCATGCACATACATGTATATTTACATATATATATCCATGTGTGACTACTTTGCTACTGGAAAAACTTCATTTTATAGCTAAGTACACAAAATAAAATTCTTAATATGTGTCTATATGCAATGGACTATTAATCACTTTTTTTTCCCTTTAGGAAATAAGTGCTTCATTCATGACCTCTTAAAATCTTTCTATGACTATCATAGAAACATTTTATCTATTATAGTTGATTTCTAATGTGAAATTAAGTGCATTTCAGGCAATCCCTAGATAGCTTATTATACTTTATATTTATTTTAAAAGTCCATCCCAACTCTCATATGTGCTCTATAGGAAACTTAATTCTCACCAGTCATCTTCAAATGCCAGCTAATCCTCCTAAGAAAAGCAAATATTTCAGTGGGTGAGTGTTTTATGGAAATGGTATTTCTCCAAGGCTTTGGATAAGCCTAAACAACTAAAGAGATATTTTTGCTCAGACTTTCAAACCTATTCTATCTCAACTACACTGAATTTTCAAGCCTTAGTACATACCAAAACGAGTTACAACAAGGGACTATTTCTATTAGTTGAGATCTTACTCATTTAGCACATATTTTATAGTAGCCTGGAAATTATAAGTAGGTTAGTCAGAATCTGGACTTCACCATCAAGTTCTGATTTGGCTTTGTGCATGCTGACACAAATGGATTAAAAAGATTTCCTTCAAGGTTATGATGGGTCCTCTCAGTTTTTCCATGTCATCAATGACATTTACTCTAGGCATGCATATTAGATTAGATCTCAGTATTTGCAAAGAAAATTTAATCATATTACCTCTGACTTATCTGATATCTTTTGAATTAGGATCTTAAAGATTGTGGTTTGTAATATAGCAACCTTGATAGTAGTTATTAGAGCTGGGTGTAGGCAAAACTGTTGAAGATAAAATTAATTTCATATCTTCAATTCCATTCAACAAACTATGTTAGCCATTGAGGATACAAGGACATATGAAAGTCCTTAACTTCAAGGAGCTTATATTGTAAAGATTGTATATTACATTGTATATCATGAACATTCCAAACCAGGAAAGGAGGGAGGGAGAGAGGAAGGGAGAGAGGGAGGGAGGGAAGGAAGGAGGGAGAAAGGGAGGGAAAGAGAGAGAGGGGGAGGGAGAGGGAGAGAGAGAGAGAGAGAGAGAGAGAGAGAGAGAGAGAGAGAGAGAGAGAGAGAGAGAGAGAGAGAGAGAGAAGGGGGCAGGTGGGAGGGAATTTGAGAGATTGATTTTTAGAACATATGAACAAAACTGAAACTTTTTTTCTCAAAAGAATAAATATGATAGGAATTTCTGACAAGTATGCAGACTACTAACCAGTAGAGGAGCCACTCTGGAGCTCCCTTTAATTCAGCCAGTCAAAAGAGAGCTGTCTACATTGCCTGTGCCTAAGACTCAAAATGTTACTTAATATTCTCAGTCACATGTAAAGGGTTATAGTGTTTTGAACAGTTAGAAAAATTTAAGACACTAAGTAGTTAATATTCAATATTGAAGTTCAAAGTTTATTATAGAGATTTCAATTTGCTTTTTTTGTTTACCTTAAAGTGATGTCCTAGATCTGACAATTTAGGCTTAGAAAAAGTAAGTTTTAAAGATGTTTGACCATAGGATAATTTCCAGTTGATGATGGGATCTTGAGAGTTTCATGAATTATTTAATCTACTAGTAACTTTTTAGGCTATTCTTCCTGCCACATTTAATCTGCAGGCATAGTTTTAGGTCATATAGATAAGGCTATAAGAAATAAAGGACAAAACTGAAGAATTTTTATAGATAAAACAGAAAACTTAGAAATAATTATGTTCTGAGTGATGGTCTCTTTGTATCCCTCACAATATACAGCAGATACTCAAAAAACATCTGGTAATTTAAATAGATTTATCTAATTCAGAATACTTTGATACTCCAGGGCATCTGTCATCTAATCAATGAAGATATTCCTTATGCTAACTTAGACCATTGCCTCATGTAATCCCTGTAATTTTGTTGAAAAGCATTTATTAAGTATGTACTTTTTACTAGTTTCATAAAAATCTTTTTCATATTACTTCAGAATAATTATGTATGATAAATATTTTTTTCACATTATGATCAAAACTCTTACAAATTTCTTGGTTAATTGCTTGTAATTATAATTTGTAAATTTTAATAAAATGTATTTTTTGTTGCTGTTGCTTTTCAACATTAAATACTTTGGTAAAATATCACAGAAATACGATTTACTTTTTCTTTTTAAAGTGTCCAACAGAAAAGAAATATTAAAACTTCTAAAATTTTCGGAGTAATAAAAAGAAGAGTAAAAACTTCTAGTTTCATCAGAAGATTCTGAATTTGAGACAATGAGCAAAGGCTATAGTTAATATGTTCATTTAGAATAACTGATTTTTGTGAATAGTTTCTCTAATGAAATTTTGAATGTGTGTACAGAGGATGGTGTGGGAGGATATTTATTTAGAGGAAATATTCAACAAGAGATATCTTACCTTTCCTTCTTTGATTTTGGTTCCAATGATTTGACGTCTCTGTTGGATGATTTCAATGAGTAGGTCACATTCTTCCATCAGTTTAGTTTCTTGTCGTGATGCATTGACCTAGAGAATGAGTCACAATGGTCAGTGCACATCTGGACTTTATTTTCAGTCTATGTTTACTTTGGCTTTATGCAATATGTTTCTGGTGGCAGAACATGCATCTGAAAAACTTTTTTAAACTTTAGCTTTCCTTCTTATAGTTTCTAGCTTTGGGGAATTTTGGTTTTCTCTTGGCTTTCTTATTTTTAAAAGTGTCTGAAATTTGAAACTAATAGAAGTAAGGAGCTAATCTGAAGATTTCATTGTGGTTAGACTGGTGTGAATATCCTTTGGGCAAACTTCCTCACCTTATTCCAAAGAAATATTTTTTAATTCTAAACTTTAGCCCCATAAATGAGAATTTAAGTTGGGGGTTTAGAGGCAAGGTTGTATTACCATAAATGTCATTAACACCTCCTTTATATATAAACCTTAATTAGTCTGACTTTCTGCCTCCCAGAGGCAACCCAGTGTTAAGGGTAAAGAGCTGGCCTTGAAATCAGGAAGACCTAAAAGTTCAAGTCCCACCTTCAACATATGTTGGTTGTGTTACTCTGAGTAAGTCCTTGTACTCTCAACATTCTAGGACCCAGCTTCTTAAACTGTTGGTCACAACTCCATATGAAGTCTTGTAACTGAATGTGGAGGGTTGTGAAATTATAATTTATTATCAGTAAATGTTTGCTTTGTAGATCAATTTTATATACCTATATATTCAGGGTTATATAAAAAAAATTTAGGCAAAAAGGGGTTGATCTAGACAATTATCTAAGATTCTTAAGTTGCTGAGACAGCTCCTATTTACCTACTGATTTTGGCCAAAGGAATTTCCACATCAGATGACTATAACAGCAGAATGACATTCCCTAATCTTCTTCCTTACTGCAAATAGATCTTGTGGTGGCTGAATTTTAAATCTGCTAAGTATGTGATTTTTAAAAATAGGACTTGGTACATTTTCAATTGCACAAAGTTCTAGAAAAAAGTCACATCATTTTAGTAAAAAAAAGGTTGGGTTGTCTATTAAAACTTTGGTTTATACTTTAAAAAGTTGTTTTTTTTAATGAATCACATTTTTATTGATGTCTTTTGTTTTGATGTCATACTGATTTCTGAATATAACTTTCCTTCTTCTACAGAATGAAGATTTTAAAAGAAATATGACAAGAAAACAATTCAGGAAACCTAGCCAATATCAGTGATGATGATTGACTATTATATTATGTCATATTTATTATATTGTATCACAATATAACCATACAGTTATTTTTCTTATTCCACAACTATCATTCCCTATAGGAGGAAGATGGGGACACAAGGAGGTGTAATTTCTCAACTATTCTTTATGCTTTACTTTGGATGCTTTCACCTTTCATTAGCTTTTTAATCTGAGAGAACATATGTGAACTTTACAATCAGGTGACTATCAGTCATGAAACTGGGAGAAACATTTAAAACATACTGTTTTCTTTTATGCAAAGATAGTTTTGATATTTTTGCTCACAGATAGCAAGACTGAAAACACAGCTGTGAGAGATGGAGATAACAGTTCTAAATCCCACTATTTTGGCTAAAGTCCTGTATGAGCTTTCTTTTCTTGGCACTGACCTCAAAACAATGAAGAATTATTGTAACCTTGGCAATTATGGTGCTTCTCTGAGAGAGGTCGTAGCTCAGCCACCAAGTTTTGATTTAGAATATCACATTTAAGTTAGAATGAATTTGTTTTCGAAAAACTAAGTAAAACTAGACATGGAGAAGAGGATGAAACTTGAGAATGTTTCAACAATTGTTAAATTAAACTCTGGAATCTCTAAAATACCTTCAATTTCACTCGTATCATCAGGGAACAGGACTGATAGAGAGTAGGTAGGGAGGTTACCTTGAATAAAGAATTGGGATATACATCATTGTCACTGAGAAGAAGCTGGCCATCACCATTGTCCCTAAATGATCTACACTCAGTAACTTACGTGGCATGTTGGCTTTTAGTAAAACGTGAAAGAAAGAGAGCTTTCAGGGGAACCATGGGGGAACATACAGAATTTGGGGGCCAGCTTCTCTTAGCATAACTTCTACCTTTCAATAATGTATTCCTGTTTTTTCTTATTTAATTATTTATTTTTATTTTCCTGGGTTATATGTAAACATGACTTTATTATACATGTACATTTATTTTTTTTCTTTGATAAAGCTTTTTATTTTCAAAACATATGCACGGATAATTTGACACAATGACCTTGTACAGCCTTGTGTTTCAGATTTTCTCTTCCTTTCCCTTACCCCCTTCCCTAGATGGCAAGCAATCCAATATATGTTAAACATTTAAAATATATGTTAAATCCAATATGTATAAACATATTTATACAATTCTCTTGCTGCACAAGAGAAATCAGATCAATAAAAGAAAGTAAATGATTAAGAAAACAAAATGCAAGTGAATAACAACAAAAAGAGTGAAAATGCTATGTTGTGGTCCACACTCAGTTCCCACAGGCCTCAATCTGGGTGTAGATGGCTCTCTTCATTACAAGATCATTGGAACTGGCATCAGTCATCTCACTTGTTGGAAAGAGTCATGTCCATCAGAATTGATCATCATATAGTATTGTTCTTGCCGTGTATAATGATCTCCTAGTTCTGCTCATTTCACTCAGCATCAATTCATGCAAGTCTCTCCAGGCCTCTCTGAAATCATCCTGCTGGTCGTTTCTTACAGAACAATAATATTCCATAACATTCATATACCATAATTTATTCAGCCACTCTCCAATTGATGGGCATCCATTCAGTTTCCAGTTTCTAGCCACTACAAAAAGGGCTGCCACAAACATTCTTGCACATGTGGGGCCCTTTCCTTCCTTTAAGATTTCTTTGGGATATAAGCCCAATAGAAACACCGCTGGGTCAAAGGGTATGCACTTTTTAAACATAGTTCCAGATTGCTCTCCAGAATGGCTGGATCAGTTCACAACTCCACCAACAATATGTTAGTGTCCCAGTTTTCCCACATACCCTACAACATTCGTCCTTGTTTTTTCCTGTCATCTTAGCCAATTAGTGTGTGGTGGTATCTTGAAGTTGTCTTAATTTGCATTTCTCTCATCAAGAGTGATTCAGAGAACTTTCTCATATGGTTAGAAATAGTTTTAATTTCTTCATCTGGAAATTGTCTATTCATATCTTTTGACCATTTATCAAATGGAGAATGGCTTGAATTCTTATAAATTCTTATAAATCTCTATATATTCTAGAAATGAAGCCTTTATCAGAACCCTTTCCCTTCTGATCTTGTCTGCATTAGTTTTGTTTTTTAAATCATATTTCCTTATGATCCATGTTGGGAGAGAAAAATCAGAACAAAAGGGAAAAACCACAAGAGAAAAAGAAAACAGGAAAAAAAAAACCTACTGTATTGATTTACATTCAGTCTCCACAGTTCTGTCTCTGGATGTGGATGGCATTTTCCACCCAAAGTTTCAATAATTTATTCCAACAAATATTTATTAAATGCTTTCTACGTGGAAGATGAGAGACAGTTTGGCCTAGCAGCTAGAAAGCCACCCTTGCAGGCAGGTAGTAAGTTCTACCCATAGCTCTAAGTTCTATTTATGACACATACTACTTATATGGTAGGCAATTCCCAACTTCCTAGATTTCTGGGTAAAGACAATAAATTGCAAAGAAGGTGCCAGCCTCCATTGGTAGAGGAAGTTTCTTCATATTAGAGTTCCCTCTACTGATAATATAATGTTAGGCATTGGGGATTAGAGATGGCAAAGGACACAGTCTTTAACGGGGAAAGGGGGAGAAATGATCTGACCAGTACAAAAATAAGCATGATGCAAAATAAAAATATGACAGAAAAAATACAGATAAAGACGATGTAATTTTTAAAAAACTACTCCCTCAAGGCTTTAGAAACAAAATTAGATATCTATTTTAATTATTTTAAAATGCTGTCACCAATATTTTTCATCTTTTCCATCTTATTGTCCTTGAATTGATTGTCATAGTGTATCATCATTAAATTAATAGAGTGAAAGACATTGAATCATAACCCCAATAACTATAACAATAATAATAACTGGAACAATTATAATAATAGCTACATAATAATAATAACAGCTAGATGATGATAACAAGGATAATAGAATATAATAATAGCTGGAGCTTTTAGGTTTACAAAGTGCTTTACTTGCATTATATCATTTAATCTTCACAATAACCCCCAGAGGGAGGTGCTATTCTGATTTCCATTTTCCAGATGAAGAAACTGAGGCTGAGAAAAGTGAAGTGACTTGCCTAGGCTCCCACAACAGGTAAGTGTCTAAGGTAAGATTTTAATTGGCTAGCATTCTATCCACTACACCATCTGATTACCATTTTTTCCAGATCAGCTGAAAGCAAAAAGAATACTAGAACAAAATAGTCTGAAGACTTGAGTTTGTAATGTCGAGTGCATCCTTATTCCCACATTTCTAATTTTCAATTTCTTTATAAAATGAAGGGATATTTGGACATGGCTAACTTAGGGATTTGTTTTTCTCATATTTGTTAATAAGAACCTGTTTTATTTCTTCCTCTCACCTACAAAATGGAAGGGAGAGAGGTGATGAGGAGAAAAAAAAAAGCTTGTTAATTGAAAAATAAATAAAATTTAATTTAAAAATATAATAAAAGTATTAATTAGAAAATATCTGGTATCCCTTCTGGTTCTAAATACTATGATCTCAACAAAACACTTTTTACACGTGAAAATGGCTTTTCCTCATGTAATCAGTAGAAATCCCATACAGTAAGAGCCTGGGTCCTAACCTTGGTAACAGATTAATGTAGTATTCTGGGTAATAGAGTACTGTAATGTTCTAAGTGATCTTAAATTTTAAAGTCCTCAATGACATGGGTCATTGTGCAATTTAAGTTATATCACTGAGTCTAATATGACTTGATTTTTTTATTTCTTTACAAGATTAGTTGGAGAATCTTTGAGGGGGCTGGAGGAGTTTTGAATAGAAGAATTTGAATTTATGATTTCATTGTTTCAGAAAGTTTCCTAATTAGAAAATTCCCTCTACCTATTTAGTCAGCCAATTGCTCTTTGTTTTATAGCTCTGGGTTCTGAGATTTTCAAGAACTTGCCCAAGAGCCAATACTTCCCAAAGCCAATATTTATATTTTTGACTGCTAGGCAGTCTCTTTAACCACTACACCATGCTAACTCTGGTTGGGAATACATTTCCAGAAACTTGCTCATCAATTATTATGTAATATCAAATGCATTTTCAGAAATGCAATGTTATAGCTTTTCTCACAATATAGAAATTCCCCTAAATTTTGAAATATGAAATCCCCTAAACAGGATTTAACTTCTCTGAGGGCAGAGATCATTTCAGTCTTTTTTTTTTTTTTTTTTTTGGTAGTTGTTGCTCTAAAGCTTTTCCCTCAGGATTCTGACCACAGGCTAGAAGTATGACCCATAATGGTACAGGGAAGCTGCACTTGGATATCTTCAATGAACATTCCTTCCCTCTTTTGAATGTCCCAGGCAAAGCTTTTGTTAACTGTTAGATGGACTGCAAGTATTTTTGTTTTGTTCTAATCTCAGTCCTAAACCACATCTGGCTTCAGAACTCTGGGTTCTTGGTAAGTATATGTTAAACTAATTGTAGTCAAAAATATTGTTCATGGGATTAAAGACCTAAAGCTAGGAGAGACTATAGCATATGGTCATCTAGCTCAATTTCTTCATTTTACAGAGGCTCAGAAGCATTAAATGAATTGGGTCTCACAGCCTATATATCAAAAGCATGATTGGACTCCAATGAATACAGTTCTTTGCTTTCCTTTGAAATCAGAAAAGTTGATTCCCATCGGATTCTTCTGAATAAATCTGAATAACTCCAATATATTTTACATTAAAAGTAATATGTCTTTATTTCAAAGTTATTCTAATAATGTTACTAATATTATTACCCTACAGAGAATTTCCCTAATTTTGCAATGCTATTATTGCCCATTTAACATTTTATAAAGAACTCACACAAGGTAAGTGCTCACAAAGAGGTCAGAGGATGTGATACAAGGATATTCTCAAGGTCTCTCTGAAGAACTGTGGAATCGATCATGAAACATGGGAGACAATGGCACAGAACTGCCCAATCTGGCATGTTTTCATCAAAGATGGCACTGTACTCTATGAGCAAAGCAGAACTTCAGTAGCTCAAAAGAATGTGAGATGTGAATATTTAGAGACATCTCCATTCCAAATGTGTTCAGTTGAATCAATTTTTTTTTCCTACTTGGAAAACCTACTACTGAGCAATTCATTGAATCTCTGTTTGCTTTACTTTCATCAGTTGTAGTAAGGGGATAAAAATGGCATGTATTCCCAATCTATTTATAAGATGCTTAGCACAGTAAATAGTATATAGTATAGTAAACAAAGTAGATGTTATATAAATGCTAATTATTATTATCCTTTTGCTATACCATTCTCTTTTTAATTTAAGCCACTTTTGACATTTTTATCCTTTTTAATATAATTATGTAATAATTATATAATTAGATAATGCTGTCACTTTGATCTTTTTGTTGTTGTTGTTTGTTTGTTTGTTTGTTTAGGCGATTGAGGTTAAGTGACTTGCCCAGGGTCACATAGCTAGGGAATGTTAAGTGTCTGAGACCAGATTTGAACTCAGGTCCTCCTGACTTCAGGGCTGGTACTCTATCCACTGTGCCACCTAGCTGCCCCTGTCACTTTGATCTTTCAAGCTACCTGGTTCTACCTTTTTTTCATCTTGGTTTTGATTAATGCTTCCTTGAACTTAAAAAAAAAAATCACCTCCTTGCACTCTTTACTGCAAACATTTTATTACCTTTTTAATAACTCTCTGGCAGCCAAGTGGTACACTTAATAGAATGGCCCAGCTCTGAAGTCAAGAAGACATCTTTTGATTTTAAATCTGGCCTCAGACACTTACTAGCTGTGTGACTCTGGTTGAGTGGCTTAATTCTGCTTGCCTCAGTTCCCTTATCTATAAAATGAGCTAGAGAAGGAACTGGTAAACCACTTCAGTGTCTTTGCCAAGAAAACTCCAAATAGGACCATAAAGAATTAGGCATGACAGAAATGATTCAAGTATATATCAATATTAAATCCCTACCAATCACCATTTTTGTCTGATTTTATATCAGGTCCTCATTTTTTGATTCTGGGTTTCACTGGCATTCAAAAGGTGACCCCATTCTGATTCAGAAGTTTGTCTTCTCTGGCTATCTGCCACATCTGTTTCAGAAAAATAGCATTTTTGATCCAGCTCTGAAACAACTGATCAATGACTTTTTGTTGTTGTTTAATTGTTTCAGTCATGTCTGATTCTTCATAAACTTATTTGGGATTTTCTTGGCAAAGACACTATAGTGGTTTGTCATTTTCTTCTCTAGCTCATTACTCATTGTATTTGTTTTATTCTGAAGGTCTTACACTTTAGTTCTAGCTCAGCAGTGGATTTGTAAATTAAAACTGGAGTTGACCCGGCAGATGTCTCAATTGCCTTTGCTTATCTTCCCTTGTAACATTATTTAACATGAAAAAAACAATCCCAATAGTCTCTGACTGAATTCCTCATACTTCCTTAAACTTTGAACACTGATAGGCTTTTTATGAAGACTGTGAGAGATTTAGTCTCTTTCATATTAATCAATGAAAATATTAAGGGGACAGTTAATTTCTTCAGAATATTTGGCTCTCAGTCTCTAATGAAAAGCCCACCTGTGCCCAGAAATTATAACTGCCCAGCTAAATAAGGCAGCTCAATGGTGTTATAGTGTTTTGAACAAGAAGTGGGGTTGCAAGAGCACTTTATTTTCTCCTTGTCACATGAGTATAAACATTAAAGGGATTTAATTACACACACACATAAAAGAGGACTATATGTCTGTGAAATGTTCTCTCTCAGTCTGTAAACTGCTCATATGGTATTATTTCTAAAAACCTGCTTTCTTAATTTGACTTGTCTTCAACTCTGCAACAGGATATTTAGTCTGTAGTGTAAACATGATCATATTTCAGGCATAGGAGGATGACAAGTATTGAGAAATATTTTCTGAGAAATGAAGACACAAACACTAGTGGGAAAATATATAAAGCCACCTCTCACATCTGCAACTTAACTAAATATGCATTTTAGAGGACAGCCATCTTCCCATCTGAAGGCCCTCTGTATTAGAGTAAAATTTCACTAGATCAGCAGGATCAAACTCTCTCTCTTTCTCTCTCTCTCTCTCTCTCTCTCTCTCTCTCTCTCTCTCTCTCTCT
>JAJPUD010000006.1:515339-565602 GCA_023553655.1 Myrmecobius fasciatus
ATATATATATATATATATATATATATATATATATATAATATTTTCTGCTTGGCTTTTAAAGCCCTTCATTAGCTATCCTCTTCCGACCTTGCCAGTCTTCTTATACTTTACTGCCTTCCACTTGCTCCCTTCTACTCTAGAATACCATACTATCTCCCAACTCCTTTACTTTTCATTTATTCTCTCCTGTGCCTGAAATTGCCTTTCTTCTTTTCTTTCTATAAAAGACCTCTTCTAGTTTCCTTTTCCCTTCCAAATAATGACTGAGAATACGTCTGAGTTTACTTTTCATTTACACTGTATATATCATTTATGTACATAATTATTTGCATATTGCTTCTTTTCCTCCTCTCCCCCACACCCTTGGCATTAGTCCAACCCCTTTCCCTCTACTCCCCCTCCCCATAAAATGAGTTCTTAGAAGATAAGGATTATTTTTTATTTTTTTTTCCTCCAGATCCCCAGGGCTTAGCACAATGTCTGGCACATAGTAAGTGGTTAATAAATGCTTATTTACTGACATCCTTCATAATGCCAAAACAATCTTTTAAAAATTTTTTTGTATACTTATATAATGTTCTGGGGTTCAGACACTAAACAGATTCTTATCTTGTTTATAGTAAAGTAAATTACATTCATATTTAATCTTAAAGCAGTTCTGATATCCACATGTCACCAGCACACTTCAGCTTGACACATTCAAAAATGAACAACTTATGTCAGGACTCTGAGTAATTACTTCAGGAACTGTCACTTTTAGAACTCTGAGCAGAATTAGCTCACCAACAAGCTGTCCACATAGGGACAAATTATCGACTCCATAAATCCCTATAATTCTGCTTCTTTGTAAGCTTTGTGGTAAGGATGTCCAAGTGGCAATATTTAAAGCATTTAAAGCAATATTTAAAGTAGTTAGAAGACCTGAGTTTCAATCTAGGATCTGTTTTCTATGCTTATGTGATCTTGGACAGGCAAGTAACTTCACCTGTCAGGATTCAATTTTCCCTTCTGTGAGTTGAGGGGATAAGAATAGATGATTCTGATTCTATATTCCCACTATATCTTATATTGCCACACTTCTGGTAGAGACAGCAGTTGGGAAATGTTTTATGAATTCCTGAATACTACTTAAGCAGAAGAAAGGGTCCCTAAAAATCTACCAACTGTAGCATAGCTGAACAAACACACATTCACTTTGAGCTGCCTTTTTGACTGCTTCGAGTTTCAACAGATTCTTCATGAAATTCATCCTAGGAAAACATTCCTCTTCCTCTACTTCCCTAGGCTGCAGGAATAAGAAAAGTTCCTATTCCCACATAAAGTGAAGGAAGACTTTCTTACATGAGTTTATGGCAACCCAATCCTGCCCTTTAAGTCATATCTTTTTAATAGATGTACTTCAGTTATATCATAATGAAAATACTTTTAATAGACTAATAAAGGCTTATCATAAATTTTCAGTCCAGAAAGTTACAAAGCTGGGCTTTAAAAAAATTGTAAATACATTGCATCTCTGTGAGAACCTTTAACATTCAAATGTAGCCTCGGGCTTTTTTTTTTAAATAGAGGAATTTAAAACCTCACTTTTCTGTTACAAACAAATAACTTACTGCAATTGAGCTATTGTTAAGAAAAATTACATGTGTATGACATAATTATTCTGATAGAGAAGACCAAGATTGTTAACAAAAGCCCTGAATTTTTTCATTTATTTAACTCTTAAAAATTCAAACTCAACAAAGAAACTTTAATACTAAAGTTCAATTCCCATTTTCCATATTTCAAATTACAGAGATACAGAAACAATGTTAACTTCAGTTCCTAAAAAGACAATTATTTCATTAATACTCATCAAAAGAATTATAAATTTAGTAAGGGCTATCTTAAGGAGTATATCTGGGGTAGGCCAAAGGCTTACATGTACCCTGAATCTTTACTAAAAGACATGTATGATCAGCAGCTCCTAGTTCTAAAACCTCCCCTCCCCCTCATCATGTGATGGCAGAAAGTGAGAGGGATTTGTTGAAAGATTATCAATTGAGCCAGGAAAAGTCACCCACTCTGTAGTCTAAAATGAATAAGGAGAGACAGTGCTTGATCTTTATTAAAACAGCCACAAACAACTCCATTTTCCCCCATACTCCTTTGAGGAAGGAAAGGGATTTCTCTTTCTTTTCTCTTTCCCATCAGCAGCTTTGGTGGCAATATACACAAAAAAGTAACCCTAAGTTCCTGTCTGCCTCTTATGTGTTCTCAGAGCAGAAGTCACCAAACAAATGACCCTAAGAAATAGATGTTTCTATCCTCAATAGTTAACCTGGTGAACTGAGAAGGTTAGAGTCCTTGAATTGGTGTTAGTTGACTAGTGAGAGATTTTTTCAGCTACACCCTTCATGGAAGGGGAAAATGAACATAAACAAGAGGTTCAGCTATGACATAGTTGGCCCAAGAGACCTGGACTTTTAGTCTCTGCCTAAAGGGTAACTGAGTAGGGGAGTGGATAGGACAATGACTCAAAGTTCAAATCCAGTCTCAGACAATTACTAGCTTTGTAACTCTGGGCAAGTTACACAATCCTTTTTGCCTCCCGAAAAAAGAGGAAAATTTCTACCTAGACAATACAGATTGAAGTGAAAAAGAATCTTCCTGTTTTAGAATGCAAGTATGACAGGAAGAACACAAAAACTGGCTTTTTTTTTCCTTTTGCCATTCTTGTAGAAATTATTTTCTTGATTTTGCTTGTTTAACTTTGCTTCTGTTCATTTAAGTCTTCTCAGGTTTCTTTGAATTCATCACTTTCACAGTTTCTTACAGGGAGTTATTTTCTATTTCACTTACATGACATAATTTCTCTCATTCCTTTTTAACCTATGTCTCAGTTCAAGTTTCCCATTTCACCATGTTTGACTATTAACTTTGGAATTTTTCATTAACCAGATTAAAATGAAATGTGATCCATGACATGCTTGAGGAACTACCTCTAGGCACGTACATACTATCATGTTCTAATCTAAGCTGTAGGGCATCATGATTCCTAATACAACCTTGTACTTAATCATTCATATCACCTAAACTACAAAGATAAGTAAATGATGAAGGATTTGGACCAAGTTAAATGGAATTTTTGGAAAATGGAAACTTTTCAAATCTTGGGCTGATGCAATGTCAGTTAATTATATTTTACTTAGGTGTACTTCCTTATTCCTCACACACAACTTTTTGAAGATAATCCAGTCAAAGAATCACCAGTCTCTTTAGCTTTTAAATTTTTCTTTAGAAAAGGGCCCCTAAATCTCATGGATTACAGTAAAGAATGCATCACAAAAATCCTGCATCAACAGTTGAAAATATTTTGGGGATAATTATTATTACAAAATTTAATAAGCTGAAAAGTCAATCAGAAGCTAGATAGAGAAAGCTAGGTGAGACTCAGTAGGTCTGAAGTTAGAAAGATCTGAGTTCAAATCTTTCCTCAGAACCTTACTAGCTATGTCAGCCTGAGCAAATACCAACCTCCATTTCTACTACAGTTTCTCCAGATATAAAAATGGGAATAAGTATAGCATTCATCTCACAAGGTTATTATGAGGATCAAAGTATTTGACATAGTCCCTGACACAAGGTGCATTAAATAAATGCTTCTTTCCTTTCTTAAAAAAAAATCAATCAGTAAGCACTACTTAAGCACTGCATTCCAGATACTATAATTAATGCTACATACAATCTAGAAGCTTACATTATACCAAGGGAGGAGTCATATTCAGAGACCAAAAATGTAGACTGTATATTAAAAACAAATCAGTTATTGAAAGTATGGGGATTGTGCATGAATGCTTGAGAGAGTTAAGGAAAAGCCTTTTCAAAAGATGACTTTTAATTTCAACCATAAAAAGAGCTTGGGGGTTCCAAGAACAAGAGATAAGAAGCATTCCAGATAAGAGGAATAATCAGTGCAAAGATATAAAAGATGGATATACCCTGAGATGATACAGACTAGATTTTGAAGAATCTAGAAACTGAAACAGAATGAAGATGCTAAGGTAGTTTTCCTTAGGTATAAGAAATGGAGTATAATTCAATTCATTCACTGCTAATTTTGTCATGAATACTCTATAGCTTTTATCTGACTAGAATGGGCTCATGAGCTGGCCCTTGAACACAACCTTATTATCTGCTTACATCATTCCCTCCTCCTTCCCCATCATACCCTCAACTAAAATCTTGTACTAAAAGGGCAGTGAGTGTTCTGCGTGATTTTAGATTGTCAGCCTTGTTTAATGAGAGCAGGATCTGATTCTAATTATATCTTGAGAACATTCTCCCATGGAGTCAAATTGGTTGAGAATCAGATGCTTAGATGCAAGTGCCAACAGATTATGACTGTTGACATTGATGTCTGCCCCCCAGCCTGGTAGAGTAAATCTAACATCAGACACCTGTTCTCCAGACATGGATAGAGCACTTTGTGTATTGGTCCTTTAGTAATAATAGTCTTATTGCCAGAGGCTCCATTAGACATAACTCTCTGGTGTTATGAAAAATGCAGGGAAAAAATGAAAAGAAAATGCTGCTTCCTTCTAACCCAATTATTTTTTCTTATTTTAAAATTTACAGCTGAGTGCTTCAAGAACTTGCTAGAATTACTTTAACAATCTTTTATAGGCCTTCATTGTTGCCAAGATGGTTTACTTAAGTTCTTAACAAGCTACTGTAACAGCCGATTTATCTGTCTACATTTACAGAGCCCATCATATGACACATTAGTCTAAGCACAGGTCTCATTAAATGCCACTTAATTCACTCACAAGAGGTTTTTCAGGCTATGTACCAGCTAGTACTGAAAAAATTCAGAGAAACACAGTAAGAAAGCAAATGTTCTTTTAAAACACAAGAGAAAAAATGAGTAAAAAACAATAATTTATTTGCAAAGAAAATAAATTGTGATCTCAGAGGAGTTTAGTCAAAGAAGTCTGTGTTATTTTCTTGAAGAAGTTTGGAAAAAGATGTCCAAGATAGAGATTATCATGTAAAAATGAAACCAAGTAAGGACAGTAGGGCTGTTTTGGCCTTTATTTGAAATTAGTGTGGGAAACAGCTGTACTTTCTCTGTTGCTCAACATCCCACAATAAATGTTAATTAAGACTTTGCCAATCAGCAGGGCAGATGTGAATGTATGAAGCTATGTTGGGGTCTTGTATGTAAAGACTTGACCCTCAGACACTTAGAAAGAGAGGTTCCAAAAACAATAAATTCCATTTTTAGCTGTGAGACAATATTTGCCGAGCTGTTAATTCTAGGAGAAAAATACCATGCTCTCTATAATTATTAAGAAACATTTTAAACAGATCCTATGTTGTTTATATAGACTGAATGAATAAAATTAAGCCCTGCTCCACATTTTGCTCACTTCTCAAAATTTTCCTCAATTCCTAATATAATTCATTCAATCCTCATCTTTTTAAATAAGAGAGATTTCTATTGTAAATCTTTTTTTTCTTATTGAAGAAAATCCTGAGAGCATATACAATTTATTAGATTTTAGAAACCTGTTTACCAAACTTCACTAACAATCCATTGTGAATCCTCTCAAATAATTTCTGCCCTTTCCCTATAAAACCTATATGGTTCTCTGCTCTCAAAATGAATCTGTTGGTCTCCGAGGAGATTTTGAATTTATGGTTAAAAAGTCATTTCATTTTTTCCTTTTCAAAACTAATAATTCAAAATCAAGAATATTTTGTTTTTTATTTGTTTTTTATTAAAAGGTAGAAAGATATAAAAACACAAAGAAGGAAGGAAGAAAGGAAGGAAGGAAGAAGGAAAGAAGGAAGGAAGAAAAAAAGAAGGAAGAAAGAAAGAAAAAAAAACACAAGACACCTTCTTGCTTTATAAATAAAGACTTAGAAATGAGTATGGCAGGGATGTGGATGTTGGAAAGGAGTGGCATTTCCTTTTCTTGAAAGATTTGTTTTCAGTGATTTGATTTATTGCCATTAGGAGTTTTCCCCACTCTTTCCATGTTCCAGCTGGCATAAGTTTTATTTTCCTGAGGACTGGCAATACCCACCAAAAGGCTAATTGCTGAGAAGAAAGGGGGAAGTTCAAGTTCATTCTGGTGTCTTAGCAGTGTGAGTAATTTGTGTAAACCTTGGAAAACAAATGCTTTATACAATGGAATAAATACTTCTTAACACACACAGATAATGATGCTGACCCTCCATTAGTGGAACATGTGATTTGGCTTAGTTGTCTAAAAGTAGTTATGGTTTCTTCACTGAGTTAATGCTCTTCCTTGTACATTAAGCATCACTTAACACAATGCCCATTACAAAGTAGGTACTTAAATGTTTACTGATTTCTTAAGAGCAAAGCTATGAATATTGCCACTAATGGTAATGGGTACAGAATGAATTTAAATAATATAAAAATTTAGCCCTCAGTTAACTATGATGCCTATTCTCAATCTTAATTAAATTTCAAAGACATTAATTAAGCATCTACACATGTATGAGCATGATCTACATAAGAAACAGAATGATGTAGTGTATGTAATGGACTTGGCTCTTTTCAACAGTGAAGTGATTCAAAGCAATTCCAATAGATTTGTGATGGAAAGATACATCCATATCCAGAGAGAGAACTATAGAGACTGAATAATGTGCATTAAAACATAGTATTTTCACTTATTTTTGATGGTGGTGATATTTGTATGCTTGCTTTATTTCCACTGTCATTCCCTGCCCCCTTCTGATCTAATTTTTCTTGTGCAATATGACAAATATGGAAATAAATTTAGAAGAATTGCACATGTTTAACCTATATCAGATTGCTTGTTGTCTAGGGGAGGGGAAAAGGGAGATGGAAAGAGAAAAATTTGGAACACAAAGTTTTGCAAAGTTGAACTTGAAAACTATATTTTCATGTATTTGGAAAAATAAAAAGTTGTATTAAAAAAGAATGATGTAGTGTAGGGGTTCTTGACTTTTTCTGTATCATGACTCCCTGGGGCAGTCTGGTGAAACCTATGCACCCTTTCTCAGGATAATGTTTTTAAATGAATATAATAAAATACATCAAATTACAAAGGAAACCAAACCAATTGAAATAGTTCTATCATCTGTATCTATCCATCTATCTATTCATCCATCCATTCATATATCTTTATCTACCTCTACCCAACTATGAACATATGAATCTATGAGTCTATAATCTATGTATGAATCTATCTAATTCACATTCCCCAGGATAAGAACCTCTCCTGTGATCAATAAAGGGATGAATTCAAAATCATAAGAGCATGGGTTCATAGTTTGCTTCTGAAACATAAATGTGGGTGATTATGGGAGGTGATTTCATCTGTTAGGGCTCCAAATAGCTCTCTCTGACCATAAATTTCAGACAAGTCCCTCATGTGTATCAGTAGAGGGAGTTTCCACACTAAAGGTTTCCAACACTAATGAAATTACAACTTCAGATTAAAAAAAAGCATACACATGAAAAACAATGAATGGAAATGATGAAAAATCATCTCTTCCCTTAAAAGGTCTTAAATTTAACAGGGAAAATAAAATATTTATTCAAATAAATACAACATGTGTAAACTATATAAAACAAGGAAAAGGAGGTTATTTTTAGCTAGTTGAATTAAAGAAGTGACATGGAAAAAGTGATTCTTGAGATGGCTCTTATAAAGAACAGGTCTTTAATAGGTAGCAATATGGATCGTGTGGTCCAGGTATGGTCCAGGTATGGGGGATGATGAGTTTGATTAATAAATGCAGAAGAGGGCAGACAGAGATCTTCCTAGTTTCTATGAATGAATAAATGAGACTGGACAATGCTTAGTAGTATAGCAGTACAGTGAAATATAGAGCACATGAATAGAAAGAAAGTGAAATAATTTGTAATTTTGTAAATTTGTAATGTAAAGTAATGTAAATATAAATTTGTAAAATTAAGTTGAAGCCATATTTATCAAGAAACATTCATAGCAATTCAACATTTATTGAGTAATACTACTTTCAAATGTACCTTATCCAGAAAGAAAGAGGATTCTTCAGAATAATAAAGATATATATGTAGTGTCATCAGTAAAAAGGCAATGATGGGACAGTTGGAAGAGAACTGGAATAAGAATCTGGATTCAAATCCAGAGTTTTCTGCTTATTATTTATGTGAACCTGAGCAAATAAATGAACTTTACTGGTCCTCAATTTTTTTCATGAGAAAAATGAAGAAGTTGGATTAGGTAGCTTCTGAGATCCATTCTAACTCTGAGTCTATATGAATCTCTATGAGAACTGTGTCTGTCAAAGAATACTGAAGTCTAGGCTAAGGAGAAATAGCCAGAGGAAGAGAGAAGTTAAATAACTTGCCCCGAGTCACACAGCTAATCATCAATGTCAGATTTGGGATTTGAACCATTCAGTTCTCGTCTCAGAACCCATCACAGCACTGTCTTTTAATGAAGTTCCAAAAGTAACAAAATAAAAGAGAGTACTAATGTCCTTCTCAGTATTTTCTATGGGCTCAATTTATTCTGCATAATTCTAATAACAATATCTAGCATTTATAAATATGTACTATTAAAGGTAAATCATCATCATTTAAATATAAATATGTAGAATTTAAGTTTTGCAAAGTATTTTATGTATTTTATCTCATTTGAGCTTCACAACAACTCTGTGAGGTATATACTTTATCCCCATTTTATGGAGTAGGAAATAGTCTAAGAGAAGTTAAATCTCACAGCTAAAAATATCATGCTTCATGATCAACATATCTATTTGGGAGGGTGCCCTATCTATCCAATAACAGCTTCATTTACAAAGCTACAAATACTTAGGGCAAAGTAAAATGTAATCTCTTGAATGAAAGCTCCTTGTGAATTTCCTGAATGAAACCTTCATCTATAGTTGGAAACTACTCATCTTAATAGGAATGCAATTTTATATCAACATTAAGAGGATCGGCACTATGTAAATTTAGACAATACTAATAGCAAATCAACAGCAAGTCAGTCTATCTGAAATCACTGAAGATGATAATGAAAACCAGAAGTTGATGCTTTGGTAACTAGGCTGGCTTTATTTGAATGTAAAAAAGCACCAAAGCCATAAAACATTTATAAGACTCCTCAATATAACTCAGGTAATTTTAACTGAGGAGACATAACTCTTTGTTATTGTCTCAAATATAAAATGCCATCACATCATAAAAACAGAAATATAGGACAATTGTATCATTCAATTTTCCCCATTCTTTCATTCCTTTAAGACACATTCACCCTTTTCAACATAAATGAAAACATTATGGATAGTTTCACTATTATTTACATTGCAACCTAATCAGCAGTACTCAACCTTTTCTTCAGACAATTGCAATTGGCAAACTCTGCTATAGAAAGTTGGATTGAAGAAAAATGTGATCACAGTCTGTTACTGCTCTAGCTGCACCTATAATTTGGTTCCCTCTTTGCACAAAGAATTGGTTTCCATTTGACTATTTAGGCAATACTTGGAGTAGGGGAAGCAACTGGATTGGTCCTTTGGCTCATCTTTCAAATCTTTTCTTTCCTCTTTTTTAATCCCCTTTTCTTTCTCTCTTTACCCTTCTCTCTCTCTTTTTTTGTTTTCTACATTTTTATTGTGCTCTCTGCTTCCAAAAGGCCCAATTAATAAATGAGAAAAAGAATATGAGTTGAGTGGGTGGGAGGAAAATTTCAGTCCTTTATTTTCTACTGTAAATCCAAGATATAAAAGCTGGAAGAACAATAAATGAGAGAGTTCATGAGAAGTATCCTGCTCTCATTTTTTCATGTGGTTTGGTGAGTTAGACAGATTTGAAGCTGGAAAGGACCCTGGAAATCATTTAGAATAATTCCTTCATTTTACAGGGACCCAGAATAGTTAAGTGACTTATTGAAGGTTACACAGTGGCAAAGCTAGAATTTCAATCCATATCCTTTGACTCCAAATAGTTTTTTTTTCTCTTTACTTTGACTATTTCTAGAATTTGAGATTTCACCACATGGATACGCTTTCCATCAATTCAGAAGAATAGATATGGTATAAAATAATGTTGCATGCTAGGCAACATTCTGGTAAAGAGCCTTTCTAAATTTAACAAGTTTGGTTAACAGATAAATACCATACTATTTATTTTTAGACCCATTCTAGAATCACTTCAGCTCTGATGGGCTGGAGATGACTTTCTACTGGTAGGGTCTTTAAAAGCCCTGGATCATTTCTACACCATGATGAAATACCAGAATAGAATTTTAGTGAGAAAGCTCCTCAAAAAATTGCTATTTCACTCCCTTCTCAAAATACTTTGAAATATATATATATGTATATATACATATATATAAACATATGTATATATTTATATATGCACACATGCATGCATGCACATGTAATTAATTCTATGAATAATATATTAATTCTATATATAATGTTATATATACATATATATGTATGTGGTACACACACACACAATTAGAACACTCCGTTAGAATATAAGTTCCTTTACATACCCTTTGATCCAGCAGTGTTTCTACTGGGCTTATATCCCAAAGACATCTTAAAGGAGGGAAAGGGACCTATATGTGGAAGAATGTTTGTGGCAGTCCTTTTTGTAATGGCTAGAAACTGGAAACTGAGTGGATGCCCATCAATTGGAAAATGGCTGAATAAATTATGGCATATGAATGTCATGGAATATTATTGTTCTATAAGAAACGACCAGCAGGATGATTTCAGAGAGGCCTGGAGAGACTTGCATGAACTGATGCTAAGTGAAATGAGCAGAACCAAGAGAACATGGCAACAGCAAGATCATACAATGATCACTTCTAATGGATGTGGCTTTCTTCAACAATGAGATGATTCAGGCCAGTTCCAATGATCTTGTGATGAAGAGAGTCATCTATACCCAGAGAGAGGACTATGGGAACTGAGTGTGGATCACAACATAGCATTTTTTCACTCTTTTTGTTGTTGTTTGGTTGAATTTTGTTTTCTTTCTCATTTTTTCCTTTTTGATTTGATTTTTCTTGTATAGCAGGATAATTATATAAATATATATGTATATATTGAATTTAACACATATTTTTACCATGTTTAATATATATTGGACTACTTGCCATCTGGGGAGGGAGTGGGGGAGAGGAGAAAAAAATTGGAACACATGGTTTTGCAAGGGTTAATGTTGAAAAATTATCCATGCATATGTTTTGAAAATAAAAAAGCTTTAACAAAAAAAAGAACATAAGTTCTTTGAAGGCAATTACAGTTTCACTTATGCCTTTGCATTCCTGGCACTTAGCAAGATGCTTGGTATATAGTAAGTACTAAATGAATGAGCATTGCTTAATGAACTCTAAATAAAAAATTATCATTAAAGAATTGGAAACAGTAATAAAAGCAGCTAGGTGGCAGAGTACATAGCACACTATTTAGTGGTAGGGAGATTTAAATTTGAATCCTGTGTCAGACACTAATTGTATGACTCATGTCTCTCAGCCTCAGTTTCCTCACCTGTCAAATGGGGATAATAATAGCACATACCTCCTAAGGTTGTTGCAAGGATCAAGTGTGGTATTCATTGTAAGATGCATAGAACAGTGCTTGGCACAAAACAAGCACTATGTAATTGTTAGCTATTATTACTACTCACCTTAAAAGGAATACTTAATTATTATTATTATTACTAATAATAATAGCATCTTTCTCATAGGGTAATTGGGGAGGTCAAATGAGACAACATACATAACATTCTTTGTAAGCTTTAAAGAGCTATATAGATATTAGCTATTCATGTTAACTGAGAGGTTAAATGATATATATTTTTGAAAAGGCCATTAACATTTCTTTTTCTTTCAAATATCATTATTGACTGGAACCCCAGTCTTCTCTGGCTCACTTGACAGATGAAGAAACTGAGACAAACCGGGTTAAGTGACTTGCCTAGGTCACTCAGTAAGTCACAGAGGCTAGCTTTGAACTCAAGGAGATATGTCTTCCTGACTCCAAACCTGGCATTTTATCATGTCACCTAGCTAGTCCATCTATGTTTTATTCTGTATTTATTTTAAAAAGTATTTCCCAATCATGTTTTAATCTGGTTTTAGCTGCACTTGTGGACTGTATTTGACACTTGTTTGTAAGCCCCCCTCCTACTCTGGGGTTAACAGTTCAAACTATAAAGAATCCTTTCAACTGTAAAATTCTATGATTCTGTGGCTGATTAAAATGGCTTAGGGGAATTCTGGCTGTCACTGGGGGAATGACAGACCTTCAAGGACTTTTTTTTTAATACAACATTCTTATTAGCATGGTGTAATAGAAAGGGTCTTGGATTAGGAGGTAGAAAATCTAGGTACCAATCTTGCTTCTTCCACTTGGTGGAAGCCAGATGGTTAACCTCTCTGGACCTCACTTAACTATTTTTTCATAATGAGAGAGATGGACTAAATTTACTTGTAAGGTTCTCTCCCAATGTCAAAGTGTGATCCTAGTTCATTTTTATTTAAGATTCATGCTTAGAGCAGCTTGCTTTTCAAACATTTATTAGTTTGGTTGCATTTTTGAAGTCTTCTTTGTTTACCAACTGCCTTTGTGAAAATCTTTGGAGGGTCTCTGAGGGTCTCTGAAAGCCACGATATGTAGAGCATTAACGTTCTGAAAACTGCTTAGGTTATTCTTCTTAAATATGAAGTTTAAAACCTGGGTCTCTAATGCAATATAGACCCTGATTGATTAGATTAGAAAAATAAAAAACCATTTTAGGAGGGTAGATACACTTACCTCAACATGCTGACAAGTTTGAATGAGTTTTGCCAAAAGTGTTTCCAGTTCAGTATTCCTCTTAATAAGGTTGGTGAGGTTACTTTCTAAGTTTTGCTGTTATAAAACAAAACAGGAAAGGGAAGAGAAAAAGAAATCATTACTGGTCTGTATATATAATAGCTTCATTAACACAGCAAATCACAATTGGTATCTGAATTTTCTTCTTAAAAAATCAACATGAAATTTATGCAACTCCAGTGGCACAGTGTTTAAAAAGGTCACAGTGCACATGCTTGAATGCTTTCTGAAGATTGTATTTTAATGAACTTTTTGGAAATGTAAGAATGTGATACTTAGATTTTTCCTTTTTTACCTTTGATTGTTTGACTCTCTGAGGAAGCTATAATTGAGCATCTATTTATAAGTTACTTTCTAGGTCATGAACTAGAAAGAAAGAAGGTTAGCTGGTTTATATATAACCTCTCTTAAACTGGAATTGTTAATAAAATATCCAAATAGCATACTAGATACATCTGTTGATTTGGGGATTTTGGTATATCTGCTGAGGTTAGCTAAAAGTAGTTAGGTTGAATCTTCCCAGAATTAAGATGCTTAGAAATTTCTCCACTGGACATTCTTTACTTGGAGTCATGGCATGTCTAATTGAATATGCTCATTAGCATATTCTGCTTTTTCTTTTTTAAATACTGCTGCCAGATTAATTTTCCCTCAATGCAGCTTTCATCATGTCAGTCCCTTGCTTAATAAACTACAATGACTCTTTCTGCTTATATAGAATCAAGCTCTGCCTGGTATTTGGGTCCTACACACTCTGCCTATTAAAATTCTACCTATTTGGTCAGGCCCAAATCAAATATCTCCTTATCTGTGAACTATTTCCTGATTCCCCCAGTTAAAAGTATTTTTTTTAACCTTGTCTTCCACAAAATTTTATACCTTTTCTTGCTTCTAATTTCTCCATATATAATGCATCTAAATTCTTTAATCCCTTCTGATATGTTCTTACCAGAATTCTTTGTTTATCCATTCTCATTTATTTTTCCTCAGGAATCAACATAGTATATATTCCCTTCTTAATGCTACTTTTCTTAAATCTAGAATGTCCCTATTGCTGTGCTGAACAAAAAGTTGGTGTTCAGTAAATACTTATAGATTCCTATAAACCAAATACACTGCTATCATATTATCAGGAACCAATATAATTCATACAAAGGCATTAAAGAAGGTGCAAATTATTTTAAATAATTGTTATAATAAAACATAAACTAGAAGTTTCAGTCTCTGAAACTTAGGTAAGCTTCCAGACTTGCATTTAAGTGAATTCTAGAAAAAAAAAATCAAGAAGACTAACCCTTGTCCTTTGTTTAAATATGTTTTATACTAGAGTTGTTTCATCTTAAAGGAGATAGAGTACCCTTAGCAGTCATTAATTAGTATGTCTATACTTGACATACTCAGAGGATACAAAATCTCTAATTTGGAGATCAGTTGCCAATCAACATTGATTGGCTCTCATAACTTCCTAATCCAATGTTCATTCATTCTAGGGTGAGTGATGTCAAGCCTTAATTTCTGTGGACACTGTGGAAAAGTCTTAATTTTTCTGGGTTTAAGTTTCCTCATCTATAAAAAAAGTGTGTTAGACCTCATGGTCTCCAAGACTCCTTCCAATTCTAAATACACAATCCTACAAAATCATAGGTCAGTTCCACAAAACATGTACACACAACCAAAAATTTTACTAAGACAATTTTTTAAAAATTGTACAGTTTACTTAAATATAGAAAGAAAAAAAAACAATTATAGTTTACTTATAGAAAGAAGAAAAAAATCTCCCTCAATGACCTTAGATGCCATGACATTTCTTAATTGTGTTGTATTTACTCTTAATTAGCCTATATTTATCTATAATTCCCATTAAAATGACTGCAGAATGTCAGTTTTTAAAATAGCAACAAGCATGTGTTAAAATATATATGCAATTGAACTCCAAAGAGTTAACTGATGAATTCTGAATACAGACTAAAGCATGCTTTTTTTACTTTCTTTATTTTTCTTGTTTATTTTTTGTGAGTTTTTTTTTTTTGCAGCATGGCTAATATAGAAATATGTTTTGCATGACTTCACACATATAATGCACATCACATAACCTTTCTTAATGGGTGAGGGACAGGCAGGAGGGAGAGAAAGAACTCAAAATTTTTTTTAAAGAATATTAACATTATTTTTACATGCAATTGGTAAATATTTAATGAAATATGCACACACACATATATTTATGTGTATATATGTACACATATGTACACACTTATATGTATGTATATATGCAAAAAGAAAAAAATGTCAATCTAAGGAAGCTTTTTATTTGTTATTTTAATCATTCCTTAATTCAGATATGAAACTTTTAAGAAGAGTCAAAATGTTTTGCTTCTCCATTAACCTTCTCACATTATAATCAGCACATCTTTATGCCATTTTGTGGAGCATAGTTCAACAGCTAACTTACTATAAGCAGGAAATGCTGGAAACTGATTTTTCTAGAAAACATTAAAGGAAAAAATTGAGATATTTGCTGAGCTATCTAAACTTTGGGATAGTCAATGTCTTATCTAAAATGTGCACTGTCTAAAGCTAGTAGGCAAAAGATGCCACACTACACATTATCTAACACTATGGCTTTACAAACATCTGTTGGTGTTTTTTTCTTTCTTTTTTTTTTTTTTCTTTTCAAATACACACTCTGAGGAAAATCTGCTTTCAATCAACTAATACATATAACTAAAGCCTGTGGTTAAAAAACACAAACCTATTTTGATCCTTTGGGGTTACATAAAGTCAAATGGTACATATGTTATCCAAGCTGGAAGAGAAAGTCAGAGTGGTTTTAAGGTACAATAAAGGGAAATAAGGCTGGCAGAGAGACTGAAGTCCAAGTTATACCAAAGAGGCTGACAAAGCATGAATAGAATATTCCAGAATTGGGATGGTGTGAGAGAGATCCTAGTTCTTTAGTTTTAGACTATACATTAATGAACATTGGCTATTTGTAAATTTGTGGTAGCTTTCTTGGCTCCAGTGATGCCACAAAGCATTCAACAGCTCATATAATTTCTTTTTCTCAGTTGCTTTGACTAAAAAGTCAGAGGAAGAACAATATATTCCAGTTGGCTATGGAGATCCCAAAATTTCTATATAGTGGAAAGAATAATTACTGAGTTTCCTGTTCCCAAGTCAGAAACTTTAATATTCTTATACTGCCATAATCAATCAGAAGAAAAAAACAACCAAATCCATAAACTGTTTTCATTGGTTTCCAAATTCATTCTTCTTGTTTTTTAAATAAATCCTTAATTTAAAAAAATTAAGTATCAATAAAATAGTTTGTCAGTTTTAAAAAAGTTACTTAGGAAAAAAATGAAGATAAACCAAAAGGTCTAATCTGTTTATTACTTGGTGGAATAGTAACCTTCTGGGGCACTTCCAGGAACCTTAACTTATGAGAAGACCATGTTGGAAATGCTGTATAAAAACAAAGTTTTCTGTTGCTACCTGTCCATGATTAGTCATAGACAATTCTAAAACCTTTCAGCAGACCAACAGAGCATGCTTGAGTTGCATTCCATAAAAGAGAGGCCACATGGGCTGCTTGTCTTTCCTGGAGGCAGCAACAGAACAGCAAATTGTGTCCAGAATGCCTAGACTGCTCATATTTAACCTTTTTTTCAATCAGTTCAAAAACTTGGCCAACTTAGAACATTTGAATCTGTAGGACAAAACTACACTGGTTTCATATCCATCCACAATTTAACCTAATGGAGTATATGACTCACAGAATTACTCAATTTGCTTTTATAAGAACTTATTTTCATTGCTCCAAGATACATTATTTAAAGTTCAATTTGAGCTACATGATCAGACATCAGGTTCAGATATATATCCATATTTTGTATTTAAGATCTTGTAAATCTTTTCAGTTAAGATTAGGATACCCGGCATTTTTGAAAAGTTAGATTTGTCACCTATTTCCTCACTCACTGGTGAAAACTCATGCTCCCCAATAGCTAATTACTTAGTTTTCCTAAAAATTAGCTTAGTTTCCTTCATTCTCTTTGCTGTATTCTGCCCCATCTATTCTGTTTGGCAGTATTTTTTTTTTTTTTTTTTTTTTTTAGCTTTTTTGCTGAGGCAATTGGGGTTAAGTGACTTGCCCAGGGTCACACAGCTAGGGAATGTTAAGTGTCTGAGACCAGATTTGAACTCAGGTCCTCCTGACTTCAGGGCTGGTGCTCTATCCACTGCGCCACCTAGCTGCCCCATGTTCGGCAGTATTTCAATAACAAATGTATAAATTATTCTGATTGATAAATGATTGTTAATCAATTGTTGTCCAAACACTTTTTTACATTCCAGGCATTGTTCTAGTCAGTCAGCCAATAAACACTTATTTATCCTTCCCTTTTTATATATATTTTTATTGTTTTTCCTTAATAGTATTTTATTTTTCCAAATTCATTTTTGTAATATTTTGTGTTTCAAATTTTTCTCCCTTCCTCCCTTACCTCCCCCCTCCAAAGACAGCAAGCAATCTGATATGGGTTAAATACATATAATACTTTTAAACATATTTCCATGTTCGTCATTTTGTACAAAAGAAATTAGAACAAAAAAAAAACATGAGAAAGAAAAAGCAAACAAACAAAAAAAGGGTGAAAATACTATGCTTTGATTCACATTCAATTTCTATAGTTCTCTCTCTGGGGGAAGATGATATTTTCTTTTTTTTTTTTTTGGAAAATTTTATTTAATTTGCATAACATATGTGTGGGTAATTCTTCAACATTAACCCTTACATAGTTTTCTGTTACAAATTTTTCCCCCCAACTCCCCATCCTTTCCCTAGATGGCAGGATATCCACTACATGCTAATTATGTTAAAATACTTGGCAAATCGAATATATGTATACATATTTCCAAACTTATCATTGTTGTGCAAGAAAAATCGTATCTACACAAAAGACATATCAGATAAAGGAAATACAATGTAAGCAAACATCAATCAAGAGTATGGGAATGTTATGTTGTGGTCTATATTTCACATCTCTCTCTCTGGGTGTATATGGCTTTCTTCAGTGAACAGTTGGAAGTGGTTTGAAACATTTCATTGTTGAAGGGAGCCATGTCCATCAGAATTGATCGTCATATATTCTTGTTGTTGCCATATATAATGATCTCCTGGTTCTGCTCATTTCACTCAGCATCAGTTCATGCAAGTCTCTCCAGGCCTCACAGATGATATTTTCTATCTCAAGCCTTCAATAAACATTTATTAAGCTCAAAAAATGTTTATTGAATCAAATAGAAGAAGCCCCTACTATGTGCTAAGTCTTACATTATATTGAATGCTAGGAATAAAACGACATGAATGACCAAAGTAGTATCATGTTGACATAGGTGCCAAAGGCGTCATCTATATGACAAAAATGGCATTTGGTGACAAAATTGGCAAAAAAAAGTTTCTGTTCTCAAGGAGCTCACAATCTAATGATGGAAATAATATGCAAATAACTATGGACAAACAAGCTTTATACAGAATAAATAGGAAATAATCATTAGAGGGAAGGAACCAGGATTAAAAGGAATTGGGAAAGACTTCCTATAGAAGCTAAGATTTTAGTTGAGTCATGAAAGAAGCCAGGAAGGTCAGAAGTCAGAGATGAGAAGGGAAAGCATTCCAGGCATGAAGGATAGCCAGAAGCAAAAAAAAAAAAAAAAAAAAAAAAAAAAAAAAAAAAAAAAAAAAAAAAGGCTTGAAGTCAAGAGGAGAAATTTATTTCTGGTTTGGGTAATAGTGAAGAGACAGACCAGTATCACTAGATCACTGAGTACATGGAAGGTTGTTGGTATAAGAAGATTGGAAGGGGGAGTGGAGGGCAAGGTTATAAAGGGATGTGAATGACAAACAGAAGATTTTATATAGGTAATGGAGGGAAACCCCATTGTTATATAGCTTGAAGGGAGGTAGAATAGATATTTTTAGCCATTTTTCTCCTCACCCTTCTCCCAGGGAAGTTTTAACTAATTCCAGAAGGAGAGACAGAAAGTTGGAGGCTATTCTGCTCTATTTAGGTTTGAAGACTATCTGCTTCCTTAAATATTGTTCCTAAGGGATTGATTTTGAGCTAACTTCTTATCGCTTTGTTATTATTAGAAGGGAAATCCCAAGTTCTATATCCAAGGATTGACCTCTTGGTGGAAAACCAAATACCATTTCCACAAATGAACCCACAAAGTGAATACCCATATTTCCAAATTATAACAAAACAGAAAGGTATACAGAGAAGGTATACATAGGAGAACAATTACCAAACAATACAGAGTGAAGGGGAGTCTCATTGGGATTGGATCCAGGATCACACAGCTAATGGTATATAAGACCAGATTTGAATTCAGGAAGATGAATCTTCCTTTCTCCTGGCCTGGCACTCTATCTACTGTGCCACCTAATACTTGTATATAGCAAAAATATAACCCAAAACATTTAATATTTGAATATTCAGCAAAAGGTGGCAATGCAAGTTATATTTGACAACCCAAACTAATCTTGTGCATAAAGTATTATCCTTCCATATTTCATATATTAATATTTTATGATTTGTTTTCTCCTCTAACTTTTGGTTTTGGCTAAATAAAGCTTTAGCTTTAGCCTAAAATGTGTCATTTTATAGATTAAGAAACTGAGGCCCAGAGAATAACTTACTCAAGTTCCCCCAGGTAACAAGGGGGAAGGACTGGGACTGGTTCTTAACTCTAAATCAATTCTCTTTCCAGTGAACCACACTGCTTCCTTTTATGTTTTGCCATTAGTCCACATGCAGCCCATTTCATTGTTCATTATCTTAAGTCACTTTATGGGAGAATGAATTAGGTTGATGACTATGGAAATGTCTCTGAATGGGTTCATTCTCAATGCATGGTTGTACTTTCTCTGTAGCATGCTATGAGTTTCATCCAAAGAAGGTAAATCCAATCTAACAGATGTGCGTTGTGTTTCCCTATCACACTGATACACGATCAAATAGTAAGTTAAGCAGACAAATGCTCCTAATTTTAGCCTTCTGAGACTTGTGCTTTAGAGTCAAGTTGCAGGGAATTAATGACTTGTCACTGAGCACTACTATTAAAATGTATGCCTGAAACAGGAGATTTCAGTAATTCCTTTTGGACTTGCCCAGGTCCTTAAAGAATGTTTGCTCTTATTCCTAAGTCTGAGCTAGAGTGTGTCTTTAATGTAGAACATTAGGGTCTGGATGCCATTCAAACTAAACACAGATCTGGTTTGTTTCATTCCCTAATATTCAGGGAGACATTCAGGAACTGCGTTCATACTCCTGATACCCAACACCACAGTGCTAAAGTGAGACCAGGATATGAACACATTTAATGCTACGACCCATATATTTTCTTCTGAGAAAATTTAATCACCCTTCTTAATAAGAAAACACACCCTTATTAACACATACCACCTGCATAAAAGGTGAAATTCTTTGTATGTAACTAAACTCTTCAGATTTTTTAATTATGTCTGTGATGTATGAGGCTACCTTCAGTTTCAACACGCAACAGACTACAACTATGTGTGATTTATATCAGTCTTATTTTTCCTAATGTCTCTTTCATTGCTTATGATAGTTACTGTATCCAAATACCCTGGTATGACATACCTTTGAGGAAATTACACACACACATACATACACTCCCCCCAATAAAAATACAATCTGCATACAAATTTAAGTCTAGTGTTCTAGGAAATACAGTTTATGAAAGTCTGAGATGTGATACTATATTTATCTTGTCAAGTTTTATCTGACATTCTGTTAACATTATAGAATCTGCCTCTCTTTTTTATAAATCCCATCAACTGAGGTTCAGAGTTTCATTTTAAAATATATAAAAGTATTCTATTTTAATATTAATAATCATGCTTAATACTTTCTAAAAATAAGATGAATGATTTTTACTCTGCTATAGCTATAATTTAGTTAATGTAGAATCTGATATTCATATTATACAGCATGTATATTTTTATTAATATTATATATGATTTTATTATATATGTATATGTGAAATATGTATGTTTTTGTTATATTAGCCTGTGAGCCTATATATATATAATGTTCAATATATAACTATTTCATTCTAAAAATATATTATGTCAATGTTTAATGAGAAGTGTGTGGCTCACTAGAGACCTTTGAACATCTCACAAAGAAAAGAATGTGATATTTTTAACTGGAATAACTGAATTTAAATCTCACATCTTCAATTTATTAGCTATGATGTAATATTAGGCAAAATGCTTTTATACTGTGAGTTTCAATTTCTCATTTGTAAAGAAAAAAAAGGAAGGGTGGATCAATGTGACCAATGGTCACTTTTTTATTGCTATATCTTTAAAATGCTAAAAATGAATGACTAAGATGATTATAGAACCATACAGATCAAGACAAGGATGGTACCTCTGATGACATTTTTATTACTCACTATACAGGTGAGACAACTCAAACTTGGGAAGAGTGAGATGTTCAAGTTCACCCAAGTAAATGTCTGAGGGATGAGATTTGAATCCAAATGCTCTGACTCGTAAGCTGGAGCTCTTTCTACTTTGCTTGGATGATGATAATGAGAATTTTAGAACTTAGCTTGAAAATTATTAATTGGAGATACATTTTAAGCAAATAGATTGCAATTTGTGTTTTTGGAATCCACAATCAAAGAATTATAGTTTATAAAGTTCAGATATATACTAGAGAAGCAGATTAGAATAGTACCCAGAGAATCGACCTCAGAGCTGGGAAAACTTGGGTTCAAATCCTTCTGACTACTGAAATAATAGGATTAAAATTCAAGACAACTCTCTAAGAAGAAATTACAGTGGAAGTGCCAATCAGTTTTGGCAGACAGAGTGTTTCTACCCACTGCAAATTTCCTGTACCACTGAAATAGCCTTTTATCCCTATCACTTGATACTCCTTAATTGGTAAAATAACTTTTCTTAATTGTAATCTCTTACTGTACATTACAGCTAGATAAAAACAGGATAAGAAAAGGTTAACTCATTTTACAGATTTGTAAATACTATCAATAAATTAATTTATCCAAACCATTTTTTGTGTATGTGCATCAAATAATCTCCTTTCTGCAAAATAATTTTTATATCTATGATAAACAACAATAGCATTAAGACTATTATTAAATTATAAAGTTAAAAAATGGATTTTTTTGTTTAAAAAAGACATCAACGAAAATTTCAGTAGCAGGAAAGACATTTTATGGGGAACTTCCATATTAGAAGACTTCTACTACTAGTGCAGGTCAGTGCCTTCTTAGGAAAATTACCATTTTAGAGGTTTGCAGAAAGTATTCAGTATTTAAATGGCTTGTTGAGAAAAAAAAAAAACTTAGGTCAAGTTTTTCAGACTTTAAGAAAAGCTTAGATATATATAATAATTTCTCCATATTTAATTATATAGATTAGCTAGAATATATTATATATGCCTATATAGAAGACAAAATAGGTCTCTTCACTAGATCAACCATGATTCTTGATAATAAACTGAGTAAAAATTTAGCCAAGTGCATATGTCCCAAATCATTCAATTTTCCATGTCACTAAACAAGCATGGCCCAGGGGTCTAAATACACTCAGAAATTAGCAACTATTCACTATTATATCCTCCCTGCACTCACATTGCTTTTGGCTTTGCTAAATGTCACTATCAAGGAATCTTATTTCCTGGGTCTGTCTAATTGTCCTTAACTCTAAAATAAATATCAAATGTGTTTAAATTAGCAAGTAATTAATACCAATAAAGTCCCGTGAGCTTTATGTCTATCAAAACCACTGCATATATAGACCATTCTACAAGTCACAAATTGAATCATTCTTATCTTACTCTTTTCTAGTTCCTTAGCAGATAATAATTCACAAGGGTTGGCTTATTAAAGTGCAGGTAATTAAGATTGCACATATTTGTTTATACATACCCTTGCATGATGAATGTCAGATCATTTTTTATACTGAATTTTATCCATAAACATGAAGAAATGATTTTGCTTTAATTCACTTTGGGTTTAAATGGATATTTAATTAAGTAGCTATATTTTACTTCTAGATAATACAGACTAAAATGTAGCATGAAGAGTCAAAATGAAGTCAAGCTTGGATATAAGCCTGGGGTCCTGAAGCCTTAAAATGTTTTAATCTCAATATTATGTGTCTCAACACTGATTATGTGTCTTTTGTCAACTCTTTTCAATGTTTTCAGTTTTCTCTTCCAACACTATAACCTACTATATAACTTTTGATCTGCTTTTATTATCTTACATTTACATAAGTGTGCTTTTCTAAATCAAATGAAATATACTTTCATAGACAGCTGGGTGACTCAGTGGATAGAGGGTCATGAAGGCCCAGGATATAGACAGAGGTTCATATCTTGAATCATGAAGATCCAAGTTCAAATTCTATCTTAGAAACTTATGAATTGTGTGTTGTCACTTAATCTCTGTCTATTTTACTTTCACCATTTGTAAACAACCTGGGTTGTTTTAAGGATCCAAATGGATAATATTTGTAAAACATTTGGCAACTAGTTATCATTTTTTCCTTTTTTTCTTATCTTCCCTATAAGAATTATGTGTTTCTCATCAACTTCTCAAAAGCAGTTGAATTTTAGAAAAAAAATGTTTCTGAGTTTGCTGAAAATAATTATTATAATAATTCTTATAATCAGCTTTGCTTAAATCTTAAATCTCCACCTTTCTGAAAATGTACATCACTACATACAGAAACTGCACATGGAATTTAACAGCTATGAAAAATTGAACCATTTTGGTCAAAAAATAGGCTTAGAAATACTATACCAGGTCTGGCTTTTCTGGAAAGTAATTTGGAACTGTCCCCCACAAATTGTTAAACTAGTGTATACCCCTATACATAGTTAAATCCCAAAGAAATCAAAGAAAAGGAAAAAGGACCCATATGTACCAAAAATTATATTAGCTCCTTTAATAATGACAAAAATTGGAAACTGAGGAGGTGTTCTTTAACTGAAGAATGGCCAAACAATTTATGGTGCATGACTGTGATGTGATATTATTACACTGTAAGAAATAATAATAATAATAAAACACCCAGTTTCAGTGAAATCTAGGAATTCTCATAGGAAATGATTGCAGAGTGAAACAAGTAGAACCAGAATAGTTTACATAATATTGTAAAAATGAACAACTTTGAGCAGCTTACAAACCCTGATCAATACAATGACTAATCACAATTCCAGATAGGTCAATAAGGAGGCACCTTAAGATAAAGAAATGATGGATTTGAGAGTACAGATTGAGACATACATCTATACAGATATGACATGGCCAGTGTGGAAGTTTATTTTGCTTGACTATATATTTTTTACAAGAGGGCATTTGTTTTTCTTGCTTTTGCAATGGAGCAAGGAGAGGGGAAAGGAGAAAAAAGTGTTTTCACTTAAAAATGTTTAAATAAAAAAAATGTTTGATGGTAAAAGGAAAAAAAAATTCAAAGAAAAGAGCAAAAAAGATTCAAAAGATACAAACACAAATAGAACTACTATGCTGAATTTAATAACTTTTATAAAACCAATTCTATGTAATCTAAAGTGCCTTTGTAGTCTTTGTATAAAGAACTGGTGATGTTGGTCAAGTTTACAATAATGGAAAATAAAGATATGTTGAAAAAAACTCATGAACCACTTTAGAAGGAAATAAAGGTGTATCCTTGTACAGAAAGAAAGACAAAGAAAGGAGGAAAAAGAAAAATGAAGGAAAAAAAAGATAAGAGGAGCATAAGAACATAAGGAAAGAGAAAGAGAAAGAAAAAAGAAAAGAAAGGAGTTAAAAAAAAAAGAAAGAAGGCATCCTAAATATGTTAAGAATGTGCAAAAGCAATGCTATGTAAAGAGATCCTACATTTGGGACATTCAGATAGTTTACATGGAATCAACAGAAGAATGTGGCCACTTTTCACTAATGGTGGAATGACAAATACCTACAGTGAAAGCTATGCTTTGTTATTATTAAAAGATGAAAATCTTTTCTGTATTTTTGATTCATTAGACTGGATCTAATATTCTGTGTTAAATTAAAGCCTTTGGCAATCATTTTAGTCTTTTTCTTAACTTGGATTTGCTTCCCCAAAAGGAATATATTTGAGAATCCACAGTGATTATACAACAGTTACATTAGAGGAATTCTTTTAACTGGTTAAACCTGTTTTCATGTCTGGCTACCAACTGTTACATATAACATGGAAACATCTAATTTACTCCATTTCCTGATGTTTTTCATTTTTAGATTTTAGGATATTTTTTTTACCTCAGAAGAAAAAGTATCATTCTTGTAATAGAACTACATATGTTCCAAATATAGGATTAAATCTGAAATCATGCTTAAATATCAATTCAAGTGAATTTGTCATAGGAAATCCTAGTAACCTTACAAAAACAATATTTCTGTAAGAAAATATTGATGGTTGATATTAAGAGATTTAGAGGGGCTTTTCAAATTCATGTTTAGGATAGATATCTTGTTAAATGATTTAAACTCTTCCCAAGGCATTTTCTTGAAATTTGAAGTACTTCAGTTTGTAATTTTGCAATAAAAATTGTATTCTCATGAAGAATTTAAAGGAATTTTATGCAAATAAAGATTTTCAATTCACTGACACAAATACATTATTTTCTCAGGGCAAATAATTTTTTAAAATACCTAATCAAAACTTCAGAAAATAATTCCATAGTGGAGATTTTAAGAGTTTCATTGTCTAATCAACATTATCATTAAATCTCATCATTAAACATTTTTCACTTGTCAAAAAACTGGGGTAACCTAAAAACAAACCCCCAACATTTTCTAAGTGGCAAGTTAATATAGTAAGAGGAAATTCCTTCTGTTCTTGTTCAGTATTTATTTTGTAGTTCTCATTTTCTTGGATTTGTTGGCCTCTTGCCTATGAGTAACAGGGAATTCTTAAGGGTGATTTAGTTTTCAGTACTTCAATTACAACTTCCTAATCCACTGTCACAATAAAATTGCTTATAATTTGTTTACATACACTTAAGTGAACATGGTATGGTCTATTTAAAAGGTAAATGTATTCTGGAAATGAATTAACACTTTCATGTCCCTAAAATGTAATTTATTATGTCAGTAACATATTTTGCTAGTGAATGAAAGAATACTTCTGCATCTAAAACTTGAGCAGATCACTCCCAACATAGTAGTTAAAAATTGTTTACTATAAGGGGGCAAATCTAGGCTTTTACTAACAGGTAGGCACAGAAGCTATTATTTAATCATTTCTTTGAGACAATAATATAAGGAGTAGTATTAGAATCTAATCGATAACTGTAAAGATGATAATAATAATTCTGTTTCTTGTTGCTGACCCTATTTGGGGATGTTCTTGGTAAAGAGATTTTTTGCCATTTCCTTTTCCATTTTACCGATGAGAAACTGGGGCCAGCAGGGTTAAGTGACTTGCCCAGAGTCACACAACTATTTAAACTTAGGTCCTACTGACTCCAGAAATGGGGATCTCTCTATAGTGACACCTAGCTGTCCAATAATAATAATAATAGTTTATAATTATATAGTGTTTTAAAGATTTCAAAGTACTTCATATATATTAACTATCTTGCTGAATCCTTACAGCAACTCTGTGAATTAAATGTTATTTTACAGATGAGGAAACAGACTCAGAAAAAACAAGCAACTTGTTTTCTGGCAATTGTCTGAGGCAAATTCTAATTCAAGTCCTTCTCACTCCAAGACCAGCACATTCTGCCATGGAATGGTATAATACTGTTTAAACAAATCAAAATTTCTTCAAGCCTCATTTTCTAATTTTGTAAAATGATTTTAGTAGCACAATATATAGTTCCCTAGCTGTTGTGAAAGTGCAATAGAAAAGTGCAATAGAATTGTTTTTTTCCTGAACTGAAACAAGTTTCTTGAGTAGCTTGAAAAACTTTGGGTTTTTTTATTTATTAGATAATATATGACATTTTTTCTAAGTTTGAATGTAGAAGGAATTGTTAAATGAGAATTTGATTAAGCAAATCAATCTACTTTATTTTATTTCTTAGCTTACAGGTATCCAAAAAGATTTTCTGACATCACAGTCAAACACAAAAAGTATTGACATGAGAATTCGTTTGTACTGGTGTATCACCTTGAGTATAATAATGATGGTTGTTAGATTGATTTGAATTATAAGCACAATTTACAGCAAACTCATGTTAGATTTCTGGCAAATACAAGCTGTTACAAAATTAATTTTAATGTAACAAAACAGTTGTAGAGAAGTACAGGAAAAAATTAAAAGAGGGAGGTGGTTACTTCTACTACAAATTTTTTTCTCCTTGATTCAATTCAAAAAGAATTTATTCAATATCTACTGGGTACATGTTAGGCACTGGGATACAGTTATTAAAACAAAATCATTTTACCCTTTAGGAGTAAATAGTTTGCTGCTATATATGTGTGCCCATACAAATACACATATAATTAGACTAGCAGTTTCATCCATATGAGGATTTTTGGTGAGGAATTTCCTTTACTAATGTAGGTTGGCAACTTCTCTACAACCAACCATGTGAGAGAGTTGCTTGGGTTACTAAGAGGTTGGTGATTTGTCCAAGGTCAGCAGGGCACCTATGTAAATCATGTCTTCCTGAATTCCAGGCTACCTCAATCTATTAACTAATACTGAAACTATGCAAAACATATTAAGATAAATGCAAATAGCTCATATAGTCCATACTTTCCTTTCTTGATTCCTGATCAGGCCCACATTTTTTTTTTTTTTCATATTTTTAACCATTTGAGAAAGTGAGGTTGAAGTATGGATCTTCACTACAGATAGACATCTTGGCTAATTGAGTTGAGTTAAAAAAAAAATACAAAGGAACTCAAATGTTTAGATTGTGCCAAAGGAGAGGGAGTTTAGCCTTGGTGAAATTACTCAATGTATTCCAATTCTCCCATAAATATTGCTTTAAAATTTTTTTAAATGGTGTTGAAAGAAAGGGAGGGCAGTAGCCAGAAGACCACAAAGGTTCATGTGTTTGTGATGAGCAAATATGAAAGCATTCTTCTCCACTGGTTAAAGTGACTGTATTAATTTTAAATACTTCTTGACAAAAATATATAAAGGCATAGGAAAACAAATTAAACTTTGCTCTAGGTGTTTTATCAACAACATAATCATTGTTATCATCATCATTATTATTTATGTTATTTGATAAGATGAAAAGGCAATGTAGCTTTCTATTTCCTTGGTGGGTAAGAAAACTTAGTCATAAGCTACCACTGGGACTCAGTGGTTATATTATGACATCAGAAAAATAGCTCAATAATTAATTGGAAATGACAAAACAAACAGAGACAGTATTTGCCTTCTGCTAACCTTTGTCTTTCTTATATGTGTTACTTTTCTTTAAATAAACTCTGTCACATAATAGAGTTGGTGAATAATTGTAAAGTTATATGCTTTGTATTATAATTAAAGGCAGATTTTTGCATTGAATAACTTTCTGCAAGTTTGGTTTTTCTTTTTAAAGCCAAAAGGGTATTTTCTTTCCATTTTAAGCATGTTAAGAAACTGCAACTACAATTAAAAAAAAAAAAAGCAGTCACTGACAACTATCTAGAAGTCAATTCTAAATGCTAAGGAAGCAGCTGATGAAACATGAAAAAAAAAGAAAAATAATTTTATTAGAAATTGTCCTTATAGGGGCAGCTAGGTGGGCACAGTGGAAAGAGCACCAGCCCTGAAATCGGGAGGACCTGAGTTCAAATTGGCCCTCAGACACTTAATACTTCTTAGCTGTGTGCACCTGGGCAAGTCACTTAACCCCAATTGCCTCAGGGAAAAAAACTGTCCTTATAATTCCCTTTAGAAAAACTTCTCAGCCACTAAGAGCAAATTTTTCATAAATATTTATAAATAAATGGCTTCTGCATCAAATTTTCTCTTTTTTGTTCAGCCGGATCCCAGTCTCTATGACTCAATTTTTGGGTTTTATTGGCAAAGACATCGTAGTGCTTGGTTATCATTTCCTTCTCTCACACAGCTAGTGAACATCTGAATGAGATTTTAACCCAGGAAGACAATGTCTTTCTCATGCTCTATCCCTCTGAACAATTCAGCTATTCTAAATTTTCTTTTTACATGGGATCTATTAATGGAGTGTCTACTGATGAATCTTAGTTTATTACAATCAAAGAGAATCTTCTGGCAAATTTAAGTCATTAGTTTTCATATATGAAGCCCAACAAAACCTATGAGCATCTCTTCTATATATTATTTCTATCACAGAAGTAGCAATATCTTTAACTATCATTTCTAAACTTATGACCCAAAGCTACATTTCAGTCAAGAAGTCTCACTTAGGCTCCAGTCTTGTACCTCCACTATTCTCTAGGAGCTTTCCACTAGAATATCTCCTGACCATCTCAAATGCTATTATGTCACAAACCCTATCATCGTCCCCTGAACTACTCCAAACTTTTCTATCTCTGTCAATGACACCATTCAATTTCCCAGTCAGCCGGGCTCAAAAACTCAGTCATCTCGAATTATTCTGTCTCCATCTTTTACATCCAATCAGCAAATTTCACATCTCTAGCATCTACCTCCTATTACCACCATGCCCCAGTCCCAAGCCCACTACAAAGGACCTTAAGTATTTTTCTTATTTGAACTCATTCTATACATAGTTACCAGAATAATCTAAAATGGTGATTTTCTGGGTTGGTTTTTTTTGGGGGGGTTGGCTAAACAACAACAAACCTCCAATTACACCCCATATCTGTAGCATAAAGTTCAGAATTTTCAGGTAAAATTCAAAGTCCTCTACCATTTGGTCTTATGCTTACTTCTTTTTATCTCTCTAAAATAAACCCCAGTTTAGTTCATCTATTCTCTTTTACTATTGTCCAAAGATTGTTTTCCTTCTAACTTCCACTCTTGCTTGTACTCTTCTTTAGTCTCTGCCATTCCAAAGTCTCTGACACCCATGTCTTTGTCCAAGTCCTAGGTCCACTCAGCTGAACACCAGTGTCTTCTACAAGGTTATCTCCAGACAATCAGATCTCTACATTCAGTTCCTTATCTAGGCACTTATTGTCCATTCTACTCATTTAACTTTGAATTTTCTTTCTCAATTGCTTCCAACTTTAAAATTCTATGGCTGGCCAGGTACAATCCAAGAAACAGTTATTAAGTACCTACTATGTGCAAAAGACATTTTACTAAGGGGATTGTAACACAAAGAAGAAAAAAAAAAGCATAGTTCAAGCCTACAAAGTTTACTTTGGACTGTTTTTCTCCTCCCAAACCCAAATTGTAACACAAATTCCTATGGGAATTATCCTTCTTTGTTTTTTATCCTGCAACTAGCATCACTCTACACTCACTGCATATGTGGAACAAAAGAACATACAGATTAACATAACATGTCCCAAAAGGCTTAGTGCTATTTCAAGCTATTAAGACTTAAACTGTACTAAAACAAGGGTCTTACATATACATATGTGCATATATAAAACACACATATATGTATGTACGTGTATTATATATATGAGTAATACACTAAGTAGAAAGTTGGTTCTATTTGATAGCCAGATATTAAGTGATGGAAAAGTATTTGAGCTATAAAATCATGGTTTATTGCGTTACACAAATGACTTGATTAAATTGTAGTTTTAGAGGTGGCCATCTGCCCAAGCAGACATCTTCTGCAGAATGGTCTAAACTATAAATCTTAGACTGAAGGTGCTGACAGATAAAAGATGATTTATTGAATTTTTGAACACATTCTCTCCTCATGCAATATTGTTCTATTCTAACAAAAGCAATTTATTAAAGAGCTGCACTATTAAAATAATAGTAAGCATTTTCAATATAGCTTTCATTCTGCATATTAAAAATAACACAGGAATGAAATCATTAGGTCATCCGGGGCTGCTGGCTCTATATCAGACAAATGGTTAAATGATCGACTTTTTGTAAAACACTTGCCTTAGCCTTTGAGTATTGGAGAATTTACTCCAACTGTGACTTCTAAAATTGCTTCAATTATGTTCTAACTCTGTGATTTCACAATTTTATCTGATTTCAGGTGGGGGTAGGGAGGCAGTCCATTACTAAATGGTTATGTGCCTATATTTATATTTAATGATAACCAAAGGACAACAGAGTCACATGGTAATCATCTTTTTCCCAAAGATCCAGCGGAATATATTGTGAAAAGGCATTTTGCAGTCCATATTTAAATTCACTATCAACAATAATATTTGTTGCTTTGTTTACTCTTCCAATCATCAAGCAAACAAAGGCCAAAATATTAAAGATAAAAAGCTGTGCTCAAAAATGACTGGTGATTTTATTACGGGAAAAAAAAGATGCTTCTTTAAAATCTAGGATACAAAAGGCACTGAATTTTAAAATCTGAGTTCCAATCTCACCTCTGGAGTGTCTTATTGTTATAAGCTTAAGAAGTTATTTAATCTTTCTGGGACTTAGTTTCCTCATCTGTAACAAGAAAGGAAATTAGACTTTATAAATAACTGCCCAAGTACCTTTTGGTTGTAATAGGCTATGGTTCTACAGAGAAACTCTGAATTGCTTTCACACAGAGTAATCTGATTGAGGATAAAAGCCTTCTATAAGGAAACAAATTGTGCTGTGATTGAATGAGGCACCTGAGTGATGCTTGACTCACAAATGACAATTTTGAGTCCCCATGGTATGCATTAAAAAGTAGTCTTTTCTTTTCTTCAAAAGATGGAATGGCATTTTTTTTGAGCAATTTAATACATATATTCTTGATAGTTAGAGTTCCAGAGCCTTGCCTCTACACTAAGGATATTTGGGTGTGAAATGACAGGATCCTGGAAAATTCACTCTTATTTGGAGAATTAACAGTAAGTAACAGTAAGATTCGAGGCTAAGACCACTTGTGGCCCCAATCATGTTTGAGAGCAGTGAGTATGTGAGTTCCTGGCTTCTCTGGGAATCCTGATTTGCTTGCAGGGAAGCTGGAAGGTCTTGGTTTGGAAGCCTTCCTAGGCTGATTGGCAGGCTATAAGTAGCGAATCAGAAGCTGACTTGTAAATTTTACTGTCCTGAGGATCTCAAGGATTAGTTCTGCCTCAAGGGAAAGACATTTTCTGATCAAAGTACCTTATTCAGCCATTTCTCAATTGATGAGAATCTACTCCTTTTCTAATTCTTTGTCATCACAAAAAGAGCTGCTACAGACATTTTTGCACATGTGAGTCCTTCCCTCTCTTTTATGATTTCTTTAGGATACAGGGGGTCTAGAAATCTTCCAGGAACTCTTAAGGGTTGAGTCTTGTTCTCAGTGGATTCTCCCTTTCTTCTTTCCCCTACAGTAGAATGCATATCAATTACCCTGCTGGCCAAGATATCTTCACATCCAACCAAAAGTTAATAGGAAAAGATTTGTACAGACCTATCAAGTTCCTATCCTACATATACAGGAGAAAGAGTTGACTTGATGTATATAACCTCTACTTCTTCTCTATATTTACCTTTAAACTCAATGTCCCTAAAAAATCAGGACCATACAGAAGTGTACAACAAAAAACCCCCTAATAACTTATTTTGGACACCATGGTTATTCATACTATAAATTACTGTAGGAATGGTTAATTTATAAGATTTCATGCTTAGAAGCTGCTGTATATTGTATCATTTCATTTTCCACTGATGATATGTATATGTACATATGTATGTGCATATGTATGAACACATTAATGTCTTCTGATCCTCACCACATAAGGCATCTTGCAGGGGTATGTTGGATGGAGCTAGCTTGTAATTAGCTTTTAACACTCAATTGTTAAATTTTCAGTGTATTTACACCTCAGAAATCAGCAAACGCCACAAATCAGGATATAATTTATTGTTTTGTCAATTGTCTAAGACTTAAAAAAAAGTTAACAAAGCAGATTAAATTGAAAAGTATACTAGTTGTACATGTTTGTTTTCCAGAGAGTTGGTCGATTAACATTTATCAGCACACCTCTATATATTTGCTACCATAAAAGATGTCACATTTGTTAGAATTATACATAAATTGTGAATCAAATGATTGACTGGTTTAAATCACTGACATCTAACTCTCACAAAACTTCAAGAAAACTTGTGTAAGAAAGTAAAAAACTTTAGCAATCTGGAGTCAAGAGTCCCATGAATCTACCCTTAGAGGAATCAAATGTCCCATTTTAGCAGAGCATCTACTCAGTATTATCACCTAAATTCATAAGCATGAAGCTGTAGTTTAAAGCTTGGCCATTTCAAGTCATTCTTTAACAAAGTGATAAGAAAATTGCAAATGCAAATTGAATCTTCAAGCTTACCAAAATGTAAGCATTTTCTTAGCATTTATAATTTAGCATTTATAATCTGTAAAGAAGGGGACAGCAGAGCACCCAGGGGGCCTTTGGGAAGAAGTGCTGTATTCCAAGAGTTTGGAGACAACCTGTTGCTAGGTATTTACAATGGAATTTCTGGGCCTAATCAAAATCCATAGGACTCTGTGACCATTTTCATGCAACCATTTCAGAATACAAAAAGGTCAAATCTTCAGCAGCATTTTATCCCTTTTAGTGCAATGTGATGCAGTCACATTTCTTTTGGGGTAGGCACAATGCAGGTGGGGGCCAGAAATAGAATAGAATTTGGCAAAAGCAGAGGTCAGGCAGTTAGAATGGCCAGACTTCTGGATCACATCAATTAAGTTCTTCAGAGAATTTTTTTTTACCTAAGTAAACATCATGAATGTACAGCTGTAGGGTGTCTAAAAAAATAGTCTAAGGTATGTTCATCACAATGATGAAGAAGCTTCATGATTTTTCTAAACACAATGATAATTCCATACCAAGCACATATATGCTATGTTTGCAAGCTGATAATTTTCTTGCATGTTCACAGAAAGATAAGAAATATGTTCTAATATACTAAGGTCCTGCAGGCACTCTGTTGTTCAATTAACTCTGAGATTTTAAGAGTTTTTTGTAGTTAATGATCAGCTACCATCTGTGAGTAGATATGATTTTGGAAGAAATTAAATTATAGAACAATGTAACACTGCAAAATTAATATGACAATAAGAATAATGAGAGGGAAGAACTAGAAGCTTAGGATGGGAACCTCTGGCAGTTTGTTGCTCTGTAGCATGAACAAATCACTGTGATTTCCCCCCAGACAAAAGAAAGGTGTGAAGAAAAATAGATAATACAAATGCTTAAGTTGTACAGTTTTAGGCTTCCGCTGTAGCAGAAATGATTCAGGATCTATTCTATCTTAAACTAATCTCAAATTAAAGGATGTTTCTTGTGCTCTTGAAAAACTTGATTGATTCTCAGCTCCAGTCTTAGAATAGAACATTCCCACCAATCTTTCAAAAGGAAGTTTGGGTACCACTGTTAACAGTATCAACTTGAAAGTATAACACAAACTTGTTATTGTTATAACTAGCAAATTTATGATAAGTACTTTGTAACCAATATACTAAGTAATTACTTTGCAATCGATATACAATAAGATGTTGGAATAACTTGTTTATATGAGTACAAACATAGACATTTTTATTAACCTTATGAATAAGCCAAAAAAATTTATTGCTGGATAATCCAAAACACAACATAGACTATTTAGCTTTGAAATCTATTTTTCTATATCTCCTTTTGAGAATTAGTGTGAAGGTGTAATTTAGCTATTAAGCTAAAGAAGCACAATCCGATATGAGAAGATCCCTCTGGTCTCTAGTTGTTTAAAGAATTGTGGAGGGTCAATCCACCCAAATCATCAACTCATGTAATATGATAGAACTCTAAGACTGTTGAACCCAAAACTAATCTCTAAAGACAAAACAAAACAAAACAAAAATCCAATAACAACAACCAAAAAAAAAGTGACAAACTTGCAAACATATGATCATTCTTTTTGGAAAGAATACAAAATTCCCTACAAAAAGAGATAAGAGATATTTCATTCATAATAACTATTCCTGGAACTGAACCTGCTAAGACAAACTTATGAAACATATTTTATGCAAATAAAGTCAGATTTAAATAATTGGAGACATATAAATTGTTCATGGGGTAGGCTGAGCCAATATACTAATGACAATTCTACCTAAACTAGTCTACTTATTGTCATCTTAATCTACCAAAAATTCTTTTATTTAGAATTTATTTATTTATTCACTGCATTGCCAACTGTTTATACTGTATCTATTACTTCTCTTCAATATAGAGTACATTCTTTTCTCTTGGCCCCTTAACATAGTGTAACTTTCCAGACTTGTTTCACATTGCTGTCCCCCACCCAAGCACACTGTTCTACTTATATTTGCCTCATTCTTCTAGACCTCTTTGCAGACTTATGTTGCAGATAAACCTCTTTTTCATATTCTAAGTGGTGGATTTCTCTCTCTCTCTCTCTCTCTCTCTCTCTCTCTCTCTTGGTTATTTGTTTTGGTGAGGCATTTGGGGTTAAGTGACCTAGCCAGAGTCACATAGCTATTAAGTGTTAAGTGTCAGAGGCTGAATTTGAACTCAGGTCTTCCTAAATCCAGGGCCCATGCTCTATCCACTGTGCCATTTAGCTGTCTCTCTCTCTTTCTAAGTTTTGTGATAGTGCACTCTGCTGGTTCTCCACCTACCTCTTTGACCATTCCTTCTCAGTCTGCTTTGCTAGATCCAGAGTAAGCCCTGTAACAACCACTGGTGTATCCCAGGATTCTATTCTGAGCTTTCTTCCCTTTTTCTATTATATGCTTTCACTTGATCATCTTAGCAGTTCCCAAAGATTCAACTGTAATCTCTACACATGATTATCAGATTGATTTGTACTAAATGGTCCACTGATATACAGTCTTGCACCTCCAACTGTTTAGCTTGTAGACCTCTTAAAACTCAGCCTGTCCAAAACTGAATTCTTCATCTTTTCCCCCAAACTCTTATCTTCTGCCTAATTTCCCTATTATTGTCAAGGTTACTATCATTCTTCTTGGGTATCATCCTTGATTCCTTACTCTCTATCTTTCTGTCTCTGTCTCTTTCATGCGCCATATTTAATTAATTGCCAAGTTTGGTTCTTTCATGGCACTTCATATGTTCTCTTTTCTTTCTTCTGACATTGGCATGATCCTATTACAGAGGCTTATCACCTCATATCTAAATTCTGCTTGGTTGGTCTCCTTTCTTCAAGTATCTCCAAAATCAAGTCCATATTCCATTCATTTGTCAAATTGATCTTTCTAAAGAACAGAACTAATTTTATGAGGCTACTATTCAATCAACTCCAGTGGCCCCTTATTATCTCTAGGATCAAATAGAAAATCTTCTGTTTGACTTTTCATGCTCTTCATAACCTGGCTTCTTACTATACTCCCAATCTTCATTATAACTTACACCAGAGCTTCTTAAACTTTTTCTACATGCAACCCCTTTTCACCTGAGAAATTTTTATGCAATCCCAAGTACAGAGGTATGTAAATTAGACATACAAATCAAACATTTACTGATAAAAATCATATCATGATCCCCATATTCAGTTACAAGACATCATATGGAGTTGCAAACCAAAGTTTAAGAAGATGGAACTTAATACCATTTATCACCCCACAAATATACTTTGCAATCCAATGACACCAGCCTCCTTGATATTCCTTGCATAAGACAATCCATATCCCAGCTTTGAAGAAATCCCTTTTGTTTGTTCCCCATGCCTGGAATGCTGCCTACTCTCTATCTGCTAGCTAAATTCTTTGATTTCCTTCAAGTCCCAGCTCAAGTCCCGCATATATCCTATTTGTACATAATTATTTACATATTATCTACCATTAGACTGTGAGCTCCTTGAGAGCAGTCTCCTCTTCCCCACCTCCCTTATTTTGTCTTTCTTTATGTCCTTAGTCCTTAGAATAGTGCCTGATACACACTGTTAGTATTGAGTTGTTTCAATTATGCCTAGCTCTTCATTAGCCCATTTGGAGTTTTCTTGGGAGAGAGGCTTTAATGGTTTGCCATTTCCTTCTCCAGCTCATTTTACAGATGATGAAACTGAAGTAAAGAAGATTCAAGGACTTGCCCAGAATTACACAACTATTGTCAGAGACTAGATTTGAACTTGAGGGCCAGCCAGCACTCTACTTCTTTGAAGATTCCACATTTTTCCTGATTCTGCCCGAATCTAAATAGAATAAATTCAGTACCCTCTGCTACATGACAGAACTTCAAATATTTGAAGATGGTTATCTCCCTTTTAAGACCTTTACTTCCCCCCTGCTTCTGCCCTACCCTCCTCCAACTACACTCAAGTCTTCTTTCTTCCAGGATAAACATCCTCAATTCTTTTAAGACTCTCACCATTCTGGTTTGATCTCCTCAGAATGCTCTCCAGTTTGTTAATGTTCTTCTTAGACTATCATGCCTAGATATCAATATCTGAACAAAATGCTTCAGAAGAAGTGTGATGAGGTTAAGGTGTAGATGAACCACAACCTCCCTATTTTTCTGAATAAATGTTGAATTAGCTTTTGATCATTATATTATACTGAACTTTTAATTTCTTAAAACCTCTAAAGTTTTTTTTCCAGAAATGCTAGCTATGTCCTTCCAATCTTGTACTCTAAAAGTTGAATTTTTATAATCAAGTATAAAATACTTTAAATATATATTTCATTTTTAATATTTCCTTTTATTTTTAATTTATGAAATAAAACAAGAATTTCCATAACACAATACCAAAAAAGATTTTTCATGAAACTACAAATCTACTATGCACAACTTGCTATTCCTTTCAAATATATAAAAAAAAATATCATTTGAATTTCTTTTTTCCTATTTTTCTTCCCTATTCCTTCCCCCACTATAAAGATGACTACCATCAGACACAATGCTTACATAAATAAAATAGAGAAAGCAGATGAATTGAGTATGCAGTTTAAAAAACTAGGAAAAGAACAAATAAAAAAATCTCCAATTAAAATGCTAAATTGGAAATCTTAAAAATTAAAGGTGAGATTAACAAAATTGAGAATTAAAAAATTGAATTAATAAACAAAATCAGCAGTTGGTTTTGTTGAAAACAAATAAAATAACACTTGGTTAATTTTATTTTTTTTAAAAAAAGAAAACCAAATCACTAGTATTCAAAATGAAAAAGGTAAATATACCAATAGTGAAGATATGTACTTTATTTTATTTGATTTAGTTTAGTCTATCAATATCTTTTTGGGTTCTATCAGTTAGTATGCTATCTACTCTAGTACTGTGTCTTCTACAGATTTGATGAGCAGGCCATCTATATATTTTATCATAGATAGCATGTTTCTACCTATAGCCCAGTATATAAATTGGGATTGATTTTTACATTGGAACATAGAAGAAAATCAACTTTACCAAGTTCTATCAACACCATGGTGTCATATGTGCGAGTAGGTGATAGTCCTACCAGCTAAATATTATTACTGATTTTTGGTTTTTACTTTCAGGTCAGTTTAGTTGGAAGAAGTCTTTACTTTTATGTTCTAACTATACTGGCAAATCTTTGAAGTATGGACTTTCTGAGAAAAAGGATGACAGATAAATGAGATGAATGTTACTACTCTCCAATAAAAAGAAAACTTCTTTAATTGACTTTAGCAATGATCTACTGTCAATTATAGCCAATTCTATATTATCTGTAGCTTTGATTTGGTTACATGTATTTATGTGTATGCATATATTTGTGTATGCATATATATATATGTATATGTGTATATGTGGGTATATGTACCCATACTGGCTTTAGATAATTTAAAATTATACCCATGAAGATTTTAATGAGAAAAAGATGAAAATAACAAAATCTAAATTGTCCTATAATGACTAAAAAAAGAGTTGAAAAAAAGTTTTTGTTTTGTTTTTTTTTTGTTTGTTTGTTTTTGGTGGATGGGGCATTTCTCCTGTTTTTCAGTAAATGAACTCTTATTCTGATTCAGAGAGCTTCCTAAAGATAGCAAGTTAATCCATGATCCAATGTCAAATGATGAAGCCACTTCTATGAAAATAGCAACTTTTGTACCAGCTGCACACTTGAAAACGAGACAAACTGCTATTCTTCATTCTTTGCCAAATCTCCAGACATTCCTCTCTCTGTCAAACAAGAAGGTTGCAACAGTTTTCAAGTTGCACAATTAAAAAGGAGGAAAAAGACTAATGGAAACTTTGTTCAAAATGGGATATTTGCCTCAGGCTGATCCAATGATTCTCAGGAATCATAGGTTGGGGGGAAGCAACACTTAAGAAAATGCTGTTCTGTATGGTGACATGCCCTTGCACCTAGTGACAAGGTTTAGTGTTTATAAGTATATTTTTGTTTATAATAGTACTTATTCCCAATCTGATTTTTAAATTTTTTTCTAAGTTGGGTATAATGGTAGTAACATATTCTATACATAGTTATATATAATGTTTTGTTTCTAGATTAGGTATCTTATACAAGCCATTGGACAATTTATGATCTTTCAACTGTCTGCATCTATTAAAAATTGGTAATATTTGTATTCACTTGGAAATCTATGTAATAAATGGGAATGATATTCACTTGGTAATAAAAGAAACATTTTCTAAAATGAACTCCACTTTACTCATGCTTAAGACATCAGGAGACAGAAGGATCAGGCTTTTATACATAGCAGAAGTTGTTGGAAAACCTTTTGAGGTATTTTAAGGCAAACAGCCTCTGCTATTTGTATGCCAAAATAATGTCTTAGAAACAATAAAACAGAGGGTGATTGTCTTCTAAAATTGAAAAATGATGTTCTATTTTTCATGTCTGTGGTTCATTAAAAAAGAAATGAAACAGCAGCTCTCATCCCATTTTTTTTGAAATGCCATTATCAAAACTACTTTCTTTGAGCTCTTTCTGCTTAGAGAAGGGTTATAAGAAAAAATAGGGAAATGCCACTATTTTTTCTAGAATATTCTCTATACATATATTCTTTATTGCAAAGGCATAAAGTTTCCTCACTAGGTTTTTTCAGTTACTAGTCTTAACAATCCAAATAATTATCAACTAAATCTTAAGTTGCTTATCTTTCTATCTCTTCCTCAAAAGAGATGCTTGGTATTTCAACATAACACTGATCCTCAAATATACATCTTGGAAGTCATTTTGAGAAATGCTCAAGGCTGTACAACTTTCATCAGTTCATGAAAGAACTGACTATCCCCTAAGACAAGGGGATCAGAGATTAATGCAAAGCAACTATGGGGTTTAACTAAGTCAAAGTCAAGGGTGTAACCATTGGGACACCTGCCATAGCTACATAGTTGGAGGATATACTTCCATAATACTTGTGTCATATCATCCATAGCTTTCAACACTACTTAGGTCTGATGATAAATTAAGGAGCTAGACTAGATTATGCTAGAGAGGGGGTATTTTGGAAACAGAGTTTACTCTTAAGCAGTAAAATAAATAGTTGGTGCAAAAAATTGCTTACTTTATATTTTTTTATTAGATTTAAATAGATAACCAAGCTAGATCATCATTACCATGCTAATATTTGTTTTGAACACTAAGGTTCAAAAAGCATTTTGCAAAGTCTGCAAAGCATATCTTACCTCACTTGATCCCCAAACAATTCTGTGAGGCAGATACTAAAGAAATTATTTCTTTTTGATAGAGAAAATGGAGGTTCAAAGAAAGTAAGTGACTGGATTAGTCACACAGCTAAATATCAGAGCCAAGATTTGAAATTGCAGTTTCTTGATTCAAGCTTAGTCCTGTAGCTACATTACTTCTCCATAAGCAAGAGAAGACTCTAGAGTGTATAAATGTATCTTGGTGCAATTAAAACAACAAACTAGAATAATTATGATATACCTAATAGCTATGATCCAGTTTTATATTTGGAATAGACGTGAGTTCATCTAATAAACCTCTTGTTTAATGTATGAATCCCAATAGGAGATCATGTAGCCACTGCTAGACTTCCAATGAAGGAGAAAATTCATTGCTCCATAATTATTTCATTTTAGACAGCTCTAATTTAACAAAATTCTTTAGATTGAACTGAATTATTTGCTTTTCTGTAACTTCACTCAAGTATTACTTTTACTCTTGAATGCTATTTTGAATATCTAATCCCTCTCCTATATGATAACCCTTGAAATATTTGGATATTACTATTGTGATGGTTGTGACTCAATCACAGTCTGTTGTCTTCTGGGCTTACACAATTCACATGGCAGTCAAAACATCATCCTTGTGATGTCATTGGTCCTCTTCAAGAAAAGACAATTCACAACAAATGGGGTTCATTTTAAAGATAAGATTAAGTGACTTGTCTAAGGTTATATTGTTAAGTAAGTAGCAGAATTGAAATTGAACCTATTACCTCTGACTTCTAAACCAGCTGACTTTATGCTGCACATAGTGTCTCTCACTAATGCCAATACCAGATATATATTTCCCCAGGTTAAACATTGAACTGAATCTAATAAAATGAAATTCAATAGCAATAAATACAAAATCTGTTTCTCTTCTCTCTCTCTCTTTTCCCCCCTCTCTGTCCATATACATACACATTCATATGTGAAAGCATCAACATAGTTTACCAAATCAAACTTAAGAAATTGCATAGAATTTATTATTGACAGTAGATCATTTTAAAAATTATTTGAAGAGGTTTTACTTTTATTGGAGAGCTTTCTGATGCTATATATAATTCTATCACTGTGAATGAACATGTGCATGTAAACATTCATTTAAAAAAAACACAGAAGTTTGGGACTTCTGTCCACCAACAGTAGCCCACCTCCCTCATGCCTGTATTTCCTTCTCATTCCTCACCCTTCCTCCTGTTCTATGCCCTCCCACTGGAAAAGGTCCTTGCATAGGATATCTACTTGTTTCCTATTTCCTACTAAGTAAAGTTTCCATGGGTATTAAATGGCTCCAGACAGCAGAAATCAAGATCGTGATACTTAGAATGACTTGTCATCTAGCCAGTCTGTGGCTACCGTGTGAGCATGGAAAGTGAGAATAGAACACAGCCCTGATGAGTATCCATTGAGGGATTGGGATGAATCAAATGAATAATAATGGAAAATATCTACAGAGGACTGGGTTTTCAGCAGATTTCTGTTGGTGTTAGGGTGAAGCACCAAATAATATTGTGAGGCAGGCTTCAATATCTGGAACCTAAGATTGGAGAATCCACAGTCCTGAAACACACATTCCAATAACCTCTTCTATTTTCTAACTCATATAATAAGTTTTGGTCTTATTGAGGGCAGTAGGCAGTAGAAATGAGAAAAAAGTAAGATCATGAATGGCACAGGGTACTTTTAAGAGTCAGGGATAAAAGAAATTAGCCATTTTTTTTCTTTATAAGGGTAGTCATTTCTGAATTCTACTCTCTACCTGCTTTTCTTTGAAGTGCCTCCTCCCCAACTCCTTAGAATCCCTTTTGCTCAGTTCAGTTCTTGAAGATGCAAAGCATGTTCAAAAGAAAATTCAGGGAGAAAAAGGGGTTTCTCTTTCCTTATACAAGTCAAATAGAAGAAAATCAGATGGCCTTCTATACCAGTATAGTGAGAGCACAATTTTAAATAATATTTAAAATGAGAAGTTTCTTCATGAACTTTTTCAGGATAAATTTTTCTTGGTCCCTAGGCATTCTGTACTGTAAGCTCTCTTTTCTCTAGGACCCAGCTTCTCATACTCACAGAAACACAGAATCTGAGCTGGGAAGGAATCTGTAAGGGTATATAGTATAATCCCCACACAAAGAAGTCTGCACTAGAACTTTTGGGACCAGCAACTGTCCAACTTCTGATTAAAGACCTCCCAGCAGGAGGATCCCATCACTATTCCATATTTGGATAGGTGAAATTATTACAAAGGGTCTTCTTATATTATAGATAAACTTGCATCTTTGCTACTTCCTTCTCTTGTACCTGGTTCTTTCCTCTTGTGAAGGGGCTGCCCTCATTTACTTTTCATTTCAAAGTGCTGGGCTGGCAGAACTTGACCCTCAGGGCAGAACTTTGTCACACAAAAATGCAAAGCATTTGCCATGAACAATCTGGTAAAGTAGGTAAGGAAAATATTTTTCATTTTACAGGTGAGGATATTAAACTTTGGAGAAAAAAAATTACTCACCTAATGCCCATTTTTACAGCATTTTAGCCATATGTCAAACAGCCCATATTTCAGTTTCTATTTCTACAATGACCTAAGTACAAGCAAGATGATAAAATCCAATAGATCTAGACTGTGAGGCATAAACTGGGAGTTTGTGAATATAAGAATATGATAAATCAAGCAACATTAAAAATTCTTATTCTAGTAAGGTTATTTATTAATATTAAATTTTCTCTCACTCTGCGTAACTTTATAACTAAAATTAATGGAATAGTATTCTTTTCACATACATAATATCCTCCCATCCCCATATATTGGATTGAAACACTTCCTTCTTGTTTTTGCTGCCAGATTCCTGAATCAGAGGAAATATCAGAAAACTATTATTAGCACGTAAGTTATTCAGATTTCATCTGTGACTTGTCTGGGGACATTTTATACCAAGGAATTTAGCTTTGTCCTCCTGGCTGCTTTAAGCTTTTTCCCTCTCTCTCTCCCCTTTGCCCCATCTCCACCCCACTTTTGCCCTCTCTCCCCTGCTCTCTCCTCTCCCCACCCTCTCTCTCTGACATAGTAACAATAAAAATTCTTTTTGAATGGTATCCTTGAGAACCTGAAGAGTTTTTTGTTTTGGTTTTGTTTGGGTTTTTTTGGGGGGGGCAGGGAAAAAGCAGTTATGAAGTATTGACTGCATGCCAGGAACTGTGCTAAACCCTTTAAAATTATTTTCTTTGATCACATATATTTGATAAAAAAAAATCATATTCCTTTGGGCAGAGTACTTCAGGTAAAAATATGGTTTCCCCATGTGAACAGAGGAAAGGGGGAGAGAAGGGAGGAGAAGAAGGAAGAGAGCACTCTCTCCTCCTGAGCTACCTGGGTCCAGTGGCAAGATCAGAATGTCTAGAGATGGCCCCAGAAACAGTGGGAGGACTATATTTCCCAACTGCATTTTTCCCAATTACTTTTAATTTGGTTCAGGCTACTCTTGGGAGCCATCTACATTAGCTGAGGGCTGTATTTGACATCTTTGGTCTACAAATGGCTTCTCACATATCTAATTTGATTCTCACAACAGCTTTGTAAGTTGTTGGAGGGTAGAAACTATTGATATTAGTTTTATTCCCATTTTGCAGATAAGGATATTGAAACTCAATATGCCATGGATGGTTTACAAAGTGAATAAAAATGAGGTTAAAAAAAAGAGTCCAAACGCTCCACAATCAATGCTAAACTTCCAAAAACATTTTATTAATATTGATTGGAGCTTTCTGAAATCTTGCAACTATTGGGAATTTTCTTCCTTTTTTCTTTTCCCTGAAGCAACTGGGATTAAGTGACTTGCCCAGGGTTACATAGCTAAGCAGTGTTAAGTGTCTGAATTCAGATTTGAAATCAGGTCCCCCTCACTTCAGGGCTGATGTTGTATCCACTGCACCACCTAGCTGCCCCTGGGAATTATCTTTTTAAAGTTACTATATATAATGTGAACCAAAAGGAGCAACCAAACTATATCATTTGAGATTCATGATTTATATCTTCCTTGGGTGGGGAAACAATGAAGTCTCTATTTCCTTTTAAACAAAAAAATCTACTTTCATTGAGATGAATTCAGCAAAGTTTTCAAATTTAATTCCTATTTCTGTCACTTTTTTAGTAGATAAATACCTGCAAAACACTGTATTTGGATTGTGGCTTCTATTAATTGGAATAGAGGATATAATTCCTATTGTTTAAAACTATGAGTGCTTGTAATTTATTGAACAATAAAAACTGAGCTGTATAACATAATATGGTATATCATGATATATTATGTAATACTGTGCATGTGTATGTGTGAGAGAGACAGAGAGAAACAGAGACAAGGAGAGAGAAAGAGAAAGAGACAGAAAGAGGCAGTGTATGTGTTTTTATGTGAATGTGTTGCTAGATAACACAGTGAATAGAATGCTGAGCCTAGAGTCAGAATGACTCATCTTTCTGAGTTTGAATTTGTCCTCAGATATATCACACTAGCTATATGATCCTGGGTAAATCACTTAATCCTGTTTGTTTCAGTTTCCTTTTCTGTAAAATGAGCTGCAGAAAGAAATAGCAAACCATTCCAGTATCATTGATAAGAAAACTCAAAACAGGATCATGAGTTGGAAATGACTGAAAAAAGACTGACAAAATCTATCAGTATGTAGATTTGTATGCACATATAACTCTATATACATACATATATACTACATAGTATAATAGAATTATCATCTAATTTACCCTAAAGACCATGGAACTTTTCAATTTGACTTGTGGCTAAAATCTCCTTTATGTGCTATCCATGAATTTTTTATTTTTATAACTGTATTTAAATATAATTGGTTTTGGTAACATGAATTTTATTATATGCATTCAAAAACATTGTTCTCTAAGAACAAGGGTTATCTTGCTTTTATGTTTGTATTCCCAACACTTAGCACAGTGCTTGGCATATAGTAAAGGCTTAAGTAATGCTTTCTTTGCCTTTTTTTTCCCCCCATTTCATCTCATAGTAGAAAAACTAGGTTTGGAGACATATCTGGATTCTAGTTATAGCTCAAATGTTACTAGCCATTTGACCTTAAGCAAAACATTTTTGTACACTGGTCCTCAATTTCTTTTTCTGTAAAATCAGAGTATTGGATTAGAAGATGATTGATCCCTAAGGTCTCTTTCAGAGCTAACATTTTATAGTTCTATGGTTTTTTACAAATCCCTATTTAGAGAAAAAGCCTGGGCTTCTCATTTTGTATATAGTACTGCAATTGATCTTAAACACACCAAGAAAACCATGGGATACCAGGTAATATTCAGTGCACCTAAATAATATTTTGAATGTGGAGAATGTTTGAATTTAAGAATGTTAAATGAACTTTTAGAGAAAGAAATATTGCTGAAGCAGACAAAAGTTCTATGTGTGTAGACCTATACCACCACTTTGAATGATGGGAGGTGATTTTACATAGATACAATGTGGGGTTTTGGAAACTTTTGGATTATTTCCAGGACTGCTAGCAGGCTACTGCTCAGTTTAAAATAAAAATTAAAAAAAAACCCAGGCAAAAACAATTCAACTAAAAAATCCCTTAGCTTTGCAGATTTCAGAACAGATTTGTTTGGAAAGCTACACAAAAAAGTGACATATAATCAATGACTGACCTATAAAAAGAAACCCTCATTTCTCTCTGTACTTTACTTTTAGCAAAAACACTTTCGGGTCAAGTTAACTTGGCTGTTGGCTGACTGGAAAGTCTTTCATAAGGTCAACACGGTTTATTGCAATCCTAACTCAAAGTGGGATTCAAGTAAGTAATAACTAGCAAAATATAAATACAATGACTATTTTGGGGGGCAAGTTCCTTATCAAGTACCGGAATGTTAATCATCATTTTTACTTAAAAATTTTTTATACATCACTGAGGAAAACTATCAGTTAATTAGGTAATGTATCTTGAGAAAAAGCTATTAGAAAGACCATTTCAATATAATGAACAATGTGGTGTGGTGAGGAAGGTACTACACTACACTGGTAATCAGAGAACCTGAATGCCACTTTCCTTTTCTATATCTCAGTTTCCCCTTTGCCCTCTCTAAAATGAGGGCTATACTATGATTTATAAAGTCTTTTAACTGTAATCCTATGAACCTATAAAGTTATCTGGATTAGTGGTCCTCAATTTTTTTTTGGTGTACCCTCTATTAAAATTGGTCATGAACTCACATGTATATATTTACTTTTTCATAAATTATATGCATGTACTATCATAATTCATAAATATAGTTTATAAAACACACAAAAAAGTAAAAATGGAAATAAAGATGACATACTATTATATCATCAATTCACTAATTAACCATTGGTAGAACTGAGAACTGAACCAATTATTTTGGAGAGCAATCTGGAGTTATTCCTAAAGAGTTATTAAAATGCCTCTGCTCTTTGACACAGCAATACCACTACTAGATCTCCTTCCAAAGATGATCAGAGAAAAATAGAAAGAACCTATATTTTCTGAAATATCTATGATAGTTCTTTTTGTGGTGGCAAAGAACTGGAAATTGTGGGGATGCCTGCCAATTGGGGAATGACTGAACAAGTTGTGGTATATGATTGTGATGAAATTTTACTGAACTATATGATAAGCTCAATGATCTTAGAAAAACATGGATAAACTTGCATGAAATAATGAAGAGTAAAATGAGCAGAAACAGGAGAACATTGCACACAGTAAGAGTAATATTGTTTTAAAAACAACTGAGCAAATAAGTAATTTTAACTATTATAAATACCAGATTAACTATAAAGGACCTATAAAGGAAAGTGTAATCTGCATCCAGAGAAAGAACTAAAAAAATAGAAGTATGTATAGAATAGCTTTACATAAACTATTTGTGTCTAATGACAGTAATTTCCAGGGTGGGAGAGAGGAGGGTGGAAGAAAGAAAAAGAAAGTTACATGACAACTTCATTGAATATTTAAAAGGAATAGCAAATTTTACATAATAGATTTGTGGTTTCATGTGCAATAATCTTTTTTTAAAATCTACATTATGGAAATTCTTCTTGTATTTCACAAATTAAAAATAAAATAAGTGTTTTTAAAAGAAGATATAATATTGAATCTAGAGTGCCACTAAACTTTATTGAGTAGTAGAATGGCAATGTCAGATGTGCACTTTAAGAAAATTATTTAGCAGCCATGTCAATGAAGGACTGGAATTGGGCAGGGGAGATGAGGAAGAAACTATATCTAAAAAATGAAATATTCTAGCAAACAACATAGCCAAAATGTGAGTTTGGGTCTCCTGATATCAATTCTAGTTCTGTATAAGGAAACTGAGAAAGGCAATAGTTATGGATTTAACATTCTAGGTATTGTAATTCACAGTAAAAACTTTAATAAACTATGTTTCCTTTTATAAATTTCCATTTATTTTTGTCTGTCTTTCCATCAGTTCTCTACAGAGAGCAATCCAATGCTCAGAGACCTTTTCCTAGTTGTTGTTGTTTTTTTTCTTTTTAAAACATTCTCTAGATACCAGTATAGTCCTTTGGCCACCCATCTTTTATTTATTGCTTGCTCTTGCTACAAGGCCAACCCACCCCCATTTTGGAACATTCTTTCCTTGGATGTCTTTTATTCCCCTTATTAAAAACAAATCACCTCTAGTAATTTTACCAATTTATATCCAACATGAATAGTTCCATTGCTCTTTTGATCATCCACATTTTAGATTTTTTTTGGAGATTGTGGAATTCTATAATTTGGAACTTATATGGCATCACTAGAAAAGTACTATCATTAAAAAATATGGCTGGCCTCAGACATTTAATACTTCCTAGCTGTGTGACCCTGGGCAAGTCATTTAACCCCAATTACTTCAGAAAAAAAAAAAGATGGGATTGTGTGTCAGGGAGCAGCTATTGAATTGTTTAAGGCTATGCATAATGTAAAAATGCAACTGTTTTCATCCTTGTGTCAATTTAGATTCTACCTCATTGTCTAATCCTATCATCTAACCAAGATATGCATACTGATTGACCAAAAAAAAAAAAAAACTGGGTTACCCAAATATCTGCACAATAGGCATTCTTTACCATTTCAATTTTCTCCATGTGAATTTTTAAACTGGTCTTCTTTTGAAGGGATGGAAGTAAAATCAATCTGTACATTGTCACCCACAAAGAGGAACATCTGGAGTATTTCACCTTCATTAGGAAATCCCTCTTCCATTTGGACTTGACTCAGTATCTTGTCCATGACAGTAGCAAATACCCTTGGTGATACTACATTTCCCTACTTTATTTATCACTGGCTATTAATAAGTATATCACTTAGTGTAATTATTTCTGCAATGGCTTCTATCAAATAAGTTTGTATAATTATGGAATAGAGATGGGCGACATCTCATTGGGGATAAACCTTAAAGCATATTTTCTAAGGAATCAAATGCATTTTTTTCATATGGCTAGAGATAGCCTAGTTTTATTTTCCCTTGAGAAATGCCTATTTAGAAAAGATTGGATGGGGGGGGGCGGAGCCAAGATGGCAGAATAAAAAGGTGACTTTCTGCCTCTCCTCCGATCTTCTCTCAAATCAACAATAAAATAAGCCTCTGAACTGATCTTCAAGTCAATGAACTCAGAAATATTTGGGCACTGCTTTCTGGACAACTACCTATCAGGTTAGTCTGACTCGGACAGAGAGATAAATAGACGACTCCTGTGTAGGCCGGAAGTGAGGGTGGGACTCAGCTCAGCATGGCAGAAATTCCAAACTCCAAACTCCAAATTCCAAACACCTGGAGTTTATCTGAGGCACTCGGGACACTCTGCCCTGATTGGGGGCAGGTGTTCTGGCAGACTTACCTTGTTTAAGGAGTAATTTGGACTTAGTCCTAGCCCCCACCAGCCCAGCACCTTAAGTCAACTCGCCGAAGTGCCCCAGGGCAAAGCTTTTCAGCTGCCGTTTTTTTTTCCCCCTACCTTAAAGAGATATCCACGCTGTCTAAAAAAAATGAAGAAGCAAAAGAGAGCTCTCACCATAGACAGTTTTTATCAAGGCAAAGAAGCGTTGACCCCAGATGCTGAGGTTCCTTTAGATAAAATACCAGATGAAGGTATTAAAGACCATCACTGGTCACTTTTTCAAAAGGCCTTTCTGGAAGATTGCATAAAGAACCTCAAAAGAGAGCTGGAGGATAAATGGGAAAATAAACTGAAATCAGTGCAAGAAAGATACAATATCTTGCAAGAAGGATATGATGCCCTGCAAAAGAGATATGAAAAAGACACCAATTTATTGAAAAATAAAATTAGTGAAGTGAAAAAAGAGTGCAATGAACAAATTGGCCAGTTACAAAAGGAGCTTAAAAAGGTAACTGAAGAAAACAACACTTTAAAAATAAGAATTGAACAAATTCAAGTAAATGACTCAATAAGACTTCAAGAATCAGTCAAACAAAAACAAAAAAAATGAAAAATTAGAAGAAAATATGAAATATCTCCTAGGAAAAACAACTGACTTGGAAAATAGATCTAGGAGAGACAATCTAAGGATTATTGGACTTCCTGAAAGCCATGATGAAAAAAAAGAATCTAAACACTATCTTCCAGGAAATCCTGAAAGAAAACTGCCCTGAGATTGTAGAATCAAAGGG
>JAJPUD010000006.1:572243-620723 GCA_023553655.1 Myrmecobius fasciatus
TAACCAACTCCCTAAGAAAAAATCTCCAGGGCCAGATGGATTTACATATGAATTCTACCAAACATTCAAAGAACAATTAATTCCAATACTACACAAACTATTTGAGAAAATAGGGACAGAAGGTATACTGCCAGAATCCTTCTATGAGACTGATATGGTGCTGATAGCTAAACCAGGTAGGGTAAAAACAGAGAAAGAAAACTATAGACCAATTTCCCTAATGAATATTGATGCAAAAATTTTAAAGAAGATTTTAGCAATGAGATTACAGAAAGTCATCCCCAGGATAGTACACTATGACCAAGTAGGATTTATACCAGGGATGCAGGGCTGGTTCAATATTAGGAAAACTATCAGCATAATTAATTATATTAATAACCAAATTAACAAAAAACATATGATTATCTCAATAGATGCAGAAAAAGCCTTTGACAAAATCCAACACCCTTTCCTATTAAAAACACTAGAGAGTATAGGAATAAATGGGCTTTTCCTTAAAATGATCAGTAGCATCTATTTAAAACCATCAGCAAGCATCATATGTAATGGAGACAAACTAAAACCATTCCCCATAAGATCAGGAGTGAAACAAGGCTGCCCACTGTCACCATTACTATTTAATATTGTATTAGAAATGTTAGCTTTAGCAATAAGAGAAGAAAAAGAGATAAAAGGAATCAGAGTAGGTAATGAAGAAACCAAATTATCACTCTTTGCAGATGACATGATGGTATACTTAGAGAACCCTAGAGACTCAACTAAAAAACTACTAGAAACAATTCATAACTTTAGCAAAGTGGCAGGATTCAAAATTAATCCACATAAATCATCAGCATTTTTATATATTACCAACAAAATTCAACAGCAAGAGATACAAAAAGAAATTCCATTCCAAATAGAAGATGATAGGATAAAATATTTGGGAATCTATCTGCCAAGGAAAAGTCAGAAACGATACAAACTAAATTACAAAACACTTTCCACACAAATAAAATCAGACCTAATCAATTGGAAAAATATTAAGTGCTCATGGGTAGGCAGAGCGAATATAATAAAAATGACAATACTACCCAAACTAATCTACTTATTTAGTGCCATACCAATCAAACTCCCAAGAAATAATTTTACAGATCTAGAAAAAATAGCAGCAAAGTTCATTTGGAAGAACAAAAGGTCAAGGATTTCAAGGGGATTAATGAAAAAAAAGACAGATGAAGGTGGCCTTGCTGTACCAGATCTAAAACTGTATTATAAAGCAGCGGTAATCAAAACCATTTGGTACTGGCTAAGAAATAGAGCAGTCGATCAGTGGCACAGGATAGGTTATCAGGACAACCTAGGCATTAACCTTAACAATCTAGTGTTTGATAAACCCAAAGACCCCAGCTTTTGGGATAAATACTCTCTATTTGGCAAAAAACTGCTGGGAAAATTGGAAACTAGTGTGGAAGAAATTAGGGCTTGACCCCTACCTAACACCACATACCAAGATAAGATCTAAATGGGTTCATGATCTAGATATAAAGAGGGACTTTGTAAGCAAGTTAGAGGAACGTAATATAGTTTATCTCTCAGACCTGTGGAGATGGAATAAATTTATGTCCAAAGAAGACCTGGAACTCCTAATTGAACACCAGATGGATAATTTTGATTATATTAAGTTAAAAAGTTTCTGTACAAACAAAACAAATGCAGACAAGATTAGGAGGGGAGCATCAAATTGGGAAATCATCTTTACATTTAATGGTTCTAATAAAGGCCTCATTTCTAAAATATATAGAGAATTGTCTCATATATATAAGAATTCAAGCCACTCTTCAATAGATAAGTGGTCAAGGGATATGAACAGACAATTTTCAGATGATGAAATTATAACCATCTCTAGTCATATGAAAAGTTGCTCCAAATCACTATTGATCAGAGAAATGCAAATTAAGACAACTCTGAGGTACCACTACACCCCTGTCAGATTGGCTAAAATGACAGGAAAAGATAACGATGAATGTTGGAGGGGATGGGGGAAAACTGGAACACTAATACATTGTTGGTGGAACTGTGAACGGATCCAGCCATTCTGGAGAGCAATTTGGAGCTATGCTCAAAAAGTTGTCAAACTGTGCATACCCTTTGACCCAGCAGTGTTTCTACTGGGCCTATATCCCAAAGAGATCTTAGAGGAGGGAAAGGGCCCCACATGTGCAAGAATGTTTGTGGCGGCCCTTTTTGTAGTGGCTAGAAACTGGAAACTGAAGGGATGCCCATCAATTGGAGAGTGGCTGAATAAATTATGGTATATGAATGTTATGGAATATTATTGCTCCGTAAGAAACGACCAGCAGGACGATTTCAGAGAGGCCTGGAGGGACTTGCATGAACTGATGCTGAGTGAAACGAGCAGAACCAGGAGATCATCATACACAGCAACAACAGTATTACATGATGATCAATTCTGATGGACATGACTTTCTGCAACAAAGAATTGTCTCAAACCAGTTCCAATTGTTCACTGAAGAAAACCATATACACCCAGAGAGAGGGATATGAAATATGGACCACAATGTAACATTTTCATGATCTCTATTGATATTTGCTTGCATTGTGTTGCCTTTCTCTGATTCTTTTTTTTTTTTTTGTAGATAGGATTTTTCTTGCATAACTTCTCAAGCATTTCAACATTATTAACATGTAGTGGACTTCCTGCCATCTAGGGGAGGGGAGGAGACTGGGGGTTAAATTTGTAATGGAAAGCTTTGTAAAGATCAACGCTGTGGAACTACCCATACATATGTTATACAAATAAAAATCTTTAATAAAAAAAGAGAAATGCCTATTTATATCTTCAAACCATTTATCAATTGAGGATTGATTCTTATTCTTATAAATTTGAATCTATTCTTCATATACTTCGGAAATGAGATCTTCATCAGAGAAACTTGTAGCAGATTTAACTCCCCACCCTTGTTAACTGTTCCCTTTTTAATCTTAAGCTTTATTAGTGTTTTCACAAAAAATTTAAGTTTTATGTAATAAAAATTATTCATTTTATTTTCTCTCATCCTTTCTCCCTTATTTGATGAGTTATTTTATATACATAGATCTGATAGATATTTTTAACCTGTTCATTTGCTATCTTTCCATCTTTTAGAAGTCTTGAAAATTCATCAAAATTATATCACTTTTTCATAGTCTCACAGTCCTTTGCATATTTAACTTCTTTAGTGCTTATTCCGCTTTCCCACATAACACCCCAAGAACAATTTGTTATAGCAATATTGACAGATAAGTTTTCTTTTTCATCTGTTGTCATTTATCTTTCACATATAAATGCTACTAAGAGAATCAGAAATGTTCAAGCCATTGAGTTTCATATCATTCTCTTTTCTCCAGTTATTGTTTCATCAATTCCTACATAACTCTTCTTGTGTAATCTTTCTGTTTTTTTCTTCTCCAAATTCTATAACCATGACCCATGATCAAATTAATTCCATAACTGATATTGGGATGAGGGCTGATCACTTTCTAGATTTTCAGGACCTCATCCTCTTCTGTTTTCCTCCTATCTCTGACTGCTCCTTCTCAGTCTCCTTTCCTAGATATTTTCCAGATAACCACAGTTTCTAACTATCAGTATTCAACAGGGTTCTGTTCTGGGCCCTTTTTCCTTCTCTATTTGATGTCACCTGGTGATTCCAATTATTTAATTACTCTGTCAATTCTCAAATGCACTTGTCCTGACCAATCTCCAATTACCTTTCAGATATCTTGAATTAGATATATAACAGACGTCTTAAACACATTTGAACTTATCTTTCCCCCTAAACTCTCTTTACCTGCCTTATTACTCTAGAGGACACCATTCTCCCCATCCCTCAGCCTCACAATCTAGATGTCATCCTCAATTCCTCACTATCTCTTATCTTGCCCCATACAATCTGTTGCTAGACCTGTCAATTTCATCTTTACAATATCTTTCAAATAAAGATGCTTTCTCTTCTCTATAGGAGTGTTAAACCATTCTAGTTTAGGTTCTCATCACCTCACACCTGTATTATTGCAATAGATGGCTACTGGAGCTACCTGCCTCAAATTTCTCCCTCCTCAAACCTGTCCTCCATTCAGCTACCAAAGTGATTTTCCTGAAGCACAGACCCAACAATGTTCCACACAAACTCACCCTCCACTTCCTACCAAATCTCCCAATGACTCCCTTACCCTTAGGAGCAAATCCAAAATTCTGTTTCCTATTTAAAGCCCCTCTATCTTTCCAGTCATCTTATACCTTACTCCCTACTACATACTCCATGTGACACTGACCTCCTGGATATCCCATGAATAAGACACTTCATCTCTCAGCTTTGGTTACACTCCATGTCTAGAATGCTCTCTGCCTGCTGGCTTCCTTTAAGTCCCAATCAAAATCCCATTTGATAAGAAGCCTTTTCTCACTCTCTCAATTCTATAGTGTTTTTCCCTCTTTTAATCATTTCCTATTTATCTACTATATAAGCATATTGTCTCCTCTGTTTGACTGTGAACTCTTTGAGGGTATTTTTGGCCTTTATTTGAATCTCCACTCAATACATGCCTGACACATAGTAGGAGTTTAATGTTTATTGATTGACTGACTGGGATATGATGTGTCTATCTATTCCTATATATTTCCTTTTCCCCAAGCCACCATCTATCTGGTAACTTTTCTAGACCCTAGTGCCCCTCTCTGGCCACTGTCCTACCTCTGCTCTTAGAATATAAGTGTTTAGGGGACAGAAATGCTCTTTTGTTTTGTATTTGTTTCTGCAGCACATATTTCAGTGCTTGGCACGTAGTAAGTGCTTAATTTTTTTTATCCATTCATTATCAAGTATATTTTCTTTTCACACCAAATATTCATTAGACTTTCCTACCTAATTCCTTTTTACTTCAGCAACAGGCTTCATGATCTTCCACCATCATCCTTTGTAATATTCTATAAATTACTTTATATTTGAAGTGAATATTGCATTTATCTGCCCTTTCTCTCCATTTTCCAAAGAGATTAAGAGTTTACTGACCAAGATAAATTATAGGCTCTTCTGGTCTATTCAATAGATAGAGAGCTTTATTTTGATTAAACTTCTGTGGGAAATATTGGTAACTAGAATTAAAGTCTCTGTCTCTATCCATTTGACTGTTTACTTAGAGAAAAGAAAACGAGAAATATATTTCAACCCAGGTCATCTAAATCCAAATATTCTTTCTACTGTGTCACAATCCCATATTTTGTTCAACTAAAAAAACTGATATTCGTATGTGGTCTAAAAACTTTGAGTCATAGTATCCTCCCCTGACTTTGCTGCTGCTATTATTGTAGACAATATGGATTGAGGGTCATCTTTTATGTTTCATTTTTTTCATTAGGGAGCCATGGCCAAAGGATTAATCCACATGTCCCTAGACTGAATCTTAGGCCATAAAACATAGCTTGGGTTCTGAAGTGTACTGTGTCTTTTCAATTTGCTAAGATGTGGCAGAGTTTCCCCTTAGCTTGAGAGAACCCAGGGTCACATCCATGCCCCTATCCAGGGCAAATTTTTGTGGTGGCATAGCTAGTAAGATATTTTTTAAAAAGGGAACAAGAAAGACTAAATCATTTGTTAGGAATCTAACATGCAAAATTTAAAACTTCTAGAGGGCAGTTCCAAAAATCTCAAATATTATTTTAACTAAAGAAAATGATGACTTAAGATGCTGAAATGGAAAAGGATATTAACAATGATGAATCCAAACCTCACACCAGAAAGCAATTCAGGCAATCAAATGATTTGATATTACCTTGACATAAATGGGGATTTTGTTGAAGCAAACCATACTTGACTTTAAATTTACTCTTTAGCTTTGTTTCGATGGGAGAGGCTGGGAAGTAGATAACCTTAAATCAAGCCCCAATTTTCACTAGAAATCATTTTGTTTGTCCTGGAGCCTTCTTCTAGTGAAAAAACAAAATAACAGTTTTTAAGCTATATTTTTTAGTCAGGGTTCTTTTTACACTTAATTTATTATTAAAGATAAAATGTGAATCATTGTTTGCTTTAAATCCTTATTCGTTATGAATGTTTAATAAGCACTTATCTACCTATATGCACATATCTACATATGTAGTATGCAGGAATGAAGTTGCTCCTTTTTCTTGGAAAAAAAAAAGGTAGGATAATTTGTTAGTATGGCACAGTGGGCAACTTCAGAAAGAATAAAAAAACTGAAACTGCTTCATGATGGCAAGAAATGTGCTATTAAATGGTGGGATGATGGCTTAGTATTATTTTGTAGATTTGATATGTTTGCTAATATTTAGGTTCTGAATTCATAGGATCACAGAATCACAAAATTTTAGAATGGAAAGGGATCCCAAAATTCATCTGTTTTAAACAATATCTGAAGAGAAAACTTTACAGCATTCTTAGCAGATAATAGGTATTACAGCAAAGAACTAAGAAAGACTTCCTAAGCTCAAATTTGACTTCAGAAACTAGTTATGTGGTCATAGGCAAATGACATACTTAACCTTATTTGCCTTGGTTTCCTCATCTGTAAAAATGAGCTGGAGAAGGAAATGGCACACCATTCTAGTAATCTTGCCAAGAAAATCCCAAATGGGGTCATGAAGAGTCAGACTTGACTGATCAACAAAAAAATCCCTTTAAGACCTCCAGTTAGAAGGAACTCCATAACAGTATAATTGGAAGGGAAAATTGTAATCACATAGTTATGGGGTTAAAAGACACTAAGATTTTGTAATATGGTCAATCAACCAGATTCCTAAAATAAAAAAATCTTTTTATTTTGGTCAATTTATTTTAAAAATCAATTTCTCTTGACTTTGTCTCAAATTATCTTTGCTCCAACAAATCTGAAAAGCCATATAGCAGTTCCTGGTTATCTTTCTTTCCTTACTGAAAGATTTCTTCTCAATTGATTTCCTTCCTCTTCTTTGTTTTTAGTGGGTTTCACAATGAAAGAAGATTATGTTATCTTAGTGGGTGAGAGAGTAAAGTGTCCTCCAGACTTTGGATTATTTCTTCCTTACATCTCTATAAATGTGTTGTCCTGTTTGTATTTTTAATAGTTTATAATAATAATAATATAGCTATTATAAGTATTAGATTGAAATGCATATAATTTGCAAGACAGTCTCCATTTTATTTTTCCTTTTGTCAAAATGCACATTAATCCCAATGACAAATTTTCAAATGAGGTTAACCTCTAAGAATTTTGTAAATTCTAAAAGTGCTACTATTATTACTAATATTATCAATGTTACTACTGTTACTGTTACAGGGATGAGGTTGAAAAGCAAACAATAATACTTTTAAATGAATCTGATGTGAAACAAAAAGTTCTCAATACAAATTCCAAAAAAAAGAAAAAAAAGCTATTCAGCAAAACCAACTAACACATCATAACTAATGAGATATGCAATATTTTACATCTAAACTTCCCTACTTCTACAGAGAAGAGAAAGAGGTGTATTTTTAAATTGTAGTCCTGGGTAAAGATTCTTGGTTATTTTAATGACATCACTATTTCTAATTTTTTTATATTTTTCATTTACATTGTCGTGGGCTTCATACATATTATTTTCTTTCCGTGAGTTTGACAGCCTATTTCTTTTGAGAAACAGCAAAATCAGGATCAAGATTGATACTGAAACAGTTTGATGTTTTGTACTTTCCTATTTTGAAGAAAGTTAACTTGGAATCATGTACTTAACATTGACTTATGCACTTAAAATATAATCAGGTACTGTGATGTTTTGATTTGTGTGTTTTTGATACCAGGACACAATGTAATTAAGTTTTCATGATCTGCAAAATGTAGAAGAATCACACTCACATAAATAAGTGGCATAGCCAAGTATTTCAAATGACTTTTAATTCATTTAACAGTCATAAACTGCTTATGAGGTTCAAAACATTACATCAGACATTAATCATGATTTACAATGACTACAAGCTTTTAACTCTAGGACTTTAGTGAATGATCTTACTGCACAATAGGATTTTCCTAGAGTGTGCATCTAACAATCTCTTTATATAGAGATTAGTAATTTGGCAGAGTGGGTATGATACAGGCTATTTCCGAGCCTGGATATTTACCTGACCTATTGGACCTCCTCAGGAAGGAAATGGATTCCTCTAAGGAAAACACATGACAACAGATTAATAGCCTCGTATGTGAACGGTAGTCTTTTCGTGAGATAACCGTAAAAGAATGCAAAGTAAGCCTACTGTTTTTCCTTTCTAAGAGGAGTATATTGGTTTGTTTTCAGTTTAAATGTAAGAAAGTCCATAGTATTGATTCATTAATTAAAAAATATAAAATAAGTTCTGACTAGTCTTAAACTAAAAATAATCACTGACTGTTTAGTTGTGGATTTTCTTTTCATTAAGTCTGAATATGACTTGTATCAGAGTCAAGCAAACAAACTAACAAAACTCAGCTATTATAAAAGGCTACCAAAGTTAAGAATAAAGAGAGCTCATCTATGTGATCCTAGGCAAGTCACTTAAACTGCTTTGGTTTTCCCCACATCAATGAAATTGTTTTTATCCTTTATTCTGGAAGAGGACCAATGGCATTAGGAGGGTGATGTCTTGACTTATTGGATATTGGATTTATTGGATAATATTGGATTTGAGTGAAGAAGGGATGAGCAAAGTAATCAGCCTCACTCTATTCTTCAGCTTCATTGAAATCCAGTGACAAAACATAGGTTAGGACAAGGGGCAATGGCCCCCAGTACAGTGAGAGACCTAGACCTTTTTAAATTAAGATCTTTCCCAGGTTTCAGTTTGTCTGAAGCAACATTCATTCAGTAATTAAAGACTACATAAAAACGAAGAGAAAAGATAGCTTAATCTGCCTTCCAGAAGAATCACTCTAGGAGGGGAAGACCCTCAGCGTTTTGGCCAATTGTTATCTATACTCACTCTGAGCCATCAAAATCCCATGAAATTTTAGTCAGGTCCCTTTCCCCAAACCCATTGTACCCTAAGTTTCTCATGGGTAGGAAGGCATGTCTTAATCATCTTTGTATCCACTAAAGGATCTCAAGACATTCAAAGTTCTGCCTAAAATAAACATTCAGTAAGTGAGTTCACAAAACAGAGAATCTGACTAAAAAGAACAAAGTCAGATAGGTGCCAATATAAACATCAATACATTTTTTTTCCTCTTCCAGATTGCTTTTCAGCAAAGTAACAAAGAAAATTGATTTTAAAAAATCAATCAAGTACAGTTTTCAAGCAAATATGAAGATAGAGATAAGTGATAATAACAGCTTCTACCTTCTTTCTCTTCAGCTGAAAGAGAAGAGGATTATAAAAGGGGAAATCCCTGGACCATGAAGAGAATTTGAAAATATCCTTTTTAAATATGTTCCTTGTTAATATCTACTGCCCCAAGTTCCCCTCTCCTGATCCTATTCAATATTGCCTGTTATTTACCCCTTACTTGTCGTTCTGGTTAAGTCATATCTGATTCTTCATAACCCCTTTTGGGATTTTCTTGACAAAGATACAAGAATGAGTTGCCATTTTCTTCTTCAGCTCATTTGACACATGAGGAAACTAAAGTAAACAAGGTTAAGTACATTATTTGCCTATGGCAAGTTTACACAGCTAGTAAGTTTCTAAGGCTGGATTTGAACTCAAAGAAAAATCTTCCTGAGAACAAGTTCAGTGCACCATTGTAACACCAAAGTAATTTTTTCTAGTTCCTATCCCAGTCATTTTGGATTAGTAAGAAAGGTAAGTGTATACACCCTATCATTGTTCACCCACATTTATCTTATCTATCTAGATTTATCTGAATGGGGAAATCTATTTTAAAAGTAAAATGCCAACTTCAATCATAAGGACTCTTCCCTGTGTACAATGGGACTTTAATAAAGCCTACTGGTGTGGATCATATTACATAAATTCAGGGCATGCTACTTTTAGAATTTTCCTCTAAAAAGCCCTTATACTGACATTCAGACTTGGGGCTTGGCTGAATATTTTCATTATCTTCCTACAACTCTCATTAATTTTTTTCTTGAGTCATCTTCTCTACCCCACCCTAAGTCAGACAGAATGGAAGAAAATATCCAAGCAAAGTAAGAATCTTCACATCACTTAAGACTAAGACAAGGATTATTAACCATTTTTTGGTCATAGACCCCTTTCACATTCTGTTGAAGCTTAAGAACTTCTTAGAAAAAAAATATTTTTAAATCCACAAATAAAATGCATAGAATTACAAAGAAAACCAATTTTGGGGCAGCTAGGTGGCACAGTGGATAGAGCACCAGCCCTGAAGTCAGGAGGACCTGGGTTCAAATCTGGTCTCAGACACTTAACATGCCCTAGCTGTGTGACCCTGGGCAAGTCACTTAACCTCAATTGCCTCAGCAAAAAGCAAAAAAAAAAAAAAAAAAGAAAGAAAAAACCAATTTTGTTGAAATTGTTCTTTAAATAGAAAAAATTTTTTTAAATACTCACAGACCCCAGATTAAGAATACCTTTTCTTTTCCAGCAGAACAAACCAATCATTAAACCTCCAAGTCATTTTGGGCATTTGGACAACTTTACAAAGACTTAAATCAACCACTAACCATTCCATTATAACACATGTGATTATATGCAATGTTTCCTAAATCAATTCATAGTATCATAATCATGACTCCAAAATGTTATCATAAAGGAAATAAGATGCTTTTCATTAGAATAGAGCAACTTAAAGGAGATGCTACTTGCAAGTAAGAGTTGAGTCAAATGGGTACTTAAGTCACTCAGAAATAAGTTGATTGCTTAATCACATTTATTCTTTCAGAACAGATATATCTTTAGGAGAATCTTGATCTGTTATCTGTTGCAAGTTATTGTGGATAGAAAAAGTAAAAAAAAGACATTTCTTCCTTCCCCAAGACTAAAAGTGCTTTCCCCCATTTGAAATTATTTTATATGTTCCTTGTCTGTATCTTGTACTTTACTGGTATGTGGATTTTCTACTCAGGAAAACTTAAGCTAGAGGAAAGGGACAATTTAAATCTGTTTTTCTGTTCCTATAATTTTGTTCAGTGTCTAGCTTATACTTGATGTTTAATAAATGCCTGATATTGGAATGAAGAGTTCAGGCTCTTAATGATGATTAAGTTGCTATTGGTTGCTATTTACAAAGCATTTTAATTGACAACTCTCTGAGGTAGTCAGTGTAGGTTTTATCATTTCTACTTTTTTAAGGAAAAAATTAAAATCTGGAAAGGTTCAGTGGCTTGTCAAGATCAGTTAGCTAGTGAACAGAAGATCTTATGATTCCAAATTCAGTTTTTTCCACAGCACACACTAAAAACTAAGAATATAATTAGTCAATCCAATTCTAGTGAGTTTTTAACGGTATCATTTTGTGGATAGACAATGAATTTATTTTCTTGGCACATCTACAGTACCAAAATATCAGTCAAATGAAGAGAATGATACATTCCTTCGAAATTTACTCATTTTGAGTAGTTACTTAAATAGAAATAGATCATTATTTAGACCATTTTAGGAAAAGTTATCCTGACAGAAATTAGCCAATATGTTTTAATTTTTTATTGTGTTTTTTTAGTCTAAATTTTATTTTTCTGGTATTTTTAATCTTTTTATAATTATGTATTTATGAATATATTTTATAATTCTCTTTCATGATAAATTTATTATAATATCTTTTACTTAATATGCTACAATGCATTTAATACCATTTCTCCTTCAGCACAGAGATCATGTAGCAAATATGCTATATAGCTTAGTTTCAAGCTGTCTTAAGAGTTAGAAAAAGGACTTCCAGTTCAAGCCAACTCCTAATTTTCCCCCAAAGTGTACTATCCCATTTCCCTTCTAAAAATTACCTTTAAAATAAGAGCTTTTACAAATAGTCTTCCAGTTTCTTCTTGAAAGCATGTGAGGGAGTTTAATCCATTTCTGAACATGTCTTATGGTTACAAAGTTCTTCTTTACACTACACTGAAATCCTTCTTCCCAGAATTTCCTGCCACACATTTAATATGTGTTCTATGGTGTCACACAAAATAAACGAAACCCTACTTTTACATGACAACACTTTAAACAATAGAAGAGTTATCATTTCTTTCTCTCATATCACACACACACACACACACACACACACTTGTTAAGCCTGCTTTTCATTAAGTTAAACATATCTATTCCATTGGACCTGGGTCTCAAGTGACATCTTTTCAATTCTTCTTGCTATCCTGGTTGACCTTCGCTAGATATACTCCAAAATCTGAGAAAATTTTTGAAAGACCAATCATTTACTCTTGACATAATACTACCATGTTTCCAACAGTCATGGATGCTAGAGAAGTTAGTGAATACTAACTTGGAGTGACTACACATTTTTGGAGATAAGATTGCTTTTAATACAAGAATTAGACTAAATGGCTTTTGAAATCCCTACTAGTTAGGGAAGGATGTTAATTTGAACAGCAGCTTCCATTAGAAGAAACTCTATAGAGGCACTCTGGAAACCTCGCATAGGGCAGAATGTTGTTTCCTTTAAAAGGGAAGAACAGGAGGAGATGCATGTATCTAACTAAAGTAGACTGAATAAGAACCTCAACAACAATTAAAATGACCGTGAAATTCAGATTGTGGTTCTAGGGGCATTACTAACAGAACTTTGAGGAACCCATTTGCCAGATACTCTCTGGAAGTTTCTTTCAGCTGTCAATAAGTATCATGGGAATTAGATTGGTCTGGGAGTCAGGGGACCTGGATTTTAGGCCCAGCTGCCTGATCATTGTCAAATCACTTAACCCTCTCTGGGCCTTAATTACTAGATCAATAAAATGAACAGGCTGAAACAAGCTGTTCTATAAGCTCCATGCTTCTTTTGTCCATGGGGGCTGAACAAGATACCCTATCAATAGCTGAAAGCTGGTTGTCTAATAGGAGCTGAATACCTTCTTGCTCCTTGGCATCTTCTTAGATATGTTTCTTTACTACCAATAGATATGTAATATCCTTATAGATAACAGAATTGTTTGCCTGGTTTAACTTCTTTTCATCTCAACATCTTTTCCAGTTTCCAATGATATTCAATGATAACATGCATGAATAATATTAAATTTGCTCTCTACATTATTAGTATTTACTCATAAGTATTATTTCCTCACTAGATATATTATCATAGAAAAAAGATTGAGAGGAAGCTGCTGGTTCATCTTTCCCATCCAAATTATGAACTTGTGTTTTTGTATAAGATGGTACAGGATGGACAGGTTGTAATCAGCACCAATAGAGGAAGTAACTATTCCCATGAATGAATCAATAAAATGTAAGCTTTTTGAAATCCTATTCTTTCAAAGAATCTATCACTTGAAATGCAGAAAGTTTGATCATTTTGTCTCATCCCTATGCTGTCTATGTCCAGATCCAACATTCTAAAATGCATTATTATTTCTAATTTGTGTCATTGCTATTTGATTATACAACTTCTCATTACTCATCCCCATCAGCTCTTTCGGAGCTCTTTAGGAGCAAAGGCTCTATAGTTTTCCCCTTGTTGAATCCCCAAAGATACAACACAATGCTTTATGTGTAGTGGGCTCTAAATAAATATTTGTTGAATTAAACTAAAATATGTATTTTCTCTCTCTGTATATCTCTGTACTAAATGAGACAGTGAGTGCTATCCTGTCTAAAACTTCTCCATTTTGTAATAATTATCTTTAGAGGAACAACTTTTTTCTTCCTTTAAAACTATAAACCTTACAGCTTAGCACTTATTACTCAAACTTATGTGTATAAAACTTAGCATTACAAAAAGCATTAAAACAAGTGATTTAATACTTGAGTAATTATCCTAAGTAGGTAAGATATAAGATATAGAATGGAAACCAATTTTTTAAAGAAATTATATTGAACCATTGATAATTACAATGTCATTGAAGTATGCTACATGCACATGAATTCCTTATAATCAATGTTCATAACCAGGGTAATCAAATAATTATCTGCAGCTTAAATTGCAACTAAATTGAAAGTCTAGCTTGATGTTGAAGGTCAGAGAAATATCTCACGCTGGAATTCACAATATTGAAATTTCTCAAGTTATCTGGGCCACAAGCTATTGAGCATGCATTGTATTTTTTCTCCTAGTATGGCAGATATAAAGGTTTATTTAACCTCCAAATGAATGGAAAGAGGAAATGCACATCTATGAATATGGTCTATTTAGTCAACATAGCATTTGGCAAAAGGACTTTCTCTGAAAACATTATGTTTGTTGGAGTAATTTTATGCCAAGTAGAATGAAAAGAGGTTTTCTTTGCATGGATTCTACATGACTGGTTTGGATGTATTGTGTATATGATTTCTCTTTGACATACAGTTCACAATGTTCACAATGTAAAAATCATGTTTGTTTTAGTTCCGATGACATGCAAATATCCAGAAATATACCTCTTGCTTTCACAAAAAACAAGAAAAAAGAATAATCTCCTCCTAATATAACAAAATTTTTACCTTTTTCTCTTCATAATTGCATAACTGTTATTAATACCAGAGGAAGGAATAAATACCCAGAGAAATTGTTCATATCCCCAAGGATCCAAGTGAATTAAAGACATTCCCCCCTTCTTATTCCTACAAAATTCCTTATTCTATTCCTTATTCACTATGACCATTCTTCCTGCCCTACCATTGTGCTCACCTTCACTCCCCAAAATTGTCTGTGTATCGTTAGGTGCTAAAGCATGAAAACCAGATGTGTGGTATTTTCTTATTTTATTGAATCAAAGTAAGAATTCTCCAAAATTCATATTTTTACCTATATGGTTCAGTCCTTCCAAAGCACATAATATCTTCCTTTTACATATTATATGAATGCATTTATGTAGTAATTATTGTGTTTTGTAGAAATTTTTCACATACTATTTATATTCAAGGTATTTTTATAAACCAAAAGGAAATACAGTCGTATTACTTTCTGATTCCTGGCTTTCTATAGATACTTTATTTACATTTATGAAATGTGACATTTATTAGCTATCCTTAGGCATATGTTTTTAAGATCTTAAATAAAAGCCCAATATATTAGGGCAAATATAAACATTACTGGAATGTTATTTCTTTGATTACAAACTTATTCTCATATTACAGCTTTGAAAGGGTTGGCATTTCTTTGTGTTTTGGGTGGGGACAGTATCTCACATTGGTTTTTAATGTATACTCTTACATTACTGAAACAAAATTATGGTTGAAAAAAATCGATCTCTTAATTTCATGTTTCAAGTTTCATGACTATAGCTACTGCTAAATTCATTGTCTTGATAAAACCAGTGTACCAGAATTTTCCATTGGAATAGTTTCATTTCTATCACTTAAAGTAGATCATATGGAAACTTCTATCTTGTGGCTACTAAAAAGTAGATATGATTTATATAATTAGCAATAGTGATAACCAGAGCAAAGTATCAAGTACAAAGGTGGCTAAATAAAAGTATTTCACAATTTTAAAATTTAGGATCATTAAAAGACAATGTTGCATCATCCAATTAGTAGATCTTTTTTGAAACCATGAAGATACAATTTATTATATCATGACAACACATTTATACTTTGGAATATTCCTAATTCTAAGCCTGCATACTGCCACTCCAGGGGGACTTTCAAGAGAGTTTGTTAGGAAAATTAAAAAAAACCCAATAGTATCAGTTTTCTGGTTATTTTTAATAAAACAATGTTAATTAAAAGCATTTTACAGGATTCATAGTTTATTACCTGTTGTTAAGGTCAACATATTGCCTTGGTTCCACCTTCATCGACTACTCTAAATAAATTACTATCTATTTATTTCCCTGTACCTATTAGTAAATCCTTAATATTTATTTTCTAAGCAGTCTGAAAAGACACTGATGACTTTCCCTTTTTGGATTCTTCAGGTGGAGCAGATTACACAGGTGAAACTCTTGATCTTTGTGGGATTTTGCATGAAGGGATTGACTTTATTATACATAAAATTCCCTTCAGTAATCAAGAATTAAAGAGATTAAACAATAGGTGGGTTTAATTTAATCCTGTTATCAAGAAATAAACTACCTAGGACCTGTAAATATAGCTATTTTTTACTGCTCAAGAAGAGCTTTGTAGTTAGAAGGGAAGTTTTTACTCAAACTCATAATATATAACACAATCAGGTGATTTATCCTGTTTGATCAACATCCCAGTATGTGTTTTTCCTGAGAGGAAGAGCTTCAATGTATATTTACTTAAAGCTTTTAATGTGTGGTTCCTTTTCTTTTAATTGATGCCTTCCCATCTAAAATTAGCCAGTGAAGATAAAGTTTTGGATTTTTTTTAATTTTAAACTTCATAGTCTCAATATCTCAGTTGTAACAGTATTTTTAAGTAATTATACCTGTATTCCTTTGAAAGATAAATAGACCTCAATGGCCCGGCCTTGCTTAATCTTTCTACTCAAAAGTAGTCTATTCCAATTTGGGGGCTTAGTATCTCGGTATGGAGCTGGAGGCTGGAGTTTGGGGTGAATTAAATTGATGTTGAACCTAGAGCTCAAATATTTTCTGACTTATTACGTGATTAAATTAAGATCTAACCTCAAGATATTTGGGCAATGAAACTCACGAAATCTAGTTTTAAGGAATATATAGCCAAATATCATTTAAACATAGAATAAGGGGTTCCATGATCCTTAGAATCCTGTCTTTTTTCTCCTGAAATGACATAAGATTTTATTCCTCGGCGTACGATGAAGATGCAAAGAATTTTCCCTGAATGAAATAAATGTCCCATAGCTAGATTTTTATCTCTTTATCTAAAATATATCATGCTCTTACATTAAAAACAAACCAAACCAAAAAAGTTGACACATCCAAAATTCTAGCAATCACCTACACATTCACAAATATGGAAATAACAAGCAATAGTCTACTTCCTACAAGATCCATCCTTGTGTAACATTTACCAAGTGCCAAAAACATGCTAATCCCCATCAGATAACACAGGTGAGGAGAACATCTTCACCTGCTTGGCAATGAAATAAAGGGTTTTGTTCCCATGGCATTTTCTGGCTCGGAATGCATGGCACTAACCTTTAACTTGTCATAGCGCTCACTCAAAGCCGCCACTTGATGATCTCGGTGTCGCCCCACCAGTTTACATAAGGCACAGATTAGTTGGTCATCCGTCACACAGTACATATTCACCTTCTCATCCTCATGCTCTAGACACATCAGCCCTCTGATGTGGGAATCTGGAATCGGTTCAATGAGACGGTGGCCTGTGAAGGGCTTCTTATTCGGGTGAGTTGCTTTCAGGCACTCCTCACAGTAGGACACTTCACAAGTGACACAGGTTTTCACAGCATCCTGGGCAGGGTCCTGGTCACAGAATTGACAGAGAACTTTCTCGCTGGAGGTCATGGTGTTGCTATCGAAGGCCCGCTCTCGGCGGGTCTCACTGGGGGAATTGGGCCCACTCACGGAAGCCTTCTGAAACCTGTCGATAATGTTTTGCAGGGTGACGTTACGCTTGAGTCCCTCTAGACCTCTCTGGCTGAGGGTGATGACATAACGGCAAGTAGGGCACTGGAAGGCAGTGATGGATTCCACAGATTCGTTGGTGGCGCAGTGGGAGACTAGGATTCGATGTGCACAGTTGAAACAGAGGCTATGGGCACAGGGCAGCAGTAATGGGTCTTCAAATAGCTCCAGACAGATAGGGCAGGTCAGTTCCGACTCCAATGTTTCCATCTTCAAGCAAAGCTTTCCTGTGTCGTCAGCGAAATCCAGGGAAGCTGATCAGCTATCTGGAAAACACAAAGTAAAATTCGATTAGGCAAGAGAAAACACAAGGGGTTAGTCACAAGGCTTGGGGGTTGTTAACTTTTGCTGCCTTTCACATAACCCTGTTATAGAACTACCTGAAGTTTTGATTTAGCAGAGATATATCCATCAATAGATTTTACTTCTATTCCTATTTGTTGAAAGGGAAAAAATATACACCTAACATAATGATGGTATCAATCTAAGACACTTCCCTTCTTCCCAGAAACCAGTGATTTCTTAATTTTTTCTTGAACTGATTTCTTGATTTTCAATGGCAAAACCCAAAGAGGTGAGTAATTAAAGCTTATAAATGGATTTCCTTTAAAAAAGTGTTTCTTAACCTGGGGTCCATAAACTTTTCTAGAAAAATACATTGTTAACTGTAGTTCAATATAATTATTTTCCTTCATAATTCTACATATTTTATTTTATGAATTTTAAAACATTTCCCTGAAGAAGGGGTTCATAGTTTTCACCAGATTACCAAAAAGATCTATGCATGACATAAACTAGTTTAAGAACCCTGACCCAAATAGCAGCTACTTTAACAGTACTGCTTTAATACTTTGGCTCAAATTCAGAAGAAGTGCAGAAATGAGCCAAATTATGATGGATAATTTCAGAATCTTTTATTGTGAATGATTTATCATCCATGAGTATTCTTGTTAGCACATATATGTTTTAGTGATATTTTATTCAACAGTGCAGCACAGGTAGCTGAATTAAATGAAATGGCAGACATTTCTATTAATATACATAAACATAAAAATCAATACACACATACATATATCATCAGTGATTGAATTTAATAATTGGTAATGTCAACTTTTGAAATATTTGATATAGATAAACTACATCATGTTTCGCAATGATCATTAGGAAAACAGAAACGTCTTTTACGCAGTTTATTCTCCCAAACCTCATAGTTGAAAGGGGTGATCAGTCAAAACTTTTTTTTTTAAATAATTAAACTGGCCTTAGCTGGCCAGGAAATTTGACATTCAAAGGATGTGTGATTTTAAGATAGGAAGCATGTCGTTGTGCATATGTGAAAGTATCCACCATCCCCCATAACCAAAATGACACTTGATTCTTTCCTGTCTGTGCGAATTACAAGAAGTGATTGCTGAAGGCAAGAAGCACTGCCTAAAGTTTTCCCTTCCTAAAGCTCTCTCATCAAGACCCGGTCACTGTCATGAGCCGACAGGCCAGTGGAGCAGAAGCAAAGGACTCGGCCCCACACTCACAGGGCTGTACTTCTTCCACAGTACAATCATCTCCAACTCTGGACAGCTTCAGATGGCACAGCTGCACACTCCATTCACTGTAAAGTCGTTGTTTGGTTGTGTGAACCCTTGCCGCCCTCCCTCCTTTTCCCCACCACTCACCCTTGTGTTTAAAAAAAAAGGGGGGGGATAGGGGGGAAAATCCACACACCAATCTTGGTTCATTAAGGGTGAAGAGAGCCTTATGCTCATTAGCAAGCTTGGGAACCAGATCTCTTTAAACCTCTCTGTTGCACTACAATTAACGGGGGCTGCGGTAACAGTGACAGGAATGTTATGTACAGCCCAAAGCAGTCTGTAAGAGAATAGTACAGTTCACCAAATGGACACCAGGTTCAAATCACCCGCTATGGTTAATTCAGGCTGGCTTTGTGGAAAGGCCAGCAAAATTTCTGATCCAAAGCTATATTTAGCAATTCAGACAATATGCCTTTTTGTATTCACCCTTCCATTTATTTGTAAAATTAGCAATTTCTCCAAGGCAGTGACCCATTCTCAAATAGCAACACTTGGAATTAACCATATGGTGCTCTTGTTTAAAAAAATTAGAGCTCATCCTGCCATGGACTAAACTATAACTGGTCATCAAATATATCGACTATGCATTATGACTGTTAAAAATTAAAACCAATTGGTGGGACATAAACCCAGTCTTTTATTTTATATCTGATGTAATAACAGTTTTTAAAAAGAGAGCAGAATTGCTGAGAAGTAAAAAGAGTAGAGAATACTTTCCTCCCAATTTCCTTTCCACTGTTTTGTTGGAAAATATTTTTCAGTCAAATTTGTTGCTAGAAACTAAACATAACCTCTTAGTTCCCACTGCTAATGATATGAAGTAAAGGCTAAAACAGGGAAGGAAAATGAAATTGTAAATTAAGTTTGGAATCAGATCACAAGACCATAGTGAGCATCTTTTCTCATCCTTTCTGAAGAGAGTTTTGTAGACATTTCTGAGAAGTTGTTATTCAGCCTTTGCTTGAAGATTTGCTGAAAGACAACTCAATTTTGGAAAATTTTCACGATTAAGAAGTTTTAATCAGGAGTGTGTGTGTGTGTGTGTGTGTGTGTGTGTGTGTGAGTAAGAAAGACAGACAGAGATAGAGAAAGAGACACAGAGAGAGACAGAGATAGAGACAGACACACAAACACATCCACAGAAATACACACAGAGAGCAAAGAGAGATCTTTTGGGCATACTGATAAAGCCTATAGATCTCTTCTTAACAATGTTTAAAAATGTATGAAATAAAATATATAAAATTACAAAGGAAACTAATTGTATTGAAAAAAGAAATTTTTAAAAAGTTCATGGGCCTCAAGTTAAGAACCCTTCCAGCTGAAATCTATTTCTCTGCAATTTCTACCCATTACTCTCAGTTCTTGGAGGCAAAATAGATTAAGTTTAATCCCTCTTCTACAGAACAGGACTTTAATACTCGAAGATGGCTTTCACATTCCCCAAAGTTTTTTCTTCTGTAACCTAAACATTCATAGTTCCTGCAATGTGTCTACACATGGAATGATCTCAATGTTTCAGTATACAAGTTTCCCTGTGTGGAATTTCTGAATGAGTGTCTCAGACAAACTGAGACCTGGAAAGATTTTAACTAAAAAAAGGCCATGGTCTCCCACTGCATCTGAGATCATCTCCAGTTGTCCTGAGACACTGCTGCACTCTGATGATTCTGGATGAAATAGTGAGGCTGAAGACTTTGCACAGCTCTGCCTTAAATCCAATTCATCTGCAAGTCAAGACATCACTCTCCTGATGTCTTTGGTCCTTTTTAACAAAGGACTAACAACTGCAAAAAAAGACCCTAATGTGGATATGCTCCAGCTTATTGATGCTGCTTCTGAAATGTAGCATCAGAAACTAAATACAATTCTGCAAATGTGGTCTTATCAGAGCAGAATACAAGATTATCATTTCTCCAAACAGCTCTAATGCACATGCATAGAAAGAATGGATATATCTTTACAAAGAATTTGTGAGTTATTCCACTTTAGAGATATTTGTGGGGTAGCTAAATGATGAAGGAGAAAGAATTCCAGGCCCCGAGTCAGGAAGACTTCTCTTCTGGCTTCAGATATTTACTAGCTGTAGTTGCCTGAGCAAGTCACTTAATTCTGTTTGCCTCAGTTTCCTCCTCTATGAGCTGGAGAAGGAAATGAGAAACCATTACAGTATCTCTGCCAAGAAAACAAACTCAAGTGATATCCTGAAGAGTTAGATATAATCAGAAATTGATTGGAGGTATTTGTATACTTATAAACAATAACTCACATTTGTGTAGTGCTGTAGATTTTCAAGCCATTATGCTAAGAATAAGTAGGTAGGGTGATTGTTTTCCTCTTTTACAGGTGAAGAGATTGAGACAAAGAGGCTAACTCATTTTCTTCCCATGATCATTCTAATAAATGTCAGAATAAACTGGGAACTAGTCTGATTTTGAAGCCAGTGCTTTTTTCCCCCCTAAATTACAATGCTTATTATCCTCCCTATATTTTGAGTTGAAACAAGTAGAAAACACCTGTTTTCAAAGAATCAAATAAAAATAAAAAATACTAATGTCTGAATTACATAGAATTTCTAATCAGAAAGGAATAGAGAGTGTAGATATTTTCACTGCCAGCTTTGTAGGGGCAATTCAAGGAAGACTGATTTAGGAATATCTCTTTGGAATGTCAAATCTTGTGAATGAAAAGGGAAAAAAAATTCAATTACCCACATTTTTGAATTGTACTTTGCACATAGTAGGTATTGGTTGAATTTTTTTTTAAATTTGCACACTGCCAAAGTCAGATATTTGGAACTAATGTGGGTTAATTTTTAAATACAAATGTATTGTCTACATTTTCTCACTAAATCCTAGTGTCAGTAACAATTCTGTTGATTATTCACTACTACAACCCCAGTTGTCCTTTGTGGAAGCACAGAAAATATTAAAAATTCTCACTATTTGTATTCAATATCCTTTAGGTACTTGAATTTTCTGGTTGTTAATTTTAAAACTTAGGGATCTATAAAACACAATTTTACTGTTTTCTCTGTCCATATAACTGTTAGGCAACAACATTTTAAGGGACCAGTTCCTAAAATTTTCCCACATAAAATTGCTTTCCCTTGAGAAACAAAACACATGTAAAAGGGTTGCTCCCCCCCTTTATTTTAAACTCTGGGAAGTTATTTTCTATGCTTCCAAGAGGAAAATAAGATTCTCAGTCCTCACTACAATGGGAGGAAATTACACCTGCATGTCATTGTCAGGAAGTTTTCCACTTCAGATTTTTATGAATGGGCACCACGATCTTAAGGTTAATTTATGTGCCCTGTTCTTCATTTTTAAAAAGTATTCAAAAAATCTTAATACTATCCATCAAATTGTAACATGGAAGAACTCACAGAGTTTGGGCTTTAGCACACTTAGTCATGTTCTGGTACAGCTGTTATATACACAGGGATGTCTATTTGGAATGAAGTTCTGGGAAGTCTGAAGAACTCTGCCTTCTTTAATTTTTTTCTATCCCAGCACTTAGCACAATTTTTGGTACATACCAAATGCTTAAGATATGCTTTTGTGCTTACTAATTCATTCACCCATACACTTTGTGCCTCTGGGCAAGTGATTTTACTTCTTTGGGATTTAGTTCCTTCATCTATAAAATAAAAGGTGTATAGGAGTAAACAATGTTCACTAAAGCTGCTACCAGCAGTAACATTCTATGATTATATAAAAAGAAATACTTCCATGGGCTTAAGCTAAGAGGACAATATTAGTTCGGGATTTCCTCTTGCATCAAACAGAGTTCATTCATGAATTTACTAAAAAATGTAAATATAGGATCATGATACTTGATATTAGCAGGGAATACAAAGCAAGGGGAGAATAGTTTCTAATCAGGAAAACAGGAATTACAACATGATATAAATAATTACATGAAATAATTTGAGAACGATAAGGTAACATATAGACAAATATAATATACAGTAATTTACAAACTGAAAAGAAAAAATAAACATCATTGAGAAAGACCATATTTAGGTATCTAGCACAATGTCTTAAATATATCAAATGCTCAATGTCTTAATTCATTTGGTTTGATAAAGGGCATCTCTGTCTCAAAGTACACAAGATTTAAGTCAGAAGATCAGGGTTTGTATTTTGCTCTGGCTACTTTGATACCTGTGTAATATCTGAGCAAATCATTTCAGTTCTTCAAAACTGAGTTTTCTCATTTATAAAATGAATGTTTTAGACAAAAATCATCTTTAGTATTTCTTCTAGCTCTACTGGCTATGACAGTGTGTGTAGAACAGGATTTTTGTTTGATTTTTGAATAGGGTTTTTAAGGAACATTTCAGAGAACAAATTAAGTATTTGGTGGGCATTAAATGAAGTAGAGGATCCAGATTAAGAGAAAAGAAGATAATATGAGTTAAGGACTACAGACCATTATGAGACTTGATATGTGAAGAATGGTCAAGAGACTGGTCCAACCACATTGGAAACCTGGCAATGGTAAGAGCTAAAACTTAGATATGCTGGTTAAAGATTTTAAAGTCCAGTCTGAGGAGTTTGGATTTGAGGTTATTAAGAAAGAGGTCACTTTAGGTTCTTGTGCAAAGTGACATGATAAAGCCATGTTTTAGAAAGATTATTCTGACATTGATAGGCTAATTTACTTACACTACCATTCCAGATTCCTTTTGACACCTGTTCTCTAGCTCAGTCAGGTAATGAGAGTAATTCACTTTCCATAGAAACAGTTTTGTGTGTTAATATAATTACATGAGTAATTAGAGTGATAGAACTTAATGCTCTCATCTAGCAAATGTATGGAGTTTGAGTTTTGATAAGAGGAAATTAGTTAAATATTAATGGTTCTTTCCAATTTTATTATATTCAGTAATCCCACAGGTTATTCAGATTTCATTAACTTTATTTTAATGAGTCTTCTTTTTATGTAAAAATAACTTCAAAAATTTATTTTTTTAAATTTTGAATTCTAAATCATTTTCTTCCATCACTTCTTTTATTCCATTCCATACACCCTGAGAAAACAAGCAATTTGATATGCAAAATACATTTCCATATTAGTCATGATGTAAAAGAAAACAGACCAAAAAAATCCCCACAAAAAAGTTTTAAAAAATAATATGATTTGATCTGCATGTAGACTCTACTAGTTCTTTCTCTGGAGGTAGATAACATTTTTTCATCATAAGTCTTTCAGAATTGTTTTGGATCTTTGCATTGCTAGGAGTATCTAAGTCATTTACAGTTGGTCATCATACAATATCATTGTTACTATGTATAATGTACTTCTAGTTCTGATCATTTCACTTTGCACCAGTTCATATACTCTTTCTAGATTTTTCCGAAAGCATTCCATTTATTATTTGTTATAGCACAATAGTTTTAATGAGAATTTTTTAGATATACCATCAAATAATCTTGCTGTTCCTGTGATGGACTGGGTTCTTCTCAACACTGCACTGATTCAAGATAATTCTGATAGACTTGGGATGGAAAATGCAATTCCCATCCAGAGAGAGAACTATGGAGACTGAATGAGGATCAAAGCATAGTATATTTTCACCTTTTTTTGTTTTTTTCCCCTTTCTTGTAGCTTTCCTCTTTTGATGATTTTTCTTGCACAACATGACAAAAAAATGGAAATACATTTTTTTTAAATTGCATATACTTAATGTATATCAGATTGCTTGTTTTCTTAGGGAAGAAGGAGGGAGGGAGGAAAAATTTGGAACACAAAATCTTACAGAAATGAATGCTGAAAACTATATCTTTACATGTATTTGGAAAAATAAAATCCTACTAAGAAAAAAGAAAAGGAAAAAAAAATATCACTCTCGAGGCTTCCCTGGACTGCCAAAGGGGGTCCTTGACATCAAAAAGGTTAAGAATCCCTGCTTTAAGTAGAGGTTTTTTTTTTTCTTTTTGTTTGGTTTGCTTTTGTTTTGTTGTTATTGGCTTACATGAAGTAGAGACACAAAGTCATTTTAAGGCCATTTTCCCAAAGACTTAAAATGGTAACACAAACTTTTAGTTGAGGTCTCTATGCTGTTGCCCTTCCAGACTTTCCAGCCCATTTTTCCATTACCATTTTTCACTCCCACTTAACATTCTAATAAGGCAGAATGATTCCTGTTTTACTGATAAATTTTATCAAAATAAATCAGCAAAAAATGCTTAGAAGTAATGCTGCTGATATGAGATTTTGGCAAAATGGGATTGTGGTGCTTTGAATACTGGAATAGGAGCAGAGTCCATCTAGTCTAATAATCCCATTGAATAAATAAGGAAACTGAGGCCCACAGAGTTTCAGTGAATTGCCCAGCATCAAACAGGTGACAGGTAACTAGATCAAAGCTTCTTAAACTGAATAACAACTCCATATGGGGCCTTGCTACTGAATGTGATTTATTATCAGCAAATCACATACTTATATATCTGGGATCATGTAAAAATTTCTCCAGCAGAAAGGGGTAGAAAATGTTTAAGAAGTCCTGTTCTAGATAGGATGAGATCCCAGGTTCCCTGACTTCAGAATCAGAATTCTTTCCAATAGGCTCAAAACAATCAACTGATTGTTTTGGCAATTGGCAAAACAAACTATTCATTTCTAAGAAAAAAAATGTATGTGAAGGGACTTCAGATATTATATACTGAGGGGTCTGCTGGATACAAAGAACTGTATATTGAACTACTCACTTAAGTTAAATTGCTTGGAAACTGAACCTAGCCAACCTCTTGACATATAAAGTATGATACATTAAGAAAAAATCCTCCTGACAGAGCATTTGAAAAATGACTTGAAACTCTGACAAACTAAGACACAGCTTTTCTATAACACATTTAACTTTTATCCCAAGATAGTTCTATTCATAAAGAGGTAAAAAGTGTTAAAGAGACATGAAGATAAAAAAGGAGCATGCTGTAAGATTATTTGTAATTGGTACTGTCAACTAGGATCCAACATGAGGTAATGTTTGGACTAATATTGGATTTTTTTTTAGGAGAACAATAGCATTCAAAGAATCTTTGCCCCCACCCCCAAGCACCATTTAATCCACTTGTTTGTCTCCAGGGAGAAGTGTGCCTAAACTGTTCCAGATAAATGGTATCTATCTTAATTCATAGTACAAGTCTGCCAGATCTCAGTAGGGTTAGGAGTTTGGCCAGTGGTTTCCATTAGTAGAGGGAAAGCTCAGGTGAGGAAACCCCTTGATCAAACCAGGTCAGCACCTTCTCTGAAATTCAGAGATTAAGAGAGATGCTTAGATTACCAAATGGTTGCAACTTGTCCAGATTCCCACAAACAGAATGTGTTAAGAGTTGAGACTTTAACCAAAGATATTCTGATCCAGGTCTGACTCTTTAGCCACTTTCCAGTGATTCCTCTTACTTTGATGGCAATACAAGCTGTAATCCTAATATTTCAATAACAGAAAGAATTTAGGAAGACAGTTTTCTTTGACTACTCAGTTCATTTAAGACAGCCAAACTGGCAACCTTCAAGGGCAGAGCCTTTACAACATCTGGGTGGGCTCTGTTCTCAATTCAATTTACAACCTCAGGGAAGCTATCCTATTTATGTGGGCTTCTGTTTCCTCAAATGGAAATCCAGAGGGTTGTTCTAGATCAAAGCTTCTTAAACTCTGCATTGTGGCTTCATATGGGGTCTTCTAACTGAATGTGATTTGTTATCAGTGAATGTTTGATTTTACATACTAGATACAGGGGTCATGTAAAAATTTCTCTTGCAAAAAGGGGTTGTGAGTAAAAAAAAAATTTAAAGAATTCCTATACTAGGTAATCTTTCAGATTAACATTAACTAGTCTGTGATCTCCTCAGAAGGAAGTTCCACAATCTGCCTCAGCAGTTCAATTCTAAAATTTTTGCAATTACTTCACCTCACATTTATGCTGGTACACATCTAAATCTTTATAGCCCTGGAATGAGATATTATAAGCTAAAGGAACTAATTAAGAGGCCTTCATAATGAACTTGAAAGCAATTCTAGTTTTAGCCACAAACTAGTTGTGCTCAGTACCAAACATATACTTGACATTTAAATATTTATTGAATTATGACCTTAGTTCAAGTTGTTTCACTTGTCAGTTTCCTTACCTGTAAAATGAACAGGTTGAAACAGAAGGTTTTTAAGAATTATGTCTTACTCTAAAAAGCCATGATTAGGAAAATTTATCCCCAAAATTCATTGGGCCAAGTTCAGAGGAAGGTTGTCTTGGTTAAGAGCTCAAAGACATGAAACATTTTACAACTTCAGTTAATACATGAAATAGTGACCTTTTTCTTCTTGGGTTCTAATGTAATTTATCAATACAATTATCCTTCAAGTTACAGACCTCTTAACTCCCTCATCCCCTCAATTATATTCTCAGTCATTTCTATCCATCCATACTTTTAGTTTTCTTAATGGCTACTAAGAATTCACACAAACATACTGACATTTTATAACATGTTTTCCTCACAACAATCATGAAAGGTAGATAGTGCAAGAATTAATTTAGAACTGGGGAAAGTCAGTGTCAAAGAAGTTAATTGGCTTGTCATATATAAGCCATGTTAAAACAGAACTGTAAAACTGATCTAACTCTAGTGATCTTTCAACTAACTTACTTTAGTTATGTTGCCCATAGTTTATATAGAGAAAATGATCAATATAGCAGGTGTTATACAAAAGAAGTTGGGTTTTGAGAAAGAAAATCTGGAAAATCATGTACTTCTCAGGGCCAAAGCTATGAGTAAATATAACCGATTGTAATTAATAAGGACAATTATCATCTGAACTAAAATTGTCTATTGCTAATGCTGGAAAGACTTCCCCCAACTACTTCATTTACTCCTAAGCTGATCACTTCTACTTTTTAGCCACCATATGCTTCAAAAAAGGTGGAGTGATGGTGCTGGTGAAAACTGAGTATTAGTTTCATCAAAATATAACTCAAGATAGCAAAGATTGGTAGATTATCAAGCCAAATATTAAGACTTTTTTTTCTTTAAAGAAAAATGCTTTAAAAACTTTTGTAAATTTTATCAGAAATATTATTATTGTGGTAACTCCTCTACTTCTACCATTGTAGATGTGCAACTATCTAGCATCAAAAACGTCTTAATAGAAGGGAACATATTTGCTAATGTGAGAATGATAAATTTTAAAATTAATCTAAATATTGTACAATTAGATTCACTATATTAGCTACAAGTTTGTAATATTCATCCTATGGTTTTCTTTGTTAGGATGATAACTGAATGCTAATTTACTAATAAAATAAGTATTTCTGTTTCAATTTCCTGTGGTGTGACGATGAACATTACAGAAATTGTGATTGGCACTCTCTTCACCCTCTTTCCCTCCCCCCTCCCAGCTTGGGAATTTGCCTCCCATCCTAGTTTAATAAAAACTCATCTCTCAGGGAATAGGGAAAGCTCTTGTTTTTCTTTCTCTCAAAAGGGACATGGTTGTCAGGGAAGGGGCTTAAAAAACTGTGGGCTATTTACCATCAAAGTCTAAAATGTGAGATGGCATCTACTCATTTCCTTACCTTAAAAAAGGCATCTGTACTTCTCCATGCATCCAATATGGGGGTAGGGAGGAATATATCAGAAATCCCATTAAACACACACACACACACAGACACACACACACACACACACTTGAAATTGCATCTATTATGAATTTTCTACAGATTTTTAAAAAAATATAAGCCATAATAAAAACATTGAGGATCTGCAGTCTACTGTGGTACAATGTTTAGCCTTGAGTTAAACCATGAAATGAGCAGTACCTAAAATATCACTTAAAATGGTATTACTCCTGCTTAATAAGGGATAAGCCAGTAAATGTTGAACAAAAATATGGAAAGGAAGATTTGCTTGAGTTTAATGACACTAATTTAGGTAGTGACTGATGCCACAGGCAAGTTTATTTTCTAACTCAAATTAGACAATAGTCAAAAAAGCAAGTAAATAAAGTTTATTATTAAAGAAGTAGGAGAAATAATTTATAGAAATTAAATATGGAAGAAAAAAGCCATGAGCCATCTATGCCATTTTATCTATGGCTCAACTTCAACCTTTAACAAATCATTATAAAAGAAAATAAGCTGATAATGTTTTCATAGTTTACGTTTTAGCAGATGATTGAAAAAACTGTTTCAGACAATTTACCTAAAATTTAAGTATTTATTTTCATTGTTGGCAATTGAAACTAACAAATAGAATGATGAGAAGCTAAATAAGTCCTAATGCTCCAAGATTTAAAGAATGCATTAGAGAAGCATTGGAGGTGGTAATGGAGACCTGGAGTCAGAATTACATTAGTTCAAATCCCAATTTAACACATAATGGCTGTGTGACTCCAGCCAACTCACTGAACCTTTTAGCACTCCAGGCAATAAGTAATGTAATTCTGTAACCTAACATTAAGAGAAGGTGCAACCAGCATGAGTAGTAGATAGGAACTTCCTCAACAAGCTTTTCCTACACTAATAAAATCATAGTCCAGGGAAGTACATAAAACAATTGGATAATAATTATATCCTATGATCTGTCACTTTACTTGCAATCTAAGGACTGCTAAGGTTGAAATTTTAGACCACACAATTCAAAAATGTAAGGTAATCAATTTAAAGATATTCAGACATCTAACTTCATAAAATACACATTTGATGATGATGCACAAATTAAAAGTAACAGATTGTAAAGCTCTTTTTTGTACCACCTCAAATACAGTGAATAAAATATTTGCCTTTTATTAATGATTCTATCATGTCATTCAAAAGCATCACATATCTACTAACTGTCATTTGAATTACCAATGAAGATTTAATAGTAAATGGCTTTGGAAAGTAAAGATGATGCATTCGATGGGCACAAACATAATTTTATCAGTTAGGAAAAAAAAAGTAAGGTCATATATTGTAGGGTTTTTCCCCCTTTACTGAAGCATAAAGGTCTAAAAAGATTAAGCAGAATCTCACCCTTTTGAGTTCATTTTATGTACTTTTAGGACAAGCAAAAATTATACATCTGGAAATGTAAAAAAAAAAAAATGCAATATCATTTCCTTGAGAAACAACTCCATTGTACTGCCAAATAGCGAAGGAAACTTGTTATAATAGCCTTTAGAAAGACAGTCTGTTCCATTACAAGACTGAGCAAAACAATGCAGAACATTTTAAAATGCTGTCTTCTTTAGGTATTTTACTTTCAACATGTAAAGACTTACAGAAATACCAACTCAAATACGCACCGATGGATTTCGACCTGGTTCTTTTTGGTGAAACATTGCTGTAGAGAGACCACGGAGACCCACTCAAAAGATACTGCCAGGCCAAAGGCACCAGATGGTAGTAGCGCCTGTGATCCCAGTAATCCTGGGGCAGCCCTGTGTCTGTAACTGTGAGACAGTCAACACTGAAACACAACAGGAAAATCTGCCCTACAATTCCAGGAAAGCCAGCTCCACCTAATCACCTCCGCCAGAGTTTAAGAATTACAAATCCCTCAGCATTCCCATTGCCTTTTCCACTGACCCCTGCTGTGGATTATCTCTTCTCTCTCTCAACCTTCAACCAAAACTGAGTGGGGAGGGGGGAAGAGAGACACGGGTCAGGAACTTTGGCAGAGCATCCCTATGACTTATCCAGCAATGATGACTGGTAAGAGGGACTTTGAACTCTGCTACCGGGTGCCTGACAGAACAGGACTTCAGCTTGCTATGTAATTAAGCTGGAGCTGAGTAAGAACAAGCGTGTCCCTAAGCCTGTAACAGGAGACCAACCTGAGCTGACAAAAGCTGCTCTCTAAGGTGAACAGAAGAACACTTTCCCTGCTTGCTGATTAGGGGTCATTCAGGGCAAATGAAAATGAATGCTACCTTAGACATGCTTTGGTTGCTGCTTTAGGGCTTCATTCTTTCTCATTCTGTCTGTCTTTCTGTGCCTCTGTCTGTTTCTCCATTCATCTCTGAATCAAATCCTGTCATAGAGTTCCTGAAGTCTCAACAACTGTACAGACACAACTTCAGAGGAGAAAATTGGCTACCTAAAAAAGATAACAAAGCTAAGGGAATTGATCTGCTGCATCTTTTTCAAAAATTAAAGGTCAAGTTCTGAATCATCTCCCTGGATCATATTTTTAAAATGAACAAATATCAAATAGGGAAAAAAAGTAATATGAAGCCCAAAGGTGAGACTTTGGGGTATCTGAGAGAAAAGAGAAAATAAGTAAACTTAAGGAAAAAAATTGTTTTTAAGACGGAATGATGCTGAAGTACAGCTATGACACAAGGATTCAGTACAAACTGCAACTAAGTAAGACAAGAAATTGCAACCAATCTAATTACCAGGAAAGTGTTTTAAAAGAAAGCTTCACATAAACCTGAGTGATTCAATGTAAGCACCAGACATTTGGACTCCAACAAAGGTGTTAAAAAAAATTCTTATTAAAGTGGAAACAGCAGGAAAGAATTGCTTCCTTGTGTTCTGTGTATTTCGTGTTGCAATGCCTTCTTTCATGCCATTGCAACACTGCCCAGTGAAACACATTTCAGATGTTTGGACATCAAGATGAAAACATACATTTCCTTGGCTCCATGGCCTACAAGTGAGCTTGCATTTCATTCTTTTAGCAACAAACAAATGGAGTGATTAATTTCTCACATGTAAAGCTTTCCTGAAAAAAAAAAAAAGTGAGACTCAAAAAGAAGTATATATCAACATGTAGTAATTATGAAGTACCTTTTATCAAGGGACCTCAAAAAATTACTTTTGTTATGAGCCATTTAAATTGCCAGTATGTCTACTGGGCATTCCAGACTAAGTGGACATGCATTTTGACATTGCAACAGAAAAATGAGACTGGAAACAAGCCACTATAAAATAAAAACCATCACTCTACTCCCAATTTATGAGTATAGAATTGTTGTCGTTTAGCTGTTTCAGAAATATCTGAGTCTTTGTGATCCCATTTGGGATTTTTTTGACAAAGATATTGGAGTGCTTTGCTATTTTCTTCTCCAACTCATTTTATAGATATTTTATAGATTTTATACATAAGTATAGATAAGTAAACTGAGGCAAACCAGATTAAATAACAATTTAATCTAGGGTCAACTGAGACTGGATTTGAACTTAGCAAGATAAGTCTTCCTGACTCCAGGCCCAACACTCTATCCTAGCAGCCCATATGAGTATATTGATATTTTATCAAATTTATTTTTGGCTATCATAATCTGGTAGTTCACATATACTAAATAATCACCACAAATATGTCTCACTCAAAACTTGCATAACTTGTTTGAGGAATAAAGCTTCAGTCAAGTATTAATGTAGACTACAAGGATATAGACATAAATAGGTTTTCTGTTGAAAATATTGCCACTTATTGAAGATGAAGTAGTTGAGATGTAGATGGCATTCTGTGTGCCTTGGTTTCTTCAAGTGTGGATAATAATAGCATATATTTCATAGAATTGTAAGGAGAGAATGAAATAATTTATAAAGCGCATAGGACAGTTGCTGGCTAGTAGGTGCTTAATAAATGTTTGTTCCCATTTCTTCCCTTTCCTTCCTGTATTGCTTGACTTGAAAACATTAGCAGTCAATGACAATCACACCAGATGTGGCTGACGAGAACTAAAATGGGGTTGGGAGGGGCTATAATAAATGATCTGTTCCAGCCCTAAATCTATGATCCTATACAGATTTCTGCTAAATCATTTGTGGGCTTGAAGGTGTTAGCACTGCATTCCCCTGAGCTTCACATCCAGTTTACATCCTTGAATATGTTTTCTACTAGGTGACGGAGCCACAGGACTGAAACACAGTTTTTCTTTATTGATATCTATACATCCTGATGTTATGTGGTGCTATTCATTCTCATCTTGCATTGCTGCTCAGACAACACAAAATTTTTTCTAATTCATCTTCCTTTGTAAGATCATAAATATAAAGAGTCTTTTTGTTGAAAGTAGCATCCCTTAAATACTTGATAAATTTTATCTGGAAATTAACTGTGATAAGCAATTCGCATTCATTGAGCTAAAAATGTATAGTTATGAGTTTGATGAGCTAGAATCACAACATTCCAGAAGCAAACTTGGTCTACAGTTTCTTTCTTGCCTAGCTTACTAAATAATACTTTAGAGGCCAAATAAAAGTACACTGCTTTCAAAACTGATGGACTTTTTTTTCCCTTTCCTCTCCCATCCTTGTATACTGGGAGACCTTGTCTCAATGAAAGCCATTGATGGTAAGAAGGATATATTTTGCTGATGTTCTCTGGAGACTAACAAGACTCAGCTCAGCACCAAAATGCATAGGATTCTTTTGACTCACCACAGTAACAAATACACTGCATGGTGCATGACTCCATAGCACAAATAGATTGTGAAACACACCAACCAATATTATATTTCTCCTTCTCAAAGGAAAACAGTTTCATTTTTGACTTCAAAGTCAAACACCAACTCCCCTAGCTTACAATACGCTCAGACTACTTCTGATCATGAAAAAATGGAAAAACTAACCCTTGCCCCAACTCTTCGTTAACTATTATAAAGGGCATGCTTTTAAAATTCCTCTGTGATCATTGGAGCTGTGCACTCAATGACTGAAGTTTTCCCTTTTTTTGTTGTTTTTTTAAAGGTCCCAGAAAGAGAACTCATTCTTTTGTTCTAAATTGTTATTGTAAAGCATCAAATTCTGGTTTGGCGGCATGAAAGAAAAGAATGATGGGAACACTGGTAGCAGAAAGGATGCCAGCATTTATATAGGAAAACAGGATATGGAGACTTGCATGGTAATGTGCATCTGTACAGAAAAGGGGCCATGATGCTTCTCTGGAGGCATTCAGGAAGAAGTATTTGAATCTAAGTCATGATAGCCTTAATATATGGCCCACAGTTTTCTTGTCAGCAGCAAAACTTTCACTTTGGATAGTATTATTACATAATGCTCATGGGGGGGAGGAAAAAAGCAGTTGTATAACAAAATAATTATACAAATTAAACTAAAATCATACTAAATTACTCTAATTTCAATCTGAGATGCTGTCTAGGAAACTACCTTACTTCCTTTGTTTTCATTACTAGAGAAAGTAAGAGGATTATTTTTTTTTTACCTAAGTACCTAATAAACCTAGAACAATTTAATTTTTCTTGTTGAGCTCTCTTTAGAAGGCCCCTGTTAAATCAACATTCTTTCCATCTTCACATATATCCATTTTCTATGTGTACTCCTATTCTACAGAATTCTAGGATCATTACTGCCTGTTTGAAAAAGACTTTTGCTAGCTGCTTTTCCAATATTAGTCACAAAATGTATTACTGCCACTTATTTCCTTCTTCATTATCACAGACACAAAATTTATCAAATGTTAGACAATTACCACTTGAGTCTCTCAAGTTTCTTTCCAGTTCTAAAGTTGCTCCTGAAGGAGAACACTTTACTAGAAGGCTTTCCCACACAAGGAATTGAGTCTAGTGCCTTCCCTCTATTGATAATCTCCAATTTATACTGTGTATAGCTTGTTAGGACATTAATTGTTTACATGTCTCTCTCATGAGACTGTAAGATCCTTGAGAGCAAGGATTTTTTTTTTTTTGCATCCTCAGCACTTAGCACAATGCCTGGTACATAGTAGATGCATAATCCTTATTGACTGAATGAAGATTAATGATAGCCAGGTTGGAGTCCATAAAGCAGTAATGAAAAAAATTTCCCTATCAGCTAAGAGGTAGGAATAACCAAAGAACAACAGAGTGCCCCCTGCTTAGAGCCAATCATATAAATAGTATTTTGGAATTGGTGTCAGTCATTTAAGCATCCCACATTTAGCCTAAATATGGAACATAGATTCAACTGAGTCTTACCATTTATTAGTCTTAAGGACTAACTTTTTTTTGGAAGTTCTCTATATATTGCCATTCTTTTCTTAATGAAATGTTTTATTCTACAATGATTCTCTCAGAATTGAACTTGATGGAACTGAAAGCTCTCTTGATTGTTGGCTTCAGTTTTAAACAAGCAGAAACTTAGAAAGCACTTTTAAAATTCAGCTTAAAACTTTGTTACAAATTTAATGCTTAAACAAAGAAAGTACCTCCCATAAAATCTCTTCATTTTAAATAACATTAAGAAGGTAGCTAAATAGATAGAGGTGCTCTAAGTTCAAATGTGGCCTCAGTTGCAGTGTAACTCTGGGCAAGTCACTTAACCTCAACTGCCTCACCAAAAAAAGTAATAAAATTAAATAAAGATAAATGTAAAGTTAAAAAATAAATAGCATTAAGATACCACTTATATTTCTTCCACTATCAAGAAAAAAAATGATGGTTTATTGGAGAACAGTGCACTCTTGAATTATTTTAGCAATGAAACTTGAAAGAAAGGGACAATAAACATACCTAGAGAGGAGAGAAGGAGGAAGAAAAGAAGGGGAGAGAGACTGAGACAAAGAGTAAAGGAGAATGAGTAAAAGAGAATCAGAGAAATGAGGGGAGGGGGAAGAGGAGAGGAAAGGAAGGAGGAAGGGAGACATAATGTATTTAAAGTTTCCTGACTTACTATTTGATCCTAAGATGTTAACCAAGAATTTAAAATAATCACTTTTACATGTTAGGGTTAAAGGGAGAAGCATGAAGGAAATGAATATAGACATTAGAACAGTCACAGAACTAGTTTAGAAAATCAGACCCACCTGGCTTCCATCCACCTGGCTCTCCCTTCACTGGAAGTAGAAATCTAAGGAAGGAAATTGGAGGAAGTGGAGCTACAGAATATAGAGGGGATTTGGGGAGGGGAAGGCTGGGGTTCAAGTTACAATAATGTGAATCTACTTCTCAGGGTTTTTGGGAGAAAGAAGATCTATTAAAAATGGAAGTTTCCAATGCCTCACAGATCTTGCCATTGATGTCTTGAAACCTTATTTGCAAAAGAATGAAAACGTAAAATATTGAATATCATTGGTTGGAGTCAAGTATAATAGAAAGATCACTGAATTTGGAGCATATAATGTGTGTATGCACATATGATTCTAATGAATATTCATATATGTAAATGGTTATTTCTTAGAATTTCTACATCAAAGAAAGTTTCTTGCCAATTGTCATATTTATTTATGAGCCAAAATTTCACCAAAGTAAAGCAGTGTAAATCTTATTCTTTTGTAGTTGGTAAACATATACAACTCTGTTTCAAAGAATTGTATACATGTGTGTGTTTGGACCCAGGACATCACATCTCCAGTATCACGAAGTCGGCTTCCTCCCCAAGGTCAAAATATTCCAGGTTTAAAAGTTTCTCTCTTTCTTTTAGAAAATTCAGAAAAGCAGATTTACAGTATCTGGTTGTTGATGTTGGTAGTTTAAGAGACTGATGTTTTTCAGTAATTAAAATCCTAGTTATCACAATAATGAAAAGATAAAATATCATATGAAGTGTTCCAGAAAGAGTAGATTTTATAACTGAAAGTTATAAGGGAGGAAGGGAAACAGAATATATTTACTTCTACTACTTAAAATGTTTAATACGGGAAGTGGTTTAATAGTAGGGGCAGTGAGTTCATCCTTTATCAAAGATTACTTAAAATAGGGTTAAATTTACTTTTCTATTGATTAGTAAAGAGTCTTCAAGAAATATGAAAGCAAGCAAACTGTGAGTCACATACAATCTACATCTAAACTAATTAATAGTTTTTATTGTTTATTTTTTGCTTTTTAGTTTGTCTAGATCACTGGTAATCTATCAAAAATAGTTTTATCAACACAAGCTGATTTGGAATAAGTTCAGAATATTTTAGGTTTTGGATACTCAGGGTGATGAAAATAATTTTTTTAAGAGGTTCAAATTAGATTTCATGGAATGCCTGTCTAAAATGTTTATTCCAATTTAAAAATTCTTTGAAAGTATTCCTTCTTAAAACAATAACAAAAAAACCTCTCATGAACTAGTCCTAATATTTAGTTTCACAAACTTAGTCTTTCCTTAGAATATGGATAGTGGTATAGCACGCTCCTGAGGAATGAGGAGATGGGTGTTGAATTAGGGCTGGAATAGTGGGGCATTTATAGAGAAAGGCTTTGTTCTTTGACATAGTCAGCCAAAGTTTCCCCCCTCCTTTGAAAATCAAGTGCTAAAACACCACCCATCCAAACACAAACCCTCCCTTTTTCTCTGTCCCCCACCCTGGCATATCAACATCCAGAAGTAATTCTCTGGATGGGTGATTTTTAATCATTATCCTGACTGGCAGCCCCAAGGATTAAACTATGGTCCTTTTGAGCAGTAGCTTTATACACATTAGCCCCCTGGGGTGCTGAACTCTAAAACCTCTTTCTTTCTCTAGTTCTTGCCCATATCTTGCAAAGCCCTAGCTAGTCACTGTGGTACAGGGCTTTTCTTCCATGCTTGGTTACCAGAAGAAAAAAAAAAAAAAAGATCCTAAAACCCCAAACCCTACAACAATGGAATTAAGTATTGCAATGCATTTCAGACAGCATTCAGACAAATGGTCAGGCTCCAAGCTTTTTTTCCCCCTCGTATTTGAGTTTTCCCTATCATGAAACTTCACATTCTCATCCTATGAGCTTGGCAATGGCATGAGTGATAATTTGGCTGAATGAAAACAGAATGAGTTTTCTGTAACTCACTTCAAAACTGCTGAATGGAAATCAAGGGCAGCATCTTCTTAATCAAGCACAATTTCCTGCCTAGGGATTGCATAAATATAATATGCCATCTGGCCCCATTCTGCTGCTTTGGGATTTTCTTGCTTTGCTGATATCTTGAGTAAAAACACTATAATTTCACTAGCAAATTATTTTTATCACACTGCTTATTTCCTTCCCTGTGATTCTCTGACAAACCATGTAGAAAGCTCTGTTCAATGTTTAACGATGAAAACACTATCTTTACCTTTCTTTTAAACATCATGGAAAGCCAAAACATTTAAAATATGTTTCCTTCCCCTGTGCAATACTAGAGTGACTCTTGGTTTTGCTGAAAGGGACTGATGGCATTGGACAGAATTAAGCTTAGAATAACCAATGCATTTTCTCTATTGTGATTAAAAACACTATTTAGCTCTGTAGTATTGCCATGATAGGCTGATAGTACAGAATCTAAAAAAAAGTATTACGTAGGAGACAAAGTCAATATTGAAATTCATTTCTGTTTTAACCAATCAGGGTATAAAAAATAGTAAAGCTTTAACAAATTAGAATGCCCAGAGAATAAGGAGTGTTGGTTAATTTAATTTTCTGGTTAATGGAGCATTCCAAGATACCCTTTGTGAGTTACCCTTTGTTAACACAATCTCCAAAATGTCCAAGTTCACTTTCTTGCATTAAGTAATATATACTAGTTATAATGTAAGAGTTCAGAAACTTATAGTTTCTCAGAGTTATTATAAAGAATTTTTTTTTTGCTTTTGGGAAAAAGCAATTAAACTAAAGTATGTTATTCTCCACAAAAGATCTTAAAATATTTTTAATAAGTTACAAAAATAGAGCATGCAAATTTCTGATTGAGGTTTATACTTAATAGAAGACAAAAAGATTCTGAGATTATCTTATTTATACCCACTTCCTCTATCTATGGTAATATCTAATAACTTAAAAAAGACTCCAAATTCAAGTTTTAGTTTAAAAAGCATTTACTACAATACTAACTACACTGGAGTGATGATCTCATCAATGTGGATATTGTTTCCAACAATGTACATCATACATTTTATCATAGTGTATATATACATACATCATAGTGTATACACATATATATTATACCATTTCTGTCTTCCCCTCCTCTGTGATGCTTGTCTATATGTTCCTATAAATTCAGTATTAGAACTGTCATCCAGTATATTAGGGATCTTCCTACAGTTCTTCTGACATTGCATGGAGTAATTGAGCATCCTGTTAATAATTTTTTGCTCTTGTCCACCCCCTTCTCCCCATGCTGCATTTTTGGTGACATCATTTATACTACTTCCCTCGAACAGTTCCATATTTGTACTATGCTAGAACCTGCTCATGTTCACAACAGGTCTTTCCATTTCCCTTTGAATGATTCTCAACTTTAGTTCTTTGAAGATTGTAGTATTCCATGATTCATAACTAAACAATATCAACAGAAGGATGTAGGTGTAAAAACAGTCTTTTGTTTTTGTTTTGTTTTGTTTTGGGAGAAGCCTGTGACCATTAAAAGCAGAGCATGATTTCACAAAGGCAGTCTAGACTTTTCATTTTTTCTATTCATTATGGGTCTAACTTACTTACCATTAGTAAAATCTGTTACATTTCTCAAAACATATTTTATATTTTATCAATAAGTAATAATAAAATGAATTCAACATATGGAAATATCACCTAGAAAGTTGTTACATTATTATTTTGTTTTGTGAAGGATACCGAAAGCTTAATGAGCAACTGTATTCTCACCTTTTCCATGATTTTTTTTTTTAAACTTTTGCTCTTCTTGATATCTCCTTAATTTCCAAGAACATAGGGGCAGATAGGTGGCGCAGTGGATAGAGCACCAGCCCTGAAGTCAGGAGGACCTGAGTTCAAATCTGGTCTCAGACACTTAACATTCCCTAGCTGTGTGACCTTGGGCAAGTCACTTAACCCCAATTGCCTCAGCAAAAAGCAAAAAAAAAATTTCCAAGAGCATTACTGTATTATCTGTACAAACCCACACTATATTCTTGGGTTGGTATATACACACCTGTTTCATATATGAAAATAGTGTCTTCCTAACTATACTGTAATTTACTTAGTCATAGGACAAGAAGGAAAATTTGATATATTAGTCTCTTCTCTTGAATGCAAATGTCCCTCCCAGAACTTCCCTAATTTGAAGACTAGAGATTTATTACATATTCTTTCTGAATTATTTATAATATCTAACAGTGCTGGCCACATATTAAACCTGATTAAATACTTGCTGAATTCAATAGAATGAAGCTGAAATGGCCTGAAGGTTAGTATTTCTCAAAATAATCTGTCCATAGAACAATTCTGACCTTGAAATATATTGACATAACCTATATATGTTGTTATGGAAAAAAGGGAAGATATTCTGAGGATTGAAGGAGAAAATTAAACCACACATAATAAATATTTTGAAACAGAATTTCAGAGTTAATATTTTAGTGAAAAAATATCTAAAGCAGATATTTTACTCAGAGTTTCCCCTATGAAATCATTTACAACACCAGGGTTCCATAGAACAAATTGGATAAACTTTGTTTTGAGCATAGATCATGGAATGGGTATACAAACTACTTGTTTTAAAGATAAGAAAAATGAGGGTAAATAGGTGAATTGTCCAAAGTCATAGAGGGAGTCAGGTTTTCTAACTTTCAGGGCAGACCTGATATACATGTAGAATATATACATTCTGTGTATCAACTATTGAGTCATTAGTTATCTTAGACACTCTTTATGAAATCTCAGAGATCTCCACACACACATATATCCTATAGAGAGCTCTTGATAACAGAATTGAAGATGCCAACTTTGGTATTGTCATTTATTTATCTATGTATATTGAAAAATATACCAATATTGGAGACAAAAGATTAAAAAATATAGCCTTTTTACTCAGGCAGCTAACATTCTAATGGGAAAGCTAATATTTAAATAATTGTGCATATATGATACAAATAATATGTGCATATACAGTGAAAATGAAAAGTCAGAGAGAAAGCATTAGCAGTTGGAATGGAAGGAGGAGGGACACACTGGGAAAGGATGTAGAAAATGTAAGGCAAGGGGGGGGAGGGGAGGATGGAGAGTATTATAGAAATAGGGGAAATCCAGTAAAGAGGGCATTTCACTGAAATTACTTTGTATGAAGAACATTAAGAAGGTTGATGTCACTGAATTCAGAGTGTGGAGAGGGAGGAAAGTGTAATGAGATTGGAAAGGTAGGAGAAGCCAGATTGCAAAAGGCTTTAAATGTTCAACAGATGTTTTTATATTTGATACCAGAGGTAGTAGGGAGTTACTGGAGTTTAATGAATCAGACTAATCAGATTTGCACTTTAGTACCTTCAATTTAAGGAGATCGTTTTGACAACTGAGTGGAGGATAGACTAGAATGGGGGGTAGGAGGTGAGGAAAATCCAGGGAAGACTAATTAGCAAATTAGGATCTTATGCCCTTTAGATATTTTTATTGCCTAAGTAAAATACTTCATTATCTTAAGTAGTATGTTATACATTAAGGCTACTAGTGGCTGATAGTATGTTTAAAAAAAAAAACTTAAATTTTTCACAGCAAAACTTGACTTTTTAAACCACCCAGTCAATTAACACTTTCATGTGCTTATAATCATGTAAAACAATGATATAAGTATAAAAGGGACATTGATTCATTAATTTGGTCATTAATTCCTTTATTAGTGAGGAGTTACTGTTATCTTTAGATGGCATACATTGAAGAAATATTAAACTGTATAATTTGAAGAGATGATTTTTTGTGGTTTGAAAAAATGACCACGAGTTAATAGTATTGGAGATCTCTGAGATTTTATAAAGAGTGTCTAAGATAGCTATTGACTCAATAGTTGACACACAGAATGACATATAGAAGGTTTATATTAATAATTTAGTTTGTGTGTATTTCATCAGAAAGGAATCTAAAAAAACCTAGGTTGGTGTAAGGAAGGAAAGAAAACCTTCCCTCCCCTCCCCTTTTTATTTTTTTGGCTCTGGTTCTACTTCAACTAATTTTTTTTAAATACCAAAAGAAATAGAAAAATAGTAAATCACTAACCATAAGTCATTTCCTCATCAGTAGTTCTTGGGAAATTTTACAGGCTACAATACTGCCTTTTCTCCCCTAGGATAACTGACATCTGGATAGTATTGACAGGGTGAGTGTTTTAAAAGAAAGAGAGAGAGAAAAACCTTTCTTAAAAAAAAAAAGACAACTCTGTATCATTGGCTCACTTCCATCAACTTGGTCACTAGAATCCCCTAAAGCACTATTTTTAAAAAGACCTCATTTGTCATCAGTCCTTTCTACTCAAATGAACAATGATCTGTGATCCACCCAGCTAGTGGTCACAGGAGAAAAAATATTCACCCATAATTGATGTTTGCTTTAATAAATATAAATATTTTTTTTAAAAATAGCATTCCCAACAACCCATTTCATATCAATGAAACATTAAGTTCCAATTTTCTACTTGCTTCATTTGAACCTACACACACACACACACACACACACACACAGTGATCTTTATGTATATGTGAGTTTATACATAGAAATCTTGTACTTGAAATGAAGTCTCATAGTAGCTACAAAATGTCAGGTTTAAGAAGCCATTAAAAGCACAACTCTAATTACCTATAAGAAATACTTTATTGATTTAAAGTGCCTTACTTAAAAGATGTCTGAAGTACTTGATTTTTGGATTCAACAAACACTTAAATGCCTGTTATGTGCCAACACAGTGCTAGGGGCTAGAGATACAAAGACCAAAACAAATGAACAAAAACCTGTTCCTATTGTCAAGAAACTTACATTATACTTGGGGGAGACAATGTATAAAGAGTAAGTAAATATAAAATTAGGAGATAGAGTAGTGAGGAAAGGACGTCATCAACTGGAAGGAAAAAGCAGAATAATGAAAGTTTGGGGTCAAATTGAGCTAAATTTTAAAGGGAGCTAGTGATGCCAAGGGGTGAAGCTATGGATGGGAGGCATTCCAGGCTCAGGCAATAACTTGTATAAAGGAAAAGAGATGGGAGATGGAGAAAAAATGAAATAATATGAACAGTTAAGACTCCAACTGTGAAAGGCATTAAAGTCAAAGAATTGACATTTCTTTCTGAAGGATGAGAATCATTGAACTGAAGAAAAAAACAAACCAGGATTAAATATGCCTAAGAATAAAGATTTTGTTACGAAATAGAAGGAAAACCATTTATCATAACATCCCACCCTTTTTTGGGAAATAGTAAGTTTCATATTTTGGGTAGTTATTAGGTATCAAACATTGTACTGAAGACTACTAACTGGAGGACCACTAGGGATTGAAGGAAAAGCTTTGAATGTTTCTTAGAAGCCTTCCTTTGTTTGACAATACCTGGATAATTAAGACTTTATCCCATATGAACCTTGATCATACATGATAAAAAGAAAATTAAACAAGAATAAATAGCAATTTGTACTCAAGAGTAACACAGATATCATTTAGTATTCATTCCTTCAACCTTTCTATAAATATTGCCTCCGCTAATGTATGTGAGCTTCTTGATAGCAGGGAATGTCTTGTTTTACTATTTGTAGCCTCAGTGCTTAATAAATGATTTTTCATTTCATCCCTTCATTTGTCCAATAATTTGACAAATTGAGCTTCTCCCATCATAAGGCACTATGGGATATACAAAGAACAAGATAAAGGCCAGCTTTGTGAAACTCAGCAAATGACATGTGTACATGTATACATATACATACACAGATCACTTTCCCTTGTTCTTAACTGTAGAAGCACAGTTATACTTTGTAATAGAGACCTTTACAATCATGGATCTCCAAAGGGATTTAAAAGTTACTTGCCTAGGAGGAAATCTTTTCTATTTTACAATCAAAGAAACTGTATCAGATGAATATGTATAGTGTTTTGTTCTATATAAATACCATCCAATATGAAATGTAGACCACAACATAACATTTTTATGCTCTCTATTGATGTTTGCTTGCATTATGTTTCCTTTCTTTGATTTTTTTTCTTGTAGATAAGATTTTTCTTGCACAACAATAAGTGTGGAAATATGCATACATATATTTGATTTGTCAAGTATTTTAACATAATTAACATGTAGTGGATATCCTGCCATCTAGGGGAGGGGTGGGGAGTAGGGGGGAAAATTTGTAACAGAAAGCTTTGTAAGGGTCAATGTTGAAAAATTACCCATACATATGTTTTGCAAATAAAAAGCTTTAATAAAGAAAAAAATAAAATAAATACCATCCAAAACAAATAAGCAAGCAAGCAAAACCATAACAACAAAAACAAAACCACAAAAGTGTTTAAAAAAAAACTAGTAGAGTTCAAGAACAGAAAATGGATTGATCTTTTGTTTTCATCTTTTTGCTAAACTTTTTTATAATATCTTTCTACCACTTTTTTATTTGCCCTAGTATCTAGAGACTAATGCCATGATTTTTTTGGCATGTGGGGGGGGGAGGCTAAATAAGGGGAGGATTCTCAAAGCCAACTCAGAAGATTCTAAAGCAGGTTTTTAAAAGTTGCTATAGAGGTAGGTTTATTCCTTGAACTCCAGTCCCTGCACCCTGCTGCCCTCTAGTGGAGTGGGAAGCCCCTGTAGAAGACTTCCCCAAATAAAGGTTGTGGTTTCCATCAGCCAAAGATTGACTTTTGACTTGTCTAGACTAGATAATCCGACATTCTAGTCTCTGCTCCCCTCTAATCTGAGAGACTGCCCTAAACTCTTCACCAGACTTGATCAAGTTTATCTTCCTTGATCATGGCTTTAACAACTTTCCTTTCCATAGATTACCATCTCTATCTAAGTAAAGACGCCATCCTTAAGTGCTCATAAATATCCATCTATGACCTGGACTAGATGGTTCCCAAGGTAATTAAAAGAAAAACACTTTGAAAACAAGGTTTTAAATAAATGCTTTAAAATTTTAAATTTAAATTAAAAATTTAAAAATATAACTCTTTAAAGTTTACAAAACCATTTCCTCACAATAGCTTTGTAACAAAGCACAGAAATATCTCCATTTTACAAATGAGGAATTGAGAGATAGGGATAAGATTCAAATCCAAATCTGACTGTGGATCTAACAGTCTTTCCATGTCTTGTTACACAGTAAGTTTTTTGTATAATTTGTATTGTATAATTGTATAATAAAAAAAGTTGATTGTATATGAAACTGCAAATCCATTACTTACAACTTGCTATTCTTTTAAAATATATAATAAAGTTTTCCTTATTCTTCTTCTCCTCCCTCTTCACCCTAGAGATGGCTACATTAGACACATAGAATATATATAGTTTGTGTGTGTGTGTAAAACTATTCCATATATATTTCTATTTATCAGATTTTTTCTGAGTGTAGATAGCATCTTTCTTCATATGTCCTTAATTTTTAATTTGTATATTTAAAATAGTCACTCTATACCTAGTCTAAGTCACTGTCACTTAGATTTAGTCACTCAAAGTTGTTCTTAAAACAATATTGCTGTTATATAAGTTCTTTCTATATTGTAAGTTTTTAATAAATGTTTGACCTCTGGGACTATTGATGAGAAGAACTAGGCTATTGAGTTTTAAACTTTCTTATCTTCATTTGGCCTTTTCCCACTTTGCTACTGCTGCTGTTATTTTACTCACTAAATCAGAATTCAGAGAAACTAAGTCACTTGGCTAAGGAAGATCAAATATATGTATATATTTATGTATATTCCAGTCCCTCTCTATCTTGGTCTTTGCACAGAGTGAAAATGTAACACCTTCTCCCTCTTTCTGTTTCTTGCTCAAAGCACTTCAATCAGCCTGCAAAAAGCCAATCAATGGACTGTTTACTGTTCCATCCATCATTCCTCTTTCATACTGAGACAACCCTTCTCAGGCCCTATTCAATATTTAGTATGTGTTATCTTCGACATTAAAACAAACACTTTGAGGCAGGAATTATTTCTACTTTTATTGTTATATCCCTAGGACATGCTTGATATATAGTAAGCACTTAATGCTTTTTTATTGACTGCCCATTACTTACACAAACCATATATAGAGATGGCTTTGTACAATATCAATAGGTCTGAATCTTTACTGAAAACTACTGACAAAGTTCTGAGCTGACAGTGGGCGAGATAATGTTGTAGAATTTACTTTATGAATCATAGTAAGTCACTTTTAGAAGCCAGGAGGAATGTTAATAGTTATAGAACATGTTTAAAGTAGCTTAAATATAATAGATATTTGTGGATATTATTTTATAAAGCAAACATAAAAATCATACAAAAATACAGTAGAACGGAAGGTACGTGAGGGCAGGGACTTTCATTTCTGTTTTTGAGTCCAGAGTGCCTAACGTTTTTATCCCATATGTTTTTCTTTGGATGATTTTCCACACAGCAAACATTTTAGCTTGATATTATTCAGTTTGTACTGTATTTTTTTTTTTTGCACTTATTGACCTTATGGATCATAGCTTTGGAGAGGAAAGAGATCTTAGAGATTATCTATCTAACTAGTCTAACCCCTTTGTTTATAGGATGGCATGATACTCTATGGGCAGCTAGGGGGAGCAGTGAACAGAGTACCAGGTCAAATTCCACCTCAGATTCTTACTAGCTGTGTGACCCTGGGGAAATCACTTAATCCTGTTTGCCTCAGTTTCCTCATCTGTCAAATGAATTGGAGAAGGAAATGTCAAACCTCAAAAAGGGTCATTAAGAGATGAACAGAACTAAAAAAAAAATGAAACAATATGACACTCTACAAAATGAGTCCTACCATATAGTAAGCACTTAAATACTTGTTGAATGAATGCTAGAATTGGAAGGAACTTTATAGAGCATCTAGTTCAAGTCCATATCACATAAAAGAGGGAGCTGGCACCTAAAGATTTTAAGCATCTTGTCTGAGGTCATATGTCTTGTTAAGGGCTCTAATTTTTTTTTTTTTTTTTGCTTTTTTTTGCTGAGGCAATTGGGGTTAAGTGACTTGCCCAGGGTCATACAGCTAGGAAGTGTCCGAGACCAGATTTGAACTCAGGTATTTTTAGATTTGAACTCAGGTTTTAGATTTGAACTCAGGTAGGGCTCTAATTTTTAAATGAAAATTTACTCATTTCAATATATGATTTAAAATACTTCATCTTAATCTGTCATCCCAGGTCAACCTGATGTGCAGACTTTAAAATTTCTGAAGAAAAGTATGCATTACAAATGATTCCACAGCAGAGCAAAAGGATTTAGGGGCAAAGGGGGCTGTCTGATTTGTATTTTCCTACATTGACATTTTGTTTACTTAAAAATAAAGCAAAAAATTTAACAGTGCTTAAGCATTTCAGAGATTTTCTTCCCCTCACTCATGGCTAATTAAACAAGAAACATTTCCACTTTTCTTGTGACTGAGCCATGTGCAAGTCATTCTTCTCATGAAAATTATTCTTTCATGGATCATAACATCAATTTCTTTGACTTATAAATTTAAAAATTCAAATTGCTAAAGAGATTTTCTATTTCAAGACATTTTTTCCATTAAAATAAATACTCCTGTGGCTGCTCATTAGTCAAATTAAATATCATTTTTCTAGAGTCACATAAAATATTTATGAATATATATATATAAATATGTGAAAAAAATGTACAAGTATTATAGAAAACACACATACATACATGTAACATCTCCTATTTGCCCTAAAGAAGCATTTAATTATTAAATTTCAACAGATGAGGACAAATCAGAATTTCCATGACCTTAAAATTCATAGATTTAGGAGTCTTTTGAAGGACAATGTTCAGGAATTTCAAATCTAAATGAAAAAAAAACCAAACTTCCAAAAAAAGGTAGAATTCTTGTGCTCTAAATACTTTTCATAAAGGGTACTTGGTTTATGTAATTGACTGTAAAGTGGAGTTTCAGACAAGATAGTCTATAAATATGCATGAAAAAAAATTCCACTCTGTCTACAATGCTTTGTTTGTTTTAGGAATACAATTTACTTCACTGCCTATCTTCACAATACCCCATGTGATGGGGTTGAGAATCTTCACATTAGCCATTTAAGACAACAGAAACTTAGTAAAAGAGTGGTGGAAAGACATGTCTGCAGACTCTTGCAAGGATTTACCCATTAGCCCATTGAAGATCTCATTCTGCAAAAATGGTATTATTCTTGGGCAGCCAGGGCTTAAACCAAGATTAACTTCAAATTCCTCTTTGACTTCACAACAAGACTTGCATATCCTGTAGGAAGCTTTCTGTGATTGAACCCATGTGTCTTCTCTTTGAATGATTCTCTCTCTACTTGGTACCTTTTTACCTTGTTGTTATTCACTTTGGACTACATCAATATGCATTTGTTGATCATAGGTGTAGAGGTATAAGAGAACTTAGCCCATTTAGCCCAACCCTCACATTTACTCTATAGCATAGCATTTTATGTTCTGTTGATGGTTGTGTGTATTTTCTTTCTCCAAAAAGATTATAAAAATATTGTCTCAGTACATTATACACAGCAACAAGACTATACGATGATCAATTTTGATGGAC
>JAJPUD010000006.1:629678-688626 GCA_023553655.1 Myrmecobius fasciatus
AGGAAAAAGTTACATGAGTCTAAGGTTGAGAAGGGAGAATACTCTGAATAACATAGTACAACCTTTTCATTACATTCCACTGGGTCTTGGTTTTCTCATCAGTAAAATGAAGAGATTGAACTAGATGACCTCAGAGGGTCTTTTGTGGCCTAAACATATGATCCTAAAAAAACATCTGTACAAAAATATATAGAAATAAAGGAATAATAAATGTGAATCCAGATATTCTGATTCTAAAATCATCACTCTTTCTTTCATACCACTTTTTGCCCTAATTTAGTAAGGCAAGGAAGGAGCAGTAAATGACCACATTTAGGAAAACCTCCAGCCTATGGTTAGAATTAATCATAATTTTTAAAAGATTACTTCAGATTTCCTTTTGGATGATTCAACTATAGCATGTGACTTAAAACCCCTCTAATGTAAAGAAGGAAAACAAATTTTGAAAAATAGAACCTGGAATGGCTGTTCAATTTCAATGACAGCAATGGCCCTTGATCAAGGCAAAGATAGCTGTCTTTGAAAAGTATACTTTAGATTGTTTTGTTAGTAAATAAGGCCCCTTCTTCCATAGAGGAGATCAGGTCAGTGGAATTAATCTAGCTTCTTGAAGGTCAGAAATAAATATACAAAACTTTTAAGAAGACACTGAAAGGAAAAAGGATGCTAAATAGTTCAATCACAGGATGATATAACTAATACTGACACCATTTCCAAGCAGGAAAACAAAAGTAGGTCAAATCACAATGACCCAACATAATGAGAATTCTCCTCCTCCCCCACCCCATTTTACAATGTAGACTTCATCTGCAGGCATTAATGTCCTGTTATCCATGTATACTGCTGTCATATAGCATTGGTGTCATCATTTTGTATTAATTCAACCAACAAAACATAGCTTATATTTGAATTGTTTAAGCTCTGATATCTGAATTGGGGGGGTGGGTAGTGCAGGAAAGCAGGAAGGAAAAGGAGAGGGTTTTCATAGTGAGACTGAGGATTAAACAATTCATATTTATAACTTATTTTAAAGGGTCTCTGTTCAATTTTTTATTTATCTGAAAGGTCATATTCTCCCAATTATTATGACAGTTATTCTCCCTTATATAGGGCACTTAAAAAAAGTTCTAGACAAGATCTAGACCAACCACTTTAACAACTTGTTACCTTAGCTTAACTATTTTACATTCATTGGGCCTCAGTTTCCTCATCAGTAAAAAGGAACAAAAATGAACTAGATGGCATCTATGGGCCTTTCTCATTCTAACAATACAGTTCTAAGGAGTTTAAACTAATTACTGTTAATTGGGTATATTAAATGCCTGAATGAAAACATTATTCTTACAATTTTATATATTCATTATAATTGAAACACTTATAATATGACAAGCACTGTAGTAAATTTTGGGAATAGAAATATGAAAGCAAAGATATACCACTCCTCTGCTCATTCTACTTCATTGTCTGGTTTTAAAGACTATTTCATTGATTATTGGAATAATTAGATCACCTCGTTTTCAGGAGTATTCAAGTTAAAAAATGGAATGTGAAATGAATCACTGAAATAACGGTAAAAAAAATGTCCAGTTTGGAAGATTAATAATAAATTGTGGGTATGTTGACTGACTCGTGCTAGTTTTGTTTTGATCTCAGTTGTGTTTTAGTATATATCTACTTTGATAAGTTTATATTTACTTTTCTGTATTTATATGTGTTCTTTCTCCTAATAGAATTAGATTTAGATTTATCAGTCTCATTCTCTCTTCCTGAGTCATGGAAGTTTAGAGACAATACAAAAGGCAAGACAACTACAGATGGCCCAGATTGAAGCAGATGAGCTCAGCATCTTTAACGTCTGACCAATTTCTAAGTTCTCTACAATATCTACTTGAGCCACTTTCTTGCTCTTTGGAACAATATTGTTTTCATCTACCCATTCCATTCAAGAAAATCTTTACATGCTTGGGGTAGACATCCCCCCAATTCACCAACAGGTCTACCTTAACCTATTTTAGCCCATCTGCCAAGATATTTTTCCGGGGTATGTCTACTGAGCATGTTACAGCTTCTTGGAGACACAGGTGAAAATTGGGCAAATCAGGTAGACACCAAAGGTGGATGAATGGCCCCTGAAAGGACTTCAGCAAGCTCTCATAGCAGAGGTACTAGTCATCTTGAACACCCCATATTACTAAGTATACCAAGAACATGACATGTTTAATAAATGCTTACTGACTAGTTTATCAGCAAACTGGTGCCTGGAAGACTTCACTATGCTCAATTATAGTATAAAACAAGTGAACTTTTCATTTGAGTGATATTTTAAAGTTTGTTATTTATTACTGTTATTCAGTATTTCAGTCATGTTCAACCCTTTCTTACCTCATTTTGGGTTTTCTTGGCAAATGTATTGGAGTATCTTGCCATTTCCTTCTTCAGTTCATTTGACAGATGAGAAAACTGAGGCAAACAAGGTTAAGAGACTTGGCCAGGCTTACACAACTAGTAAGTGTTTGAAGCTTGATTTGAATTCAGGTATGTGACTCCAGGCTCAGTGCTTTATCAATGATACAATCTAGTTGCCCATTTTAAAGTTTATAAAGCATTTTCATATATTATCTGTCACTGGATACAGTGTTTTGTCCAATTACATATTTGGAGATCAGCCATAGTATTTTAGCAGTTACCTAGTCTGAAGCTATAGGGAGGACAACTTGCCTAACAGTCACACAAGTAGTGTCAAAACCTAGGTGTCATAACTGTAAGTTCAAGAAGCTTTCTAATTAATTCACCACACATCCATCCAGTTTTGATGCCACAAAGAAACTCTACTTTTTGCTGATTAAATTTCAATGCCATTTTTACAGTCCTTTATTTTTTAAAATAACTTTTATAATATGTATTAATATTCTGTTGTGCACAAATAGTATTGTCATACAACATTGGCGTCTGATTGTCTTGTATTAATTAGACCACAACAAAATTGTTTATACTTAACCTGTTCAACCTTGCCAGTTGAATTGTTGGAATGAAAAGCGAATAGACTGGATGCTTCTTTGGGGGGGGTGAATAGAACGGAGCAATAAAAATTCATGGTTTCAAAGACTTTTTATTCAATTTCTCCTTACTGAACTTTTATGATTTCTTGGAAGATCCAGAGAGGCAGAATCTGGTGACAGCTTTCATTTTTTTCTTGCTCCATCTGTGCCACCAGGACCAGTTAGGAAATCCAATGATCCCCCACCAAAAAAACTAATGGAGTTCTACCATGCAATTCATTTTGAAATGCATAAAATAGTGTTGTTGCCACAAAATCCTTACATGCATTATCTAAACACTATCAACCTCATATAACATTAGATTGAGAGGTTGTTAGGTTTTTAAAATTTATTTTTAAATGTCAGTTCTATTTCCACAACAACCTATAACTTTCTAAGTGGCTTTGGGCAAAGTATTTATACTCCGTATCTTTAGCTTGTTAGCCTATTAGGAACTACAATGAATCAATTCAATACACTAATACGTTAAAATAAACTACTAGCCTACATGTCAAGAACTCAGAGGAATTTGGTAGGTCTCCTGAGGATCAGGCAGTGGGCCAAATGAGAATTCCTAACAGAATCTTTCTTCACTCTCTTTTACTTTCCTTTTGAAGGTGGAAGAAGATGGGGGAGGGGAGAGTGGAGAAAGGTAATTCTTGAGAAAATACCTAGGAATATAAAAGTTCTTCTTAAACTGTGTTGTCCAGTCCAGTCATTTTCCAGTTCTATCCAATTCTCTGACCCCATTTGGGGTTTTCTTAGCAAAGATACTGGAGTGGTTTGCCATTTCCTTCTCCAGCTTCTTTTACAGATGAGGAAATTGAGGCAAACAGGGTTAAGTTACTTGCCCAGAGTCTCGATTTAATTCCAGAAGATGAATCTTCTTGACTCCAGGCCCAGTGCTCTACCCACTGCCCCACCTACTCTATATTGCCTAGAACTGAATAGACATCTCCAGATAAAATATAATGTGGGCAAAGGATAGTGGTACAATCATCAGCCTAATATTGGAAGCTATGCTCCCCCTCCCTTATTATGTAACTCAAAACACACAGCTTTTTTCAAAGAGTTATTTCTCATTACTGATACACATTGAACTTGAAAAATTCCAGAATTTTTTTCAGAACATTTTATGTCTCCTCCATCTTAATTTGAGAAATTGAAGACTTTACATTTATCCCTACTGAATTCTATCTTATTAAATTTATTCTTCTACTCTAGCTTGTCCAGACTTTTTGGGATCCTAATCAGCCTTTACTGTGTTAGCTACCCTTCCTAGCTTGGTGCCAGCTGTAAATTTGATGAGCTTTCTATTCACTTATATCTAATATAAGATATACATGCTAAATAGCATAGATCTAAATATACATCCCTGGAGTATCCATTAGATACTTCTTGCCACATGGACATGAACCATTAACTGCTTTAGAGTTTAGGATACAACCAGTTGTGAATGTTTGTCTTATCACCTAATCTATCTTTCTCCATCTTCTCTATTAGAATAATAGGAAACACTTTGTCAAAAGCTTTGCTAAGATCTATATAAACTATAGCCACAACATTCCTCTCATCTACTAATTTAGTCATTCTGTCAAAGAAGGAAATGAGGTCAGCCTGGTTTTACCTATTCCTGATGAAGTCATGCTGACTCTTTGTAATCACTGATTCATCTCTTTCATGATCCATTTTAGAATTTTCCTGGAAATCAAAGACAAGATCACTGGCCTATAGTTTGCTGACTTTGTCCTTTTCCCCCCCTTTTTGAAAATTGGTAAAAACATTTGCCTTATTCCAATAATGTCATGTGTCTTCCATTTGTCATGATCTTTTGACTATCCTTAGGAATGTCTTAGCAATCATCTCTCCCAACTCTTTTCATATCAGTAGTGGAGAATTAGGTGTCTTGGATTCATCAAGGTAGCCTCTTACTACCTCTTTGCTTATCTTGGGAATCAACTTCATATTATTTATTTTTTAATCTATTATTTTCCACATAAGTCATGCTGTTTTATAGAAAAAAAAAATGAAAAGGAAGTAATTCTCTCTGTTGATAGTATGTGACCTAAGCAACACCAAGCCTGCTTTTGAAATCTTTCCTCATTTTTTAAAACTCTCTTTTTTATTGTTCTTTGCTTGCTCTACAAGTCTCAAGTTATTCTGAACTTTAGATACTGTGGAGAATAAGAACAATGAAGAGAGAAGTGGGCTTACAGTCAGAAATTAATAGGACACAAAAATCAAGAAAAAAATCATTAAAAATTGGTTAATTTTTTAAAAAACAATTGCACAAAACATTGAGCAACAAGTAAGAAATCCTAAGGGAAGGAGACAAATTTTGCCTTATGATTATTATCGTGGCTTGGTGGAATAAGATCCATTATCTTGATGAGTGTCATTCCCCAATACATATCTAATCAAAGAAAATGCATAAGCACTTCTCAGAAAAAAGTGCAAGCTGTAAGACCATATTAAAATACTTCAAATGACTAGTAAGATAAATACAAATTAATACAACTTTAAGATTCTATCTCACATCAGATTGGCAAAGATGACAAAAGTTAAAAAAAAAAGACAATTATTGGAGGAATAAAGGAAGGATGAAAACACTATAAAGTATTACTAATGTATTGTCTTATCACCTAACCTCCATCTTCTCTATTAGAATAATAGGATATTATATTCTATAATAATAGAATAATAATATTTTGGAATAAAGTATGCCCATCCAGAATAAGGTCTATTTATAGGTTTCATTCCCATCCCAAAACTTCATCATGTCTCAGGAACAGAATCTGAAAAGTAGAAAAGATAATATATTGTTGGCAAGAGTGATGGCAGCTAGGTCATTTAGTGGATAGAGCATAATATTTGGAATCCAGAAGACTTGAATTTTAATCCAACCTCAGATATTTATTGGCTATGTCCCCTAGGATCTCATTCCATCAAGCCATAATAATAACCATGAAGCAAAATCCACCTCTTTGCCTTAGGATCTCTTACTTGTTACTCTATAACATGTTGTTTAAACAATTTAAACAATTGTTAAAAGAAACATGAACCTATTTTAAATTTTTTTCTTGATTTTTTGTGTTCTATTAATTAATGGCTATAAGCACTATTTTCCCTTCATTGTATTTTCTCTCCATCATATCTAAAGTTCAGAATAACTTGGAACTTGAAGAACAAACTAAAAAACATTAAAAAGAGATGGCTTTAAAAACATGAGGAAAGATTTCAAAAGCAGGACAAGATCTTTGCTTGGTGTTGCTTCAGTTTACTTCTGTCTGCCTAATTTTTCTCATCTGTAAAATAGAGATAATAATAGCACCTACTTCCCAGGATTGTTATGAGATAATTTTAATGTGCTCTATAAATGAAATTCATCATTTGCATCACCACCACCACTATCATCATCATATTACTGTGAATTGGTCTAACCTTTTGGAAATTGACTTGTAACTCCATCCTAAAAAGTCATTAAACTCTGAGTACCTATTGACACAGCAATACCACTACAATGAACATACCCCAGAGAAGTCAAAGCATTTATATCAAAAAACTGGAAATTAGGTGAGTACCCATAAATTAGGAAGTAAATTATGGTATATAAAAGGTAAGCAAATATCATTATGTCATAAGCCATGATGAAAAGCATAAATATAGAGAAACTTGGGAAGACTCATAAATTGATATATAGAGTGAAATGAGAAAAAAAAGGAGCACAATAGGATCACAAAAGAAAATGACTTTTAAATTAAGAATTTTGATCATTGTGATAATAAATCACCATTCCAGAAGACTGATGATGAATCATGATTCCTCCACTTTTAACCGAGTTGATGCAAGTAAGACAGAGTAAGATGCAGCCAATATATACATTTGTTTTGTTTGCTTAGGCCTTTATTTTACTTTATTAGTATTGGGGAGGAAGAGGAATGTTAGTAATGCCAAGAAAATAACAAAATAGAGTTTTAAGGAAACATTTTTTTAAAGACCTAAAGAAGTGAGAAGGAAGAAATTCAGGAGAGTGTAACAAGCAGGACAGTATTGGAATCCCATGTTAAATTTAATACACATTTTAAACATAACTGTACACAGTAGACTTAATCCTCATTCTATGGTCTTCTTTGTCTTTGTTTATATTTGTTATTAAATGAGAACATATATATATATATATATATATACATATCGCTTTGCAAATCTTAAGGATGATATAAAGCAGCTTTATTTTAATGTTGTTAATGTTTGTGAAGTTCATTTAATTTAGAGGAAAAAAAGGATCTTAAGGTTTCAGTGGATTACAAGCTCAGTAAGTAATCAACAATGTACCATAGCAGTCAAGAAATCTAAATTACTCCACTTAGACTGCAGTAAGAAAGCAAGAGGACCCAGAATTAGGGAACTGATCAGATAATTGTATTCTGCTCAGTTCAGAACTCATCAGTAGTTCTATATTCAGTTCTAGCCACCAGATGTTAGGAAAGACTTGTAAGCTGAGAGCTTTCAGAGAAGAGTAACCAGGATGGTGAAGGGTTTAGGATCATGCCATATGAGGAATTTACCATGTTTAGCCTAAGGAAAAGAAGAATCAGAGTGAGATGAAGGCTGTCATTAAGGATCTGAAGGGTTGTCACATGAAAGAGAAAAGACTTGTCCTACTTGATCCACAATGGCAGCGACTAGGAACAGTAGATAAAGGCTGCTAAGGGTCAAAATTAAGTTTGATGTCAGGAGAGCATTCCACTCAAAATGGGGGAATGAATTGCCATGAAAAGTAGTTTTTCTCTGGTGATTTTTTCAGTAAATCAAGGTAACTACTCATTGGTCATATTAGGAAGGGAAAACTTTTTCAGTTATAAATGAGACTAGATCACTGGTGAGGTCTTATCAAGCTAAAGCTATATAACAATATTAATAGCATCTGGATAATTATACAGATTTAAGAGCACTAAAGACACAAACTATGTATCCTTCAGGTTGAACAGTCACCCACACTTGGGAATTTAATTATTTAATAGTGATGACAAGATTTTAAATTCTAAGAAAACACTTTTCAACAAATGCATACCTTCTTGTGTATTAGGGAAAAAATCCTTAGTTACGAGCATCTCAAGTTTATTGCAAGTTTGATAAAAGCAAAACATCAATATGATTATGTAGTTTTATTTCTGATGAAAATGACCATATAAAAGTTTTGAAGTCCAACAAACTCAATTTTTGACCAAATTTAAAATATTACTCCATAACTTGTATGATTAATTAACTTTTAAAACTCAAAGTTGGGTCAAATTCCAAAAGTTCATTTCCTTATATAACTATCAATTCAATTCCAGTCAACAAGCAATATTAAGGTTCTTTTTTCTAATGGATGCTGTATAAGACCAGAACTACAAAGACAAAAATGACAATATAGTGCCTGTCATCATGAATCTTTTTTTTTTTTACTGAGAAGGCTTACATATTACCTTTCCTCTATTTTTATTCTTTTTATCCTTTTCTTCAATAGATCAAATCAGAACAGAATCTTCTAAGCTATCCCTACAATTTAATATTCTTGACATTCCAAAGTCCCCTTGACCTTTCATCCTAATCTTAACCTCATTGTATGGTATGTCCCTTAACCCTTGCTGCCCATCATCAGGTCATTATCATTCATGAAATTGTATTGGAGCTATACACAGTTTCTTTGGAGGAAGATAGAAGGGGAGGCAGGAGGATTTACTGGTTTGAATGTGTTTCCAACACTGTGCTGCTATCCTGACTTCTAAGAGATCTCAGAACTGACCAGTTCATAAAATAAAAGCTAAGAAAAAGAATTTTAGACCTAATTCCTTGAGAAAAGCTCTACATAAAATAAAGACTCTTGGTAAGGAAATCCTTTGACCACAAGAAGGAAAAAGCTTCCCAAGTCATAGATTAGAATTTTAGTTGATTCTGCTTCAATTCCCCTTTCCTAATATAGATCAAACTCGATATTATAGTCCCAGAACCAACTTCATCTGACAATGGCTTTACTTCAAGGTTAAAGATGTGATAATTAATTGTTTAACCAGAAAGCTAACCAACCTAAGTCTATCTTCTTATCATTCAAGTGCAGTCTGGTGCTTGGCATTTCATCATCCAAACTTCAAGCCTGACCTCTATAGGTAGGTAAATGAAATACATGTATGCCAATCAAGGTTTTGGGCTTATTTTTTAGCCTTTTAAAATAGCAGAATGAAAAATTTATGAAAAAAAGCACCGAAGGAATAAAATAGATATTCCTATTTACTTTTCTAGAAAAGTCAATCAAGTTTAGCTTCAAAACTGTTTTATGAATTTCAAATTTTTCCATACATTAAAAAACCTTCAAATTTTAAAAATAAAATAAAATTGAAGGTACCTGTTCTTTTATAGCTATAGACAATATAAAATTATTTGGATTAATTGTGTTCTTTAAACCACGTGCATCTAAAGTGTCCTGATTGGTGCCACCTTTCTCTAATCATAACCAACTACTTTAACAAACTACCCTTTGTCCATTAACTGAGTCTGCTCTGTTCTCACAAACCTACAGCACAGGTTGCCATAGTTACCCTGCATGTCTATTTACCACACAAGTGATCAAAGCAAGCAGACAACATACATATACACATATTCCCCCAAACTTGTCAGACTGTCTACTACAAATATCCAGCTACTAATTAACTTTATTTTCAGTTTACGGCTTCCAAACACTAAAAAAAATAATAATAATAACATAATATACCTAGAAAGATATGCCCCAAAAGGCCATCTCAAAACTATTTTAAAGATGAAAAAAAATATGACAAATAAGGATCTCTAAGCTTATGGGGGGAAGGGATGCTTGTGGCTGTAATGTATCCAGAAACAGTGAAGGCAAGGAAGAAATTAAGAAGTTAAAAGTATGCTAAAGAAGTTGGAATATATAAAACATGTGCAGAAACTTTAACATCTGCATCTGTCTGTTTTTCAAATGCATATCTAAAATTCCAGTTACTTAGTTTTCTTTGTATAAAATAGCATAAAAGTTGTATGATCTTGTATCTCTAACAAATGAGCCTAGAAAAAGCCTTTTGAGTTCTAAGGCTTTACCTTCAACTCAAATAATTCTATTTCCAATTGCACCTCTTTAAACTATGAGATTTGCTTATAGGCACTTAATTCAGATAAGACTGGATCTGCTTTAATCCCTAGAACAGCCTTTGGGAGCCTAAATCTAGGAAGATAGTTTAGCTCTGATGGCTACAGCTGCCCTGGACATTCCTGATTTTTCCACTAACTCTCGTGTATATCTTTGTACTTAACCTCACTGTTCCTATCTCACCATTTGTCCTATAGGATCATATTTGCCATCTACCTCTCTTTGGGATGTGCTAGTGAATAAATAGATCATGTTTGTAAAGCACTTTCTAATCCTCAGAGGAAAGATTAATACAAAGACTTTCATTATTAAACCAGATGCCCTTGGGCATGTTAATACCAATCCAAAGAATGCAAAACAGACTAATCACAGAGAGCCTCAGCTTCCTTAATAATAGTAGGATAGCCTTCCCTGAGAGAATTCAGGAGGTGCTTAAATTTTGAATCAGTCCCTTTTTGTCTCTTCAGATTTTTTAAGGAAACTTCATAAAACCTATTTGTTGAGACAAAGTTGGAAGTCTCATCTTAAAAACAGAATTTTCCTCGAAACTTAAGTCCAACAATTCTGACCAGTTCTGTCTGAAAATATTTTTAGCTTGAAAAGGACACAATTGTTCCCATCTTTGAGGACAAAGGATATTTCACTGTTTGGGGACCATCCCTGTAGTTACAAGACTGCCAAATGCCAAACCTGTTGTTTTTGGCCTAGGTTTCTGAACAGGTGGTTGTAGCTAAGTGTTTGCCTGGGAACTGAGCATTTTATTTTCAAGAAGTTTCAGTCAGGTTTTCTATTTCTAATCAGAATAGAAATAAGCCTGATCATAGTTGGAAATTACATCTTGATAAAGAAGCATCAAGTTTAACACTTTTCTCTGGGTTCATCTAGCCTAGAAAAACTTTAATGCTACTTCCTACCCATTCCATGTCTGCCATACTGACAGAGAGAACCCAACACCATTTGAATCTTATCATTTTGTCAAGCAGCTTTCTATTTCTGCTGGCAATTTCTTGTCTGCTATTGAGGAGAGTCTATTGCAGGAGTCTATTCTAAGCCCACACACTATTGTTCAGCAGTCTCTGGGACAGATCATTCATCAGCATGATATTGAATTTCATTGCTAAGTTGATGACACAGGGGCCTGTTTGATAGTTAACCCTGAAAATCCAGCTAACACTGGGGGCTGTGACAACAAATTGACTGGTGGACCCAATAGGACGTGCCTGCTCTTCATGATCATTTTCCTTTGGAGAAATTAAGAAAAAAAATAAAATTAAATGATGCCAATAACTCTGCATCATCTCGGGTTTCCAAGTACTTAGATTCTGCTCCAGCCTGTCCTCTGAACATTACATACAGATTTCCAAGGCTCAGGAGTCATAGTGTTTCTTGCCAATTCTCATCCCCACCCTGTCCGTTTCATTCCTTTTTTTTCCACTTATCAAAACTCAGTGGTTACAAAAGGTAACTACCAACCTTAGGGCATAACTCTGAAAAGTCAGAAGGCCTGACTTCATAGGCTCCTTCAGTTGGGTAGCCAGGGACAATAAAAAGGTCTGCTGAGCATACCCTACTCAGAAAACTGCCCCAACCTTTGGATGGATGGATTGGGTTTTGGATGCAAACACAGAAGTCACCAGTCACTCAGGAGAACTAGATTGGAGATAGTATTGTGAAAACTGACAAGATCATATAAAAGAAAGACAGGTGGCAGCCAGACAGCATCAAATGACTTTTTGTTTCTTGCTAAGAACTTAAAATTTTTCCCCAATATGTTATGCTGAGCTTTCTTTCCCTATTATCTTCTGACTATCCTACATAAAAATAAAGTTCTAATTTCAAGAGAATGAATCCCCACCCAGAAATATCTCAACTGAGATATCACCAACTGAGAAATATTACCAACTGAGACCACATGCCACTTTCTAGACTCACATGTACTTTCCTTCACTCAACCCAAACTTGTGAAGAGCTCATTTCTTCTACAATACACTTTTTAAAGTGAAACAAGCAAAAGGCCAAACAATAAGTATTAATACTATCACTCAACCAAGACCTGCCTTTCTTGATTTACTTCCTTATGGTTTTTGAAAAATGAAAGTTTAAGCATCTATCATCCAATCAAAAAAAAATCAAACAAAAAAAGCTGTGAACTTAATGTGAATTGTTTTAACAGAACAAAACATCTTTTTCAATGAGAATAAAAGAAAAGGTGATAAACTCTTCTGGTTTTACTGCAGGTGCAAACTTTTCCCACTCTATGCTTTATTCTGAGTTGCCAAAATGCTATTTTCAAAATTCTATGTCCAATGCAAAAGAGCTACTGCTATCTTTGCTCTTCCTTAAAGTATTTATCTCAAGATCTCAACAATGATATTCAAATTTTTTCACAACTTTGACTAAAATTTTAAATTATAAGCCTGGGGGAATTGTACTGCACAGCCTGCTTTTAAACAGCAAAGCTGATAAAAGTATTTTATTAGTGCTCCACAGCTATGGGAAGAAGCTGGTCCTTCAGGAAGCTAGAATTCAGTCTTTTTTTTTTTTTTTAATGATCCTAAAGATGTTTTTTAGTAATGCTTTCAAAAATCAGAAAGCTAAAACAATTTATAAACTGCATTAAAAATAAGTTTTTTTTTAAAAAACAGACATTCACTTACATTTTCCACAAAGGCAGTTTATGTTGTATCTTCACTTTTTACATGCTAAAATGTTCCAAACTAATTCACGCAATTATTTTTTCCACATTTTCAATTTTCTTTATTCTAAACCTGAAACATCAGAAACTCGAGACATCTTCCATACAATACACATCAATTGCACCAAACTGGAATTGGTTTACATGTTATACAGCTAGCTTCTATGTCCTTACAAAGTCTAATAAGCAACGTAACATCAAGGAAAAAAACACAGCCTGGAAAAAGGGACATTGGGAGAATCTTCTCAACTCCTCATTCTACAGTTTTTTAAAAAGTCCATTCCTTTTTCCCGGGAAAAATATATGAGAAATAACAGTGACAGTTCTAAGCTTCCCAAAGCAAACTGCCCTGGTGCTCTTTCCCCTTTTCTGCGTCCTGAGCATTCATTCCCCAACATGTACCTTACCTGCCTCATGTTTAGAATCCCATCATCCATCCAGCACGGAACAGTCAGCATTTAAACTCACAGGGAAAGCTCAGAGTCGTAAAAAAGCAGCAAAATCCATGAAAGGTTTCTGAGGTGAACAACAAGCAAGTTTTCTCCCTCTCTCTCTCTCTCTTTTTAATCTTTTTTTGCCACCGGAACTCTTTGTAAGACAATGTCAAGTTTCTCAACCCTTTTCTCCTAGCCTATTAAAAGTCAAGCATAGGGAGGCAACCGACCGCCTGGCTCTTATTTCAAATCATGGCTCCGATATGTAGTAGTTGGCTGAATTAGGCCATGAAATAGCTTCACCAATCAGAAGGAAGGGGAGGGAAGTATAACACATAAAGGCTGCCTACATGAGGATTAGGAAAGCTTTCAAGGATTTAAAAGACTGAAAGCAGCTGGAAACTGTGTCTAAGGCTACAAAGAGGGAAGTCAATTTGTGGTATAAGAGATGATTTCCACTCTTATCTAACTGCTCAGGATATGCTCAAAGTTAAACTGGATGCAGAGGGTGAAATATTGAATCTTAAATAGTGACTATAAAAAAAAAGTCAAGTATATTGGAAGGTGTGAAATAATTTTTAAGAAAAAGATTTCATTACCTCGGGACATTATTTTTAAATAGGAGACCTTGTTTTGAACTAACTTCTCTAGAGAGGAAACCAGATTGTTACCCATGGAACTTTGAACAAAACAAGACACAGAAAAGGGAAGAAAGTAATCTACTTCATTTCCATATAGATTAACTGTAAATCTACCTGAATGAAATCCAAAGGAAAATGCAAACAAATCCATTGAAATGCAGCAAAACTAGGATTAAGAAATGTTTTTCTACAGAAGAATATATCTATTTAATCTAGGTATCACATCTACATATATATATGACCTTTTAAGACACATGTATACATATACATACATATTTCATACAAAAATATGAAAAATACTTTTGCCTCTGCTACATCTGCCCCATAGACATATGTTGTGATCTTCAGTCATAATACATTTCTGAATCTTTTGAGCTGGTTCTAAATGTGAGCCTCTAGGAGAGAGAACCCTTTTTTGTCTTGGATCCTTTTTCAGAACAATGTTCTGATAAAATACATGAGAGATTGCAAAGGAAAACAAATATATTGAAATACTCTTGTTAAAATATTTTATCAAATTCCCAGAACCCCAGGTTAAGAACTCCCAGCCCTAAAGTTAAGGAAGAGATATTTTCCAGTTACATACTATTCAACCATCATATTAGAGTTTTTGCTTCCCTACACACACCTGTAGCCAATACCAAACTAAATGAAATTGATCTTTCAATTTCAGAAAATAAAAAAATCTGGGCATGACGAAGGCAGAATTCTTTTAAAGAGCCCATGATTTGTGTTGATTTCTGTAACAGCAGCAGCAACTAATAGTAAAATAATCTCTGTTCAGAAGAATAATTTTTAAAATATAAATTTCCTCTGGCTGCTGACATCATTCACTCAGTAAGAAAAATCAGCATCTTATACACCATCCTTGATAGGTATGTTTCACTGCATAAGTTATGCCTTCCTAGTACATTGAAAACTCAGTAATTTGACATCCTGTAATATAAGCTTTTTTCTTTTCTTTTCTTTTTTTTTTTTTAAAGCAAAGGAAACCAAGCAGCTTTAGTGCCTCCCAAACTGTATCTCCTAACTCTGGCTCTGAAGTGCAGCAACTCCAGGCAGCACTTTATCTACTGGACAAAGGGACCTACTCTAAAGATGACTGTTATCCCTGAGTGTTCCTGAGTATGTGGTTGAATATAACTGATGAAACAGGCTGTCCCCTAAGATAGCTCCTAAGCACCTACTCTCTTCATTGGATTTTCATTTCTTTGATGTAATTTCCTTCCACTACTATTTACTGCTCTCCCAAAACACAGGAATCCTCAGCCTTTCGGAACTTCCTTCTTGATTAGCACCCTTCCTCCCAACTGTGTTAGAATCACTCTTCATGTGATCAGATAATATGGTAGTAATAATGAGCATTATGAAGAGTGACATAATTAGCTTGTTTAATAGAACAAAAATAAACATTAAAGGCGAGGACAGTGTTGTGTCATTTTCTTGGCAAAGACACTGGAGTGTTTTATCATTTCCTTCTGCAGCTCATTTGACAAATGAGGAAACTGAGGTGAAAAGGGTTAAGTGACTTGCCCAGAATTTGATAACTAGTGTCTGAGGCTGAATTTGAACTCAGGTCTTCCTAACTCAAAGACTTAGTACTCCATGTTCCATATCACTGAAGCTTGCCATAGGGACAGCAGAGATGAGGGCTTTTTAAACTTTTTCCCATTCTCAAGCCCATTTCACCTGAGAAATTTTTACATGCCTCTTTCTCAAATGAAGTGTATATGTTTGTGAAAGTGAAGTGATGCTATACAACACAGACAAGCACTGCCAGAAACACCCCGAATTCATTTAGATTTTGAATAAATTTTTGATCATTGCATTCAGAAACCTTTTACTGTTGTCAAATCTTTCATGACGCTCCACATTTAGTTACATGTCACCATATGGGTTCACAACCCACAGTTTAAGAAGCTTTGGTATCAAGTAAGGAAAAAAAAGGAAAAAAAAATCAAAGCATAAAAGCTGCATTTGAAAACAAAAACAAACATGCAAAATGCCTAATATAGGGTTCCATTTCTTTAGTTTCTGGTTAAAATTGCTTAATTGACAACAGTCAAGGAATCCTTAACCCAACTGGTAACTCACCTGAAAGAGGATAGAAATTTAGGGTAGAAATTCCTTCCTTAGCCTTTTCTCAGAAAATTTCTTGATTCTCTGGGGCTAAAGTTTCAGTTTGATCAGTTTAGGTTCCTCTGTACTGTCCTTGCTTTTAATGTTTGTTTTTGTTTTATTAAACAAATTGAATATGTCAGTCCTTCAAACATCCTGTCCTGGGTTTGTTCTCCTTTCTAAAACCCATGCAGCTTAGATATTCATTTTAAATTCCAACATCTTGCATTACCAATCCATTTGGATCACATGTAGCTCATATTTACCAGGGATATGAATATATTAAATTGAAACATCTTGCCTTGTGAAGGTTCAATATTATTTCTCTTACTTTTGCTGTAATACTTCATTTGGTTACCTCAGATCTCTGAGCCTCAGTATCTATTTGTAAAGTGAAGATCAAAATATCGGCACTGCCTTACTCATAGTGATATAAGAAAAGTGCTTTTTAAACATTATGATGTTATATGCGTAATTCTTATTATGAATTGCCTCACTAGTTTCAGTTTAATTAAATTAACTCAAAACTACTGTCACACTTCTTTTTTTTGCATCATATACCCATCGGTGGCCATATATTTTAATTTCTTTCTCTAAGACAGTAATTCTTAGACTTTTTGATCTCAGGATTCCTTTATACTCTTAAAAATTATGGAAGATAACCAAAGAATTTTTGTTTATATAAATTGTATTTACTGATATTTACCACATTAGAAATGAAAATGTCTTGGTAACAATATGAAAATCATTTTGACTTTGAAGATAGCCTGAGAAGGTCTTGGGAAACCTGAGGGGCCCTCAAACCATACCTGGAGGACCATTGTTCTAGCATAGAAGTACAAACACACCATTAGGACATTATGGTCCCTTGGCTAATGGACCCCACATCACCCTTAACATGAACATGTGGTTTTCTGGGTCAATTTGTTTCTATGGGGATTCTTACATATGATTTGGTGGTCCCTATTTCTATTTGAGTTTGACCCTACTGGTCTAGGTTACTTCAACTCACACAGCCATCACCCTAGGTCATATCCTCATTACCTCTCATCTGATCTATTGCAACAGTTTTCTAATTGAACTATCCACTTCAGGTGTCTCCCTTTTCAAATTTATCCTTTACACAGCTGTCAAAGTGATTTTCCTAAAGCACTGTTAATGATCATGTCACCCTCCTACTCAGTAGAGTACAATTTTTTATTACCTCTAGAATCAAATATAAACACCCTTTCTGGCATTTAAAGCTTTTTACAACCTGAAATCTTCCTACCTTTCTAATCTTTTAACATATCATTCATTCCCTTCCACATACTCTACTGGCCTACTGGTTGTTATTCATGGTGTTCCATCTTTTTTCTCGGTCCCATTACAATGACTGTTCACCATACCTGGAATGCTATGCCTCCTGATGTTACACTCTTATAATCTCCAGCTTTTGTTAAGAAAGTGAACTTGCTTCCACTAAGATTCAAATTAAGCATTAAGTGGATAATCAGTGGGTCATATTAAGTAGAAGATGTCCCCCTTTGTAATAATAGATTAACCATGAATTCTAATTTTAAGAGGAATTGAGTCAAGTTCACTGGCCTAAAGTTTTCAGAATATATTTTCTTCTCTTTAAAAAAATGTGATTTTTTTTTCTCTTGCTAACCCTGAAATACATGTTCTACTTACATAATCTTTCAAAAATTATTGACATATAGAAGAGATTTGCTTTTCTTGGCCCTGGAGGAGGGGTGGGGAACTTCTGGGCCTGTAGACCATAAAAGGCCCACAGAATCATTTGCTAAGGCAGCTGCAAGCAATGATGAACTGAAAACTAAGTACAACAATCTCCACCACTTGAGTTCTAAAAATTGATAATTTTGTGTGGCCCACAAGAATGATGTTATAAATATCCAAGTGGCCCACAGTAGAAAAAAAAGGTTCCCCTCCCCTGCCTTATAGGGCATAAGTAGGAATAATAGAAGTTGGAGAGAAGTAGATTTAGGCTTGAGATAAAGGAAGAAAAAATTTCTTACCGATTATAGCTGTCCACAAAGGTATGGGATGCCTTAGGAAATAGTGAATTCTTTTTCATTAAAAGTCTTTAAGCAGTGATTACTTGATATTATAGAAAGGATTTTTGTTCAGATACAGATTGGACTAGGGGTCTCAGAGATCTTTTTAAACTCTGAGATTCTGTAATAGACATAATTTTCTACTATCTAAGGCAGAGGAAAAAAAACTGGGCATTATAAATAATCAGTACTTCAAAAATAAAAACATACAAACAAAAAAAAAACCTCACTACTTCCATTGATTTAGGTCATAAGCCTTTCTAATCGTAATTTGTGATGTCCATAAGTTTCTGTGGCCAAAACAAATTAAAGAAAAAAAATCATCATTGGATGGCTAATTCATGACAATATGCTTCTTCATACCTAATTTGCCTGATCACTAACTGATACATAGTTAATTTTTGGTCCATACGCTAAACTTTTCCATCTTGATAAGACCTTCTGGAGTCTGTTACACTGAAAAAAAATTAAATAACCTGATGTCACCTCTATGTCCTAATTAGGCATCACAGTAGGATTTTAGTGGAGGGAATGAATAAAAGAAAATGACAACAAGGATAAATAGTGAGAGAAGTCATTCATTTGGACTCCTATTCCCATCAGTATTAATTAATTTGATAGAATTATATCAAAGTTCTGTATACAAGGCTCTAGAGCTGTGGATGCAGATTCTAAGTTTACTTGCTTAACTCTAGGGAGTTAACTGAAGGCTCTCCACTCTTGTTTTGTCTAACATTCTTTTTAAGAACTGGAAAAAAAAAAAGATGAATGATTACCTATTTTTTCCAGCAATTGTCTACAATTGTCATCTGAAACTTGTGTCTTATTTCATTCTTTCATGAATGAAATGCTGATTATTATTTAGCTACTTTGTACAAAATAGTGCAGTGTGGTGAAAAGAGTCACCAGGAGTAAGAGAAGAAAAACTAAATTTAAATACTGCTCCTGAAATTTATCTCTCGTGTATCTATAGGAAAATTAGTAAACCTAATGTAAATTTCAAAGATTATTTCCTAATTTATAGCTATGGTGCTATGTGTACTGGTAAAGGTAACTCCCATACTCAGAAAGTTGCAGATCCTTTATGCATGTGCAAAGCACATGAGCAATTCATGGTCTCAATCTCAAATAATACTATACATCCCTTTAGGCTGTCATTCATGATTATATACTGGATAGAAAATTTTTAATACTCAGAAATAATAAAAGAATATGAAAAATTAAAATATAGACAGGAATAATGCTACCAAATTCTTTCTTGATATCTAAAACTGATGTTTTCTTGATATCTAAAACTAAGAAGTAATTTAGAAAAAAAATCACTTCTAAATCAATAGGAATATAGAAACTATGATATGTTTAAAGAGTATAGCAATGTGTCAAAGAGGTAGTCTGGAAAGACTTGCATGAACTCATGCTGAGTGAAATGAGCAGAACCAGGAGAACATTGTACAGAGTAATAGCAAGATTATGTAATGATCAACTATGATAGACAACTCTTCTCAGCAATGTGGTGATCCAGAACAATTCCAATAGACTTAAGTTGGAAAATGCAATCTGCATCTAGAGAAAGAACTATAGAGAGTAAATGTGGATCAAAGCATAGCATTTTCATATTTTTTCCACTTATTTGCTTTTTTATTTCTTGTAGTTTATTTCCTTTTTGGTCTGATTTTTCTTGTACAAAATGACAAATATAGAAATATGTTTAGAAAGATTATACATGTTTAACCTACATATGATTGCTTGCTATCTTGGGGAGGGAGGAGAATGGACAAAGGAGGGAGAAAAAATTGAAACACAAAATCTTACAGAAATAAATGTTGAAAACTATCTTTACATATATTTGGAAAAATAATTGAAGAAAAATATCAAAGAAGCTATATACAATCACTATGTATTTACAACACAATGTTGATTCAATATCTGGAAAGCTATAACCATGTTGGAGGGACCATATTTATACTTAAAAGAATTAAAATCACATAACTATATGAATGAATTCAGAAAAAGCTTTTGAAAAACATAATATGCATTTGATAAAATACTATCATAGAAATAGATGGACCTTTTCTTAATTTAGTGAATAACTACCAAAAAAAAAAAACCCAACAAGAATCAGCATTATATGACATGGCAATAAATTAGAAGCCTTTCCAGTATGATCAGGATAAAGCAAGAGTGTCTAATCACATACCTATTATGGTTATTAACACAACATAAGAGTGCTAGAAATGCTGGAAAAAAAGAAATAGAATAAGTATAAGCAAAGAGAACACAAAATCTTCTTTTTGCAGCTAATACATAAAAGACCCTAGAGAGTCACCTAACAAATACTTCACAAAACTGGCAAAACAAACTCACCTAAATTATCAGTCTTCCTATATATAACCAATAATACACAACAACAAGAGATTTGTGACCAATAATGGATAACCCTAATCTATACTATTCTTGATATAATGTACTTTAGAACCTTCATGGTAATTTATAGCAGTTAATCAATAACCTTCATTAATCATAAAGTTTTTCCAACTCTCCACAGCATCTTTTCAGTTCGGGCTTAATGTTGGAATGTAAGGAGGACCTTGTAGAAAATAGTTAACAGTTAACTTAGTCTTAACATAACAAGGATATGTAACAAGGATACTTGTTGAGAAGCACTTAGTTTCTATTGACACAGCTCTATCTTCTCTTTCAATGTCTAAGCACATCTGTTCAGCTGGGCAGAGTGTGGGGACTTGTGGGGTCTTCTGGCATCTACCAATTTTGAAGGATACTCAGTCCTTATAGGTGCAAACTTTGATGCCCCTATGTGATCAAAAAGCCACACCAACACAGCCAAAGACTTCCAATGTCAAAGGAGGTCTGGCTTGGGGTCTTGCCATTGTGAAGTTGTGATTTTCTTTCCTTTGAAGGAAAATTTAGCCTAACCCATATTTGGTGGAGAGAAAGGTAAATAGTAATCTAATAAAAAACTCATTGAGTATGATTTAAAAATGACTAGACACTATTCTTTTTGGCAATCAACTTATGTTTTCGTTATCCCTTATCTTCTCAGTGAATTTTTTTGTCTTTCTTCAAAAATCCCACATTTCCAACTTATTGTTTACTAACTTTCATTGTTATCTACTGGATTCTCTCTTTTGATTCTTGTGCATAAAAAAACTGGCCACTTAATATCCTTTAATAACTGTTTTTAAATGCATAAACTAGATTGTTAAATTGATCTTGGAAGAAAACACACACATATACCCATATACATACTCTCATGTAAACACAGATGCCCCATACATGAAATGCTTTAAATTGAGTTCTGTTTTTATATCTCAAGGGGAAAAGGTGGGAGGTGGTAATGATAAGTGTGTAATCACATGGATGAAATGAAGTGAATGAAAATTTTAATAAAAAATGTTTTGAACAGGATCTGAGCTAAGTGTTTTTAGTGCAAAATAGTAAATGATTTAACCTTCAGATTGGCATTTCAGAAATACTCATGTGAAAGATTTGAAAAAAACGATTTCTTTTTGACACTCAGGTCAATTCCTCTCCTACAATAACAAATATAATATCTAAACTCAGATTTAAGATGGGGATGATGCTTAAAAATATTTTAAAACATTAATACAACTCCTTCCTATTAAGTAGCAGAAATATTACAGATCAGGATAACTATTTATCTAAGGAAAGAGTCTGTCTTCATTCCTTGTAATTAGCTAATAAGTAGTTACAAGCCAAAAATTAAAGAAAATGTACACATATTGAGTTAGCTGCAAATGGACTTTCCAACTAAATTTCCTTAGTGAAATAAAAATATATTAAATTATTATAAAGAAAAATCACAAAGTTTAAAGTCAGTACCTTAAGAGCTTTCCTTCATAATTTCTAGATAAGGGACTAAATATCTGAGAAGGTCCATACAAATGTGATTATATTCAATTCTTGTTTTGGCTCCTTAATTTGAGAAAGAGATTTTATTAGTCTGACTACATTTATTGACAAATAGTACAAGTAATTTAAATGACTTTCATTTGTATAGTTTAAGTTATTAGAGGTAGCTTGGTGTGGTGGAGAGCTCAGAGATGAGAAAAGCTGTTTCTAAACCTTACCTTTTATGCATAAGGCATGATCAAGTCATAATACCATGGACAAGCCACTTAAACTTTGGCATTTTTCTAGAAGGTGCCATCCTTCATTGACAGCTGGAGATTCTTTATCTTGGAGTTTCCAGTATCATTAAAACCACAGATCCAGTACCTATAACTATCTTAATTAAATTATCAAATCTACCCAAATATGAACCCAAAGTATTGACTCTTATCCTACTCCTGATTAGTTCTGCAACAAGACAAGTTATTTCTTTGTGTCTTAGTATTTTTTCATGTAGAATGATAGAATTGATTTTAAAGTCCTTTCCAATAAACAGCCTTAATTGGTCTTATATGGTACTAAATTTTCTCCAAATTTGAGTAGCATTGAGTAAGTCACTAATTAGCAGAAAATTGCAAATGGACAGGTATTTACATATGATTTGTAATGTGCTATGCTTCAATAATGAAGATACCTTTACTTGTACAGAAGAAAGTATACTTCTTGTGATCATTAATAATTTCTTTTTTTTTTTTGTCTTTGTATCCTCCAAGGCTTGGTATAGTGCCTATAATATAATAGATTCTTATTTTTTTCCCCCATTTAGTCCTTCTAGGTATAGGACTAGTCTATGCTGAACCAGTAACAATACTCTCTAGAGTTTCCCTATTACTATACTTTCTTGTCACTACACAGTTTTTTCCTATTCAAAATAAAATGGAGTCTTTGATGATCACCAAAAAACCATGACCTACTTAGGATTAAATATTTTCATCTGAAATTAGTTTAATCATTTTTCTCAATCTAGCTGGAAGTGATGTCTTCTTCCTCAGAATCCTCAAAGAATACTGTTTGAGCCTATACTTTGCATTTTCTACATTTTTCCTTTTATTAAATAGTAGCTATTTTCACTAGACTGTAAGTTAGTTAAGGTTATGAATAATATTTTGTTTCATCTTTGTCTCTCTGGTGCTTAACTTATAATATTATCAGCATGATGTTTGATTTGATATTGTTGTTTTTTAATTACCTACTTAGTTCAATAATACTTGACATTAGAGGAAAGGTAAAAGATTCAAGGGGCAGCTGGTTGGCACAGTAGATAGAATGCCAAGCCTGAAGTTAGGGAGATTCATCTTCCTCTGACCTCAGATACTTACTATTTAGGTGACTCTGGGTAAGTTGAGGAAACTGTTTGCTCCAGTTTCCTTAACTGTCAAAATGAACTGGAGAAGGAAATGGCAAATTATTCCAGTATCTTTACCAAGAATACTGCAAATGAGGTCATGAAGAGTCACACCCTACTGAAATGACTAATCAACAACAAAAAAATAAAGATTCAAGTCTCATTCATTGCCTCATTCATTATAATGCTGAGGGAAAAAATTTTCTCTTGGAAATAAACTCTTTGGTACTTCACCTTTCTTAGTTGTGCATTGGACCATTAGAGATAATAATGTTCTCACTTCAGAGCATCTCATATCCATCCTATTATCTAGTCTTTACTCACTTTTCACCAGCATTATTACAAGAGTTTTCTAAATTGTCTGCTAGATTCCAGTTTTTTCTCTCTTCAGCCCATACTTCCCACATGTTCCAAATTAATATTTCTTTTTTTTTCTTTTTGCTGAGGCAATTGGGGTTAAGAGACTTGTCCAGGGTCACACAGCTAGGAAGTGTTAAGTGTCTGAGGCCACATTTGAACTCAGGTCTTCCTGACTTCAGGGCTGGTGCTCTATCCACTTCGCTACCTAGCTGCCCCTAAATTAATATTTCTAAGACACAAACCTGACCATTTTATTTTCTTGCCTTTAGTATGATTGCTAATAAAATACAAATTTCTCAGGTTAGCATTTAAAGCCCTGTAACAACATGGATCTCACTTACCATTTCAAATTTACATTATTCCCTTTTTGTGTCCTATTTCCAGATAAACTGACTTATTAGTTGTTATTCATAATCAGAATTCCATTTCCTATCTTGATGGCTTTTGCATAGACTGTGAATTCCCTCTTCATCTTTGCCTCTTAAGATTGCTAGCTTCTTTCAGTTCAGGTACTCTTTTCAATTCAATGCCTTTTCTGCTCTCCCAATGTTAAAACTTTCTTCCTTCTCAAATTATCTTATATTTATTTATTTGTGCATATATTGTCTTAGAGCTTAATAAATATTTATTGAATTACATTACTCTTTCCCATCCTGATATGCTGATATGATTAAGATTTTGCAAAGACAATCAGAGCAAAGCAACATATATTTTAGTTTCAGTGTCACATGAAATATTTAAGAAAAAATCTTCATCATATATATGCAAATGCTTGTTTCTTATTATCATTAAGGATGTTAGGTTTATTTAGAATATTTATTAAAGTTCAAGATATAGAACACAAGAAAGAGCATTGAATTACACTTAAAAGTAATTTTAGCATATAAAATGCAGTCTGATATCTTAGTTTACTTGGCAGTCTTTGCCTTGCTATCCAAACCTCAGGGTCTCTCTTTAACGTTTAAAGTGCTTTCAGATGTCACTTTTATGAGCCACTGTACCTTATTTCTTCCAATTACAACTATATTGTTGGGGCTTACAAATTTCCAAAACAAGTTTTTCTTTCTTTTTTTTTCTTTTAAAAGTTTATTTAGGTCATATTTCCAGATGTTTCCTCCATTGGGTACCTTCTCTTTTATTAAATAGCACCAAATAATAAAAGATAACACAATCCCAAGAGCTTCTGGCTGACCAACTCCTTTTCAATTCTTAAAACTCAATATTGCTCAAGTGAAATGACCCAAGTTCTAATCCAATCCTGCCGCAAAGTAGCTGTATGATCTTGAGCAAGTAATATTTAACCTTTCTGGGTTTTATCATTCAACAGATAAAAGACAGTTGAAATCAAAAGTCTATGGGGTTCTTTCCAGCCTTGTGGTTCTGGGATCATTAAAATTCATTCAAAGTGCAAACGTATGCATGTGTTTCTATATGCACCTGGCATATTTATCACAAGGCTCATAAAATCACACATCCTGATACCAGTATTACTAATGTGGTGACTAAGGCAACCTTGAAATCAAGCATTGGTCCTTTGAGAAAATAGGTCGGTTCCTCTGCTCTCCATCATCCTCATTATCACTCTCCATCCCCAACTTAATTATCCCTATGTTGAATTGAAAGCATCATGCTATGCACAGGCTTGGTAGAAGTGGGAACGATGGCTGGCTATGTTTATTTCCTTATCAGAATAGTGTGGGAAGCTGAGACTTGTACGAGTCACACTTTCTAGCCCAGCAATCTAAACCCTTCTTAATGCTATCTCAATTTGCTACGAGGAAATGCGCTCTCAAAAGAACCTCCCCAGTTAATTCCCCACAAAGACTCTTCTTTGTCACCACACTAATATTGGCTAGTCACAGCAGAGAGTTTTTTCAATGTCTTGGAGGCAGCATAAACTAAGATAACTATGCCTTCCTGTTAACACATGACTGAACGTACTCATCTCATTGCTTTCATAATGGAAGGAATGTGGTCCTGGATCCTATCCCATAATCCTTATGGTGGCAAACACTCTCATGAAATGACAACAAAAGGCACATTGACATCACTGGGCATTTTGCCTACTTAAAAAAAAAATATACGATGGTGTTCATAGTGGAATGCTGAATGGACGTACTCCAGGCAGGGAAAGGAAAAGTTTTGAAGCCCCAAACTACTGGATAATAAATCACATGCAAATATAAATACTTTTCACATCAAAGAAAGAAAAATGTATTTTGTTTGAAAGACATGTAGAAATTATGAAAATTTGCAAGAGGATCTCTATTTTTCTGTTATCTACAAATATCTACAAATAATACCTATGTGCCGAATATTGTGTTAAATACTTTACAAACATCTCATTTGATTCTCACAAAGATCTTGGGAAGTGGGTACTGTTATCACCCCTATTTTATAGTTCAGGAGTTTGCAGCAAACAGGTTAAAAATGACTTGTTCCAGGTTGTACAACTACGAAGTGTCTAAAGTAAAATTTGAACTCAGATCTTCCGGACTCCAAGTTCAATGCTCTTTCTACTATTTATGCTCTAGTTGCCTAATAAAATTGTACTTTGGCTTCAAATCAATAAGACTTGTTAACATTGCTTTTATTTTTGCCTTTTCCTTTAAGAAGATTCTCTCAGGTAACTATTTCCCCTGATAAAGAGGTTGCTATGGATACATTGTGTGAATGTGAGTGTGTGTTTTAATTGAATGCTGGTATTTTAAATTCTGTGTGAATTGAATGGAGCACGCCTGGCCCGTGGGCTAGAGTAATTTAAGAACTATTTTCAAATGCTAACAGTTTTATCTTAATAAAAATATGCTGTGTGTTTTACATGTAGGTGCCACTTCAAGAGTGGCTGGTAACTATGTGGGAGTTGCTTAAGAAAAAAAAAAATGCAAGATGAATATCACATTATCCACCCTGAGTATGGTTTAATCACTGAATGCCTGGCTTCACTGTGCTGGAATTTTTCTTTTCTCAGCATGTTTAATAATGAGTCCTGGAATGTATTTACAAGGCAACAGCTCTATTCCACACAAAGACCTCAACGTGGGCCCTGCGGCTGGTAATCTAACACAAGTCCTGTGCCGGGATTCACACAGGCCATCAGTGTTATCCCGTATTGCTGACCCAACTAATTTTTTTTTTTTTTTTTTTTTTTTTTTTTTTTTTTTTTTTTTTTTTTTAGCCCATGGACTTGAAGGCAATATTTAGGAAGTCTCTTGTCAGGCATGCAAATTGAGAGAAAAAATATGCCTGCCACAGTAAATCCTGACAGTTTAATAAGGTATTACTCATGGGTAAATGCTTTCACGTATTCCTCTTAGTCAGGGCAAGTTTGGAGGCGTTAGACTACTGTAAAGAGATCTAGTAAATTTCATTGGTATTTTTTCCTTGTCAATCAGTTCAATGTGCAAAGGCATTTAGAAATGTTGATTTCATATTTACCTGGATTTCTGTCAGTGGCTACTTTTATTATTCTGCCTAAAAATTACATCAGGATTGACTCAGGGACAGACATATGCACTAATTTGGGGGATATCAATCTCCATTTGTGCCATTTATGATTGGGATAAAATGTTTTAAAAAATGAAGTGATTTTAAAGGTAGCCCCACTTTATGGATACAATTATGTCAGTCATTTAACAGTTTCATGAGTTTTTTTTTTTAATGGCATTTCTAAAAGTAATTCAGATCTCAGAAAACTTCTATTCCTAATATTTTCTTTCCTGTTTTTAAAAACAATGAAGTTGACATTTATATAGTGCTTTAAAGTTTGCAAATATTGCCCATTGTGGGTTTCAGAGGTTAAAACTGAACAAAAATATTAACTAATTCCAAGAGCCAGATTCTGCCCCCATATCAATATGGTGGCCCAGTGGCTTGGAAATCAGGAAGATCTGAGTTGAAAATTTGCCTCACTTGCTAAGATGTTGATCCTGGAAAAGTCACTTAAGCCAAAGTTTCCTTAGTTCTAAAATGGTGCTAATGATAGCACTTAGCTATCTCACAGAATTGTTGTGTGGATCCCTAAAGTGTTTTATATATAAGTGGTAGCTAGGATTATGATTATATCATGCTGCCTTTCCTTTGTGAAATACAGATTCATTTTTCAGTTATGCACAATGAATTTTTATAATTCTAGTAGGTACTACTCTATAAACTGTAGGAAACTAATATACTAGACAGATATGGCCAACTTCTAATAAATGTGAACTTTACTTACAAATTTTTTCATTGAGGCATGGATATATTTCTAGGCCCCAAACTGGGCAATAACACATTAACAACTTGGTGCCTTCTTTAAAAACTATTAATGTGAGATTTTTCAAAGTATAAAAGCATTATAGTTCACTATATTAAATTACTGTTATAAGTATAGAATTTCAGTGTATGGAGCTGCGCCTAGAATAAGAATTCGCAAACTGTTGTTTTTTGATAGACTTTTAACTGTGTCTACAATGATCATACTTTTTTTTCATTAACTTGCTTTTAATAGCATTTTTTTTTCATACAAAAGGGTCAGTTTTCAGTCATTAATTAACTACAATTTAAGTCAACATCTCTTTGACCAAGTTGAAACAGTATGGGATAAAATACATTTCAAGGTTCCATTAAATTCTTATCCCTTTAACTTGACTATAAATAATTCTTTACATGAGTCTTAGTTTGTTTTCACTGTGGGTGAAGGAGGGAAGAGAAAAATAGTGAAAAGTGGAGAAAAAGGATAGATCTATTAGAAATAGAATAAATCAAAATCCTGGTCTGCCATAGTTTAAGACTAAAAACCTTTTCTGTAGAAAACAATAGAGAATAAATGGGAAAGAATTAACAAAATTACTTAGAATAGATCTAAATATGAAGCAAAATTATTAAAATCCATAGTAAATACCAATATTGAAAGATAAATTACTTATGGGCTCCTTTCCCCTCCCATATTTGCTCAACTTCTTTTTACTTAAAAGAAACAGACAGAGATTAAGAGTTTAAAATAGAGGAGGGAAAAACAGTCATCTGGCTTCTTTTCCTCCTCCAGCAATTCCTCTGCAGCTATAATTAATCATCTGCTCCAAACAGCAGACCACCAGGGAACTGCATTAGTAAGTGAAATAGTCAAAGAAATGGAAGTAGACCTGGTCTTTACTCTTTTTCCACTGGGATTTTGGTCCTAAGTGAAATGAATTTGGTGGTCTCATAGCAGCCTCTGGTGGCTATGTGTCAAAATCTCAAAATATCAATGTCCACATTTTTATTCCTTTCTCCTCCATACCCCCAACCTGAGTTTCTCAAATCCCTATAGTTTGGTGCAAATGAAAGTTATTAGAGAAACTTCATGCATTTACTGAAAATGGGTATGATAGGAATATGGAATTAATTTATCAGTCTCAAGGTCAATTATAGGTATACTTAGATGTGATTGTGATATGCTGGACATTTTGTAGAGTCTTAGATTTTATTTTCTGATAAAGTTTTACAATCAAATTTTTCCAATTTTCAAAGCACAGTAAGTAAAACATTCTATTCTAATTTTTTGACATGATCTTAATCTAAAGCTTCTAACATTACTCATCAGAAGATAAACATCTACAGAAATTCTAAAATTATTTTCACAGAATCATGGAACTTCGGAACTGGCAGGACTTTTGAGTTCAGGGTTTACAGTATAAACTTTGTTGTGTCACATATCACTTGCACTCCTCAAAATGATGCTTTTAAAAACCTAAAATGAAATACGTTAGCATTACAAAAGGAAATCAATTGATTTAAAATTATAAAAATACATTTTACAAATAATGGATTATACAAATAAATCCCTCTTTCAGAACCTTTGATCTGATCCAAGTCCTTCCTTCATTTTACACCTGAGGAAACTGAGATCCAGAAAGTTGTGTCCTGTTCATGATATCACAGCTAACAGTACTTGCTCTGGGACTCTTTCTAAGCAGCAAGTCGTAAAAAGTTGTTCTTTTGTCATTTTTTAAATTGAATTTTTGGAACAATATATTCTTGTCATCATTTTCCCAGCTGCAAATCATCTATTTTTGAAAGTGTCCCTTCTAAATTGCTCTGGGAAGAAATCAATAGAACTGAGTAGCTTCTAAGATGTCTTTTTCTTTGTCTTGTTTGTTAAAGTTTTCTAAGATTATACTAAAGCATTCTCATGCTTCCTGGTCTGATGATAAAAGTAGAGCCTATGACTGCAATTCTAAAGAAGTTTTCAAACAAAACAGAATTAAAGCAATGTTTTAAGTATATTATTATAGCCAGGGGTTGTCAGTACTTGCCTACCTGCTTTTGGCTTACTACATGATCAAGCTTAGCTGTCTGGTGATTTGGATATGACAAGCCCCTATCTAACTATATAAATTCACAACCAGAGGAATCAAGAACCTTCCAAATAATGTAGCCCTCCCATTATTGGCCACTAGAAAGGAAGAGTTAAAGAGACTGGCTGGCTTATGGACTATTTTCTTCCTTAGGTGCCCTATGTGACAAAGGAACTTTCCACTGAAGATGAGGAGAGGGGATGCCTTTCTCCCAGTTCCAGGAGAAATAATGGCAAATTATCAGGCACATAACAGTTAAAAGTGCTTGTCCTGAGTAAGTGAGCTTGCACATAGGTTTGGACTGCTTCTTCTGTATTTGGTCTTTTTTGAGGAAAAATGACCAAACATAATTCTCAAGATAGATGTGTCTAGACTTGGAGCCGATATTTGTCCTAGGGGTCTGAGGATTTTGGCTCCTTAGTCAATGTTGGCTATACTTCAGATGGAATTCCCAGCAACTAAGGTATGACTCTCAGAGAAAACAAACTCCATTTGGAGGAGGAACCCAGTCCCTGACTGAGCAAGCTTATAAACATAGACTTTGAGTCAAAATAAAATGTAAAATGCCTAATTAGCAATCAGAAACTGATTTGTGATTTGATATGATTTAAATATTAACTTCTCAAGGGATAGTATAACTATTTATTGTTCTTGAGTCATTTCAAACATGTCCAATACTTCATGACCTCATTTGGGGTTTTCTTGGTAGTGATACTGAAGTTTTTTGTCATTTCCTTCTCAGTTCATTTATAAATGAGAAACTGAGGCAAACAGGAGTAAGTGATTTGCCCAAAGTCACATAAATAGTAAATGTGTGAGATCAAATTTCAACTCAGGAAAAATTGAATCTTGTAGTAAGTCTTTCTGTCAATGCATGCTTTGCTTTCTGTCTAGCATTTCTTTTGGTTAGGAAATAAATAGCTGTCCTATTCCTGATTCATATTGTACATTAAGTATCTTTCTATTCCCTCTTTGTGAAGACCATAGTGACAAACCAGAACTTAAAGGTTTAAATAAACCATGTCTGTGACTCTTGGATGGGGTGAAATGAGCCAAAAAGTATGTCAAAAAAACCCTAACCTTTCTCATTAGAAATCAGGATTACCTAGGATTAAAAGTGACCTAGTTGGGATAGCTAGTTTGAGCAGTGGATAGAGCACCAGCCCTGAAGTCAGGAGGACCTGAGCTCAAATGTGGCCTCAGACGCTTAACACATCTTAGCTGTGTGACCCTGGGCAAATCACTTAACCTTAATTGCCTCAGCCAAAAAAAAGTGTCCCAGGCCACATTTGTGGATCTTTAAAAAGAGAGCAATTGGTCCCTTGTTTATTATTTTTTTTTTTAGATCTCTCTGTGGCAAGGACTTTTCTTTTGATGAGTAGAGAGAAGGGTTGGCCTTTCTCTCCCCTCCCCACCCCCACCCCAATTCTAGCACATAGCAATTAACAGCTGAAGCACATGCTCAACATAAATAATCTTGAATTTAAGTTTAGGCTGCTGCTCCTTTCTATCTTTAGTTTTTCTTGAGTAGGGATGACCAAACATCATTCTCGAAGTGGATGTGTCTAGGACTGGTAGATAAATTTCAGAGTTGGTTTTATGAGGGAAATCATCAGATCAAGATGCCACCAGGTTGAATGAATAGTTAATAGTTTTTGATAAGACTAATTGCAGCTAGGGGCAATATTAGGAAGAATGCCTTTAAAATCTATTTTTCTTTTCTCTCCCATAGGACAAAGGCTATTTCTTGTGAAGTGACAGAATTATTACAAATGTAGTCCACTAATCACACTGTCCAATGGGACCACAGATTGACTAAATTTTACAACAGGAATGGTCTGTGCATATAGGCAAACCCTATGAGGTAGGAAAATACAAAAGGGAAAACCAGGAAAAGAGTACTTCAACAAGGTATTTTCAATACATTAAAGACGTGTGAGTTATTTTTTTATCAGTATGGGACAATTCTTTCTGATGATGCTTCTATTCTAAGTTTGTTCTAATTCCCTAGAAGGAAACAAGTCAATGTTTTGGCATCTGGATCAATGTTATTTTGGATTATTTTTAGCAAGATTAAACTCTATTCACATGAAAATAAGCTACTATGAGAATTAACGAGGGTGAATTGCTATAGCATTCTCCTTTCCACAAAGGAGAAAAATCAATCAATAAGTACTTATTAAGTTATTACTATGTGCTAGGCAATCTGCTAGTGTTTGTTATACAAAAGGGAAAAATGAAATAGTTCTTGTGCACATGAAGCACCATAACCGAATTAGGATACTATGAGCAAATTAGGAGACTAAGGGATAATTTACTTATCAGATCTTTGGAGAAGGAAGGAATTTATGACCCAAGAAGAACTAGAGAACATTATAAAAAGCAAAATGGACGACTTTGATTACATTAAATTAAAAAGGTTTTGCACAAACAAAACCAACAGAAACAAGATTAAAAGGAAAGTTCAAAGCTAGGAAAAAATTTTCACAGCCAGTGTTTCTGAAAAAGGTCTCATTTCTAAAATATTATAAAGAACTATCAAATTTATAAGAATATAAATCATTCCCCATTTGATAAATGATCAAAGAATATGAACAATTTTTAGATGATGAAATTGAAGGCATCTATAGTTATATGAAAAAATGCTCTAAATCATTATTAGAGAAATGTAAATTAAAAAACTCTGAGGTACCACCTTATACCTCTCAGACTGGCTAAGATAACAGAAAAGGATAATGATAAATGTTGGAGGGGATGTGTGAAAACTGGGATACTAATGCATTGTTGGTGGAGTTGTGAAATGATCCAATCATCCTGGAGAGTAATCTGGAACTATGCCCAAAGGGCTATAAAACTGTGCATACCCTTTGATCCAGCAGTGCCATTATTGGGTCTGTACCCCAACGAAATCATAAAGGTGGTAAAAGGACCCAAATATGCAGAAATGTTTGTGGCAGCTATTTTTATGATAGCAAAGAATTGGAAAAGGAGTAGATGCTCATCAATTGGGGAATGGATGAAAAAATTGTGGTATATGAAGGTAATGGAATGTTATTATTGTAAAAATGATGAGCAAGCTGATTTTAGAAAGGCTTGGAAAGATTTACATGAACTGACACTGAGCAAAACAAGCAGAATCAGGAATACATTGTACACAACAATAGCAAGAATGTATCATGATTAACTATGAAAGACTTGATTCTTAGTGGTTCATGATCAAAGGCAATCCCAATATACTTTGGATAAAAAATGCCAACTGCATCCTGAAAAATAACCATGGAGATTGAATATACATCAACAATGCTATATTCACTTCTTTCTTTTCTTCCACAGTTGGTCTTTTTCTTCTAATTTTTTCTCCCTAAATTATTCATAAAGGAATGTGTATTAAAAATGAATGAATGAATGAGAAAGTGACAATATGAACAAAACCCCATATGTTCAAAATAAAGGTAGAATAATTTTTCAGGAGAGAGAAGTAATGGGAGAAAAAGGAATGCCTTCATGGAGAAAGTGATGCAAGCACAGTTTTGAAAGAAGTAAGATATTTTAAATATAGAGAACACATAATGTAAAGCCATGGAGAGAGGAGCTCAAGCAGGAGGAATAGGAAGGAGAGCAGTTTGGTTGGTTCACTGAATATAGGAAACTGAATAATATGTAACAATTTGAAAAGGCAGGCTGAGACAAAGTAGAAAAGGGCTTTAGTAAGAGGAACTTATATTTCATCCTTAAGACAATAGGAAGCCGTTGGAGTTTATTGAGCAGAGGAGTGATGTGGTAGGACCTAACTTTTGGAAAATTATTTTAGCAACCTTTTTAATAGCTAGTAATTTATTTTGTGGTTGGTCAGTCTTTTTAACTCTTCATGATCCCATTTTGGGTTCTCTTGGCAAAGATACTAGAGTGGCTTGCCATTTCCTTTTTATAGATAAGGAAACTGAGGCAAATAGGATTAAGTGACTTGCCTAGAGTAATATAACTAGTAAGAGTCTGAGGATGGATATGAATTCAGGAAGAAGAGATTTCCTGACTCCAGGTCTATAACTCTATCCACTATACTCCCTTGCTGTCCATCATGCTATGTTAATATAATTAATAAATATAAATATTATTATTACCACTTAATAGAGAATAGATGAAACTGAAACCCAAAGAGGTGATGTGATTTGTCTAATTTCACAAAGGTGGTGTGTGGCACAAATAATATAAGAATCTAAATCTTATGGCTGGTTCAGTGCTTCTTCACTGCCATAGACAACTAGGTAACACAGAGGATAGGGGTCTGGGAATGAAGTCAGGAAGACTTGAATTCAAATTTGGCTTGGGGCACTTAATTGTTGTGTGACTCTAGATATGTCACTTAATTCATGTTTGTATTGGTTTCCTCAACTATAAAATGGGGATAATAATAACACCTAACTTCCAGGGATTTTTGTGACAATCAGTGAGATTAAAATAGTAAAGATGAGATAATGATAGTATGGGATAATGGTAAAGTAATTGGCCCACTGCCTAGCTCATAAGTACCACATCGATTTTTTTTTATTAAAGCTTTTTATTTGTATAACATATGTATGGGTAGTTCCCCAGCATTGATCTTTACAAAGCTTTCCATTACAAATTTTACCCCCAGTCCCCTCCCCTCCCCTAGATGGCAGGAAGTCCACTACATGTTAATAATGTTGAAATGCTTGACAAGTTATGCAAGAAAAATCCTATCTACAAGAAAAAAAGAAAATCACAGAAAGGCAACATAATGCAAGCAAATGTCAATAGAGATCATGAAAATGTTACGTTGTGGTCCATATTTCATATCCCTCTCTCAGGGTGTATATGGTTTTCTTCAGTGAACAACTGGAACTGGTTTGAGACAATTCTTTGTTGCAGAGAGCCATGTCCATCAGAATTGATCATCATGTAATACTGTTGTTGCTGTGTATGATGATCTCCTGGTTCTGCTCGTTTCACTCAGCATCAGTTCATGCAAGTCCCTCCAGGCCTCTCTGAAATCGTCCTGCTGGTCGTTTCTTACAGAACAATAATATTCCATAACATTCATATACCATAATTTATTCAGCCACTCTCCAATTGATGGGCATCCCTTCAGTTTCCAGTTTCTAGCCACTACAAAAAGGGCTGCCACAAACATTCTTGCACATGTGGGTCCCTTTCCCTCCTCTAAGAGCTCTTTGGGATATAGGCCCAGTAGAACACTGCTGGGTCAAAGGGTATGCACAGTTTGACAACTTTTTGAGCATAGCTCCAAATTGCTCTCCAGAATGGTTGGATCCGTTCACAGTTCCACCAACAATGTATTAGTGTCCCAGTTTTCCCACATCCCCTCCAACATTCATCGTTATCTTTTCCTGTCATTTTAGCCAATCTGACAGGTGTGTAGTACCACATCTATTTTTAAAAATATCTGTTTCTTTTTCCATCTTACTAAGGCTATCTTCTTAATGTTTTATAGAAGGGAATCTATGTTTAGACTTATGAACATACTTTTCATACAGAAGCTAATAGGACAATAGGAAGAATATTAAACTGCAACAAAAGATCATTAAGAATGTACAATATCTGGATTATGCAGTATGATATCACAGCATGAGCATAAAATATGGGTTACATAAATAGTATTTCTGCTTACAACTTGTGTGACCTTGAATAAGATACTCAACCACTCCGATTCTTCATCTATTAAAGTGAAGGTGATATTTAAGGTCCTTTTCAGCTTAAAATTTCATGACTGTATGATGAATAGAGATTGTAGCTGGAACCTACTGACAATAAACTGAAAATAGAAGGCTAGGAAGCTTGCACTAATTACAGTATTGAGAAGAAATAGATATGCTGTAATTTTTTTAATTACAAGCTTAAGAATTCACAAGATTTTGCATGTTCCATTCCAAGAACAATTTTGTTCCTTTGTACTAGTAACCAACTTCCTTACTAAGGAAAACATGAGTTCTCTAAGCTTCCCTGTTGAAGCTATATAATTTCATATCACAGAACATCATACATTTGCATAAAAATGATCAAAACCACCAAGAATTACCCTTCCAAATCTGTGTATCCTAGGACTAAAAATTTCCATTAATCAGGTTTTCATTATTATTTTTATCTTGTATACATTCTAGCATGAATGCCATCTTTATGTTAGGAGGTAATATTGAACATCCCTTAACAAAATATCTCAACAATTTTGAGCTTTAGGCTGCTGTTAGTGTCATTATGATTTTTCTCTATTCATATCTGTAGAAAAATACTTGGAATCGTATTAAGAAAAGGAATGCACCCTTCATTTCCAAGGTAACCTCCCATCCCCACTCCTGGGAAGAATTAAAGCTCTGTATCTCCATTCTTAGTAGACAACAACAAACGACAGCAAAAACATTTCTAATCCTAGCCAAGCTGGACTTCCTACCTTTTACCCCCTTCCAAATTCAATCCAAGAGGATAACCCAGGTGTCTATGGGAATGTTTTCATCCTGCTAACTGTAAATCAGAAGATTATTTCTTAAGGATAAGAAAATATATGACGTGCGATCCCTCCACTGAGACAAGAGAGGAAGCAATCATTACTACAACTTACTTATCCAGGAAAATGTATCAATTTCTCTTCAACCATGGCTGGGTCCTTCTCTTGCCCACTGATATTTTTGCTTTGGTATTTCTGATACTGACATCCATCATCTCTGCCTCTATTGGCTTTCTGTTTTGTAAGGTTTTCTGTTTGGGTTCCTTTTTTAATCCTACTGACACTTTGAACCTCAAAAAGGTAACTATTCTGCCTGCTTGACACATCACAAATCATCCCACCCCAGTCCCTGCCTTGGACCATCTCAGTTTGAACCACTTGGTAGAATTTTCTACTAGCTACTAATTTTCCTTCTCATTTGCCCTGTCCCATTCAACCTCTATTTTGTTACAATTTCTTCATACTCTCTCATGTCAAACCACTTATCCTAGGAAATGTTTAATAAAAGATACTGTATTAATGCCACCCAGAAAAAATCTGCCTTATTAGCATGCCCTCACCCAAATAAAGCAGATGGTCATTATGGGCTCTCTTCTTGTAGTTATCATTAAGTAGGGTAATAGCCAGGCACAGATTTTTACAAGCACATGCTTAATTTGAACAGGAGAAAACTGATCTACAATTATCTATTTTTGTTAATTTCTCTTTAATGCACTAAAAATAAGATTATGGGACCTATCCCATAGTTTTCCACATTATTATTCATACCTCAAATTTTGTAATTGACAAATATCGATCTTAGCAGAAAACCTATATGACAGCTTTTTAAGATGTTTGGTAAGTTATTTGTATATGAGATCACAAAAGAGTTGATGACAGATGAATCTCACAATAAAAATGTGAATAAAGTGAGTGATTTGTGGGTAGAAAAGCTGCATGAAACTCCCATTCCATTCAACATATTAGGAAGATTACAAATTTTATTTACAATTCCAGATGACATCATGAGAACTGACAAGCCCACGCACTGTCATGTTTCAGAAATATTAAATATGTCCACTTGTCTTTTTTTTCTTATGTACTTTAGTCATGTCAAGCAAGAAACATAAAAAAGAGTGGTAAAGAGCATGTATCCTGCTTGTAGACACATGTATACATATACACAGAAATTAGATTTGGAAATAGCTGGCAGTTAGATTATACCACTCAGCATTGCTTGTCCACAGCAACCAGAAACTCTCTCTCAGGGCAAGAGAAATATAAAAATAAGCAATTGATAATTACTACTATGCAAATTAATTTGCCCATAAGGCAAGTATCTGAGGAAAATTGGGTCAGACCTAAAATAAATCAGGCCAAATAAAATAGGTCAAACCTTAAAAAAAAATCAATACTTTGGCTCACTGAGAAGAGATACAATACTTAAATTCAAGTAATTCAATATGGATTTTAAAGAGCTACCTTTGTGCAAAGTACTGATCTAGTCACTGTTGGTACAAGAAGTCTAGAAGATAAATATAAAAGAATACTACAACGGCATAAATATACAAGAAGTCTGCCATACAAAATTTATTTATTTATTTATTTATTTTGCTTTTTGCTGAGGCAGTTGGGGTTAAGTGACTTGCCCAGAGTCACACAGTTAGGAAGTGTCTGAGGCCAGATTTGAACTCAGGTCCTACTGACTTCAGGGCTGGTGCTCTAACCACTGCGCCACCTAGCTGCCCCTGCCATACAAAATTAAAGCTAGAATATAACTAAAAAATAAACAAACTTTATATGCTCAGACCTCATCTCTAGGTTATCTCTAAGACCTGAAAAATTGAGGCCTATACTCTCAAGGACTTTGTAGTATCCAGGGCCATTTCCAGTCATCCTGATCTACATTTTGACCCAGATGGCTCTGGAGGGAAATTGAGACAGATGACCGACCTTTAATTCATTTGCATGTCATGACAGATTATTTTGGGGAAAAAAAATTACAGTACAATTTGCTTTTTAAGGTGCTATTATTTTGCCATTCCAGATAGTCATTTAAATACATATTTACATACATATATATATGCAAATACACATGTTTACATCTATATATACATATAGGTGTACACATGAATGGTTTTTTAAAATGAAACTAAGGTTTTTAAAAATTAGGATCCTTGAATGCAATGAATATTTGTAATTTAAGATGTAACAAGGCAAAAAGTGAAATATTGTAAAAAATTATTAGAAGAGTATGATTTTTATTGTGAGTATTAAAAAAACATTTGGCACAAAGTTTATTGATGAAACTGTGAAATGTTCCCTAGTATTCAGTGATAATTTATTACCAAATATTAGCTGCTTAACAAATTGTCTTATATAATCTACATGCCTTCTAATGGTACTCTATTACTAATATTCTCTCTTGGACACTATGAAAAATTAATGCTGTTCCTTACATTTTTCTTTGCTCTCTCTAAACTCTTTCCATTGTCAATCTTATTTGTAACATTATAGCTTCAATTAATATCTCATCTATATTTCCAACCCTGGTCTTTCTTCTAAGTTCCAGATCTGCGTATGAATTCCATACAGAAGAGCTCTAATTGTATGACCCACTGGCATATCAAACTCACCATCTTCAAATCTTTCTTTGCAAACTTACTGCTCTTTGTGAAGTCACTGTTTCTATGAATGATTCCACCATTTCTCATTTCTTCCCTGAATTCTACAAACTACAAAATTTGTAGTTATAACTCTAATTCTTTCCCACTGTCTTTTGGACATCTTGAATTGAAGGTACTGTTAGGCATCTCAAACATAACATGATAGAAATAGACCTCATCATTTTTTCTCCTAAATTTTCCCCTATTTTCTCCATGCCAATTTATTCTCCCCTCAACTGCCAAAGTAATTTTACTAAAGTTCATAATTGATCATGTTAACCTCCTACGAAATAAACTCTAATAGCTATTACCCCGGGACCAAATATAAATTCTTCTATGTGACTTAATTTAAAACTCTTTACTTATTGACCCCATCCGACTTTTCTAGTCTTCCTTTCATTATTCTCCTCCACATTCTCTACAATCCAGCCTCTTCTATTTATAATTCCTTAACCTTAACACTCTATTACCCAACTCCGTTCATTTGCAGAGATTGCCTCTTGCCTGGAATGTTAAAAACATTTTTTAAAAAGAATTAAAGACGGGGGCAGCTAGGTGGCGCAGTGGATAGAGCACCAGCCCTGAAGTCAGGAAGACCTGAGTTCAAATCTGGTCTCAGACACGTAACAGCTGTGTGACCCTGGGCAAGTCACTTAACCCCAATTGCCTAAGCAAAAAAAAAAAAAAAAAGACTTAAAGATTTTGATGAATGCAATGATCAGTCATGATTCTAGAGGGCCAATGATGAATGACGATCATATCCTGACAGGGAGATAATGGACTAATAATATACAGAATGAAATATGTATTTTTGGGTATGGCCAATATGGGAATTTATTTTGCTCAATACTGCTTATTTATTACAAGGGTTTTGTTTCTGTTTTTCTTTTTGAAAGAGGTTGAGAGGGAGAAAATAATAAATGCTTGACAGTTAAAGAAAATAAAATTTCATTTAAAAAAAGTTCAAATCGTTCCTTCTTCATGAGAGCATTGTTAGTTCTCCTAGTTGCTAATCCCTTCCTTTTGAGATTGCATTCCATTTATATTTTATGTATTATATATGTCCCCTAATTATTTACATGTTGTCTCCCTGATTAGAATGTAAGCTCTCTGAAGGCAGCAATAAAGTTTTTGTCTTTCTCTTTAGTACTAGTATTTAACAGAGTGTCTATTTAACAAATGTTTTTAATAGAATTGTTTATGTCATCTTTGACCTCTTTTCCCTTACTTTTAAAATCTAGTAAATTATCAGGTCTTAATGATTCAAAGAAAGCAACCAGGTTGCTCAGTGGATAGAATGCTGGGCCTAGAGTCAGGAACATGAGTTAAAATCTGGCTTCAGACATCTGGCTTGCTGTGTGATCATGGGCATATCACTTACCCTCTGTTTGACTTAATCCACTGGAGAAGGAAATGGTTTACCACTCCTATATCTTTGCCAAGAAAATCCCATGGACAGTATTAGTGTACTATGATCCACAGGGTCCTGTAGCATCAGTAGTATTAAATGACTGAATAACAACAAAAATTGACTTCAATGCCTCTTCCTCTTTATTCTCACTACCACCAGTTTAATAGATAATTATTTCTACCCATCTCCATTGTCAAACCAGCATTTTAAAGCCTCTTACAGCTTCTATCTTTTCTAGTACATACATCTCAATAAAAGTCACTGCTTTGCTCAAAAAAAATTTCTGTGGCTCCCTACTGCCTATTGAGTAAATTTCTGCATTATTATTTAATATTCAAGGCCATCTATAATTTGGCACTACTCTATCTTTCCAGACTTATTTACTCCTCTCCATGAACTCCAATCAAAATGGTCTGTTTCCTATCCCTGAGCATAATCTAGCCTCTTTTTTACCTTTCCAGTTTTTATACCTTATTCTACTACACATATTCCACATTCCAGTGACACTGATCTCTTTGCTTTTTGTTGCAAAAGACACTCCCATCTTCCAAATCCATACATTTTCACTGGTTTTCCCCATTCCTGAAATTCTCTTCTTTTCTTCCTGATTTCCCTGATTTCCTTCAAATGTCAGCTTTGTAAGTCACATAGTAAGTTCTTGATACTTGCTTACAGGGATTTCTACACAGTAGGCACTTAATATTCACTGAATCGTATCAGAGGACTTCTTTTTTTGAGTGAAAAACATCTAGATTCCTTAGTTGTTAATATAAAGTAAGATCCTTGCAGCAATATTTTTGTGTAGTCCTTTGGTTTTGCCTTTTCTCTGGCCTCTAGGTCAATCAAATCTAGGTCAATAAAACTCATCTATGGCAGCACATTAACTCCCTAACATAATGTGGTTAGCACAGGGTAATTTTAATGAGCAAAATCAATGAAACACACTTGAAAGAAAGCATCTGCTCTTAAGGGCCCTCTTAATTTCTTCCTCTTTTAAAGCACAGTACAAATAAGGTTTATTTTTAAATAATCTTTCATGAAAAAGCAAAAAGATTGATTTTAAAAAAACAGAAATAAAGCCTTGAAACATTTTATAGGAAAATGTCATTCATCAAGAGGGAGATACACAAAGAAAAAGAGAAAGATAGACAAAGAAAGAGGCAAAGAGTAGAAGAGAATCTGTAAACTGAACTCAAATGTCTCATTAACAGAAATGGGAAAATATATTCTTCATGAGTTCTGTGCTGTGTATCCAAAGCTGAAGATACTTAACAAAATCATCTTTATCTGGCACACTTTAAAAGATTTTACTTCAGAAAAATACAAAGGAAAAATGAAAACTTGTTAAAAATCTAAAATATTTTTGAAGCCACAATTGCCAAGCCCCATGAAAAATTCTTACAGAAGAATTAGAAAATGTTGCCAGTTTTTTCATGGGAATTTCCTTTTGCTTCATTTTATTAAATTCCTTATTGAAATGGAAGAAGAAAATATGCATCCTTTCTTTATCCTTGCATCTGACTAGAACCTAGAAATAAATTAAACTGAAATAACAAAAAAAAATGGTGCTCTTTCCCCCTATTTTTTCCTTCCAAAATGGGAAGAAAAATGTTATTCTTCCCTTAATGTTGATATTCAGTGTATCATTGAACAATGTCCCTTAGTTGTACAAAGGAAGATATGGTTTGTAGACAATTTTAAAATAATAATTCATTTTTATTAGCATTTATATAGTACAATAACATTTACAAATGACTTTCTCATAATACTCTCATGAAGTAAATAGTATACTACAAAATATGTATAGAAGGCATCCCTATGGGAGCTAACTAATTTTAAAAGTAAATGGGGACAATTTCTAAGATATTTCAAAAAAATGTTTTAAAAGAATCAGAAATATTATAGGTATCACTTTTGCTTCACAGGATGACTAGGAAGATATCTGTAACCTATGTAACTGATTTCCTCATCTCTATAAAATCTCTGAGACTGGTGTGTGTATGTGTGCTTTATATATATGTGTATGTGTATATACACACATATATGCACAGATACATGTATAAATATATATGTGTGTATATACATTCACAGTTATATATATAGGAATATATATGTTATATTCCTATCTTTAGAGATAGCTATCTCTATCTATTTATCTCCATTCAGATTTAGAATGCCGTTAGGACATGGTAGAAGAGTGTTGAACTTGGAGTATAGAGAACTGGATTTGAATTAAAGTTATTAACAGAGTCTCAGTATATTCATTTGTAAAATGGAAATAATGGCATTGGACATCTGCATTAAATTCATTGAACATCAAGGAATATAGTTTGGAAAACATTGTCATGTTTTTCATAGAATTTCTTTACTTCATCCACAGCAAAAAATGTATTGAATAAGACACATTTATCCATATTATGTTCCATTTGTCTAAATTTACATCATTATGAAGTGAGATGACCAAGCCTTCTTTTTAAATGATAGCTCTTGCTGCCTTGGTCCCTTATATGCCTCTCTGAAGAGAACCTATGAACTGTCCTTGCCTTTAGCTATAATTTATCTGTATTATGGTTTCATTTGCAGCAAGAAGAATGTCAAAAGAGATATGATTTATTTCTTTTAGCAATGTATCAATCCACTAGTTATTAGGCAAAATCCTATATTACACAATTAAATCAGTGTTTGCCCTCTGCTGGCAGGACATGACCTGAGGTATTATTGACCTCATGTCCATGACCATATTACAATGAGGTATTAAAATTACACTTTTATTATTGATATTATAGTAATGTATCTTGTAATATATAGTTAATTGTATATTTTATACAATATGCAATACTGTATATAATACAATGTATATTGTAATATATAATATATTCTCTGTAATGCTTTGGGCTATTGAAGAGAATGGTACATGGCAAGCTGTAAAACATAGTAAGTAGAATGTAAGCTTTTTGAGGGCAGGGGCAGTTTCATTTTTTATCTTTATATTTTCAGTGCCTAGCAAAATGCTCAAATAATCATGTTGAATGAATCACAAATACAATGCAGAAATGCCAAAGTATGATTTATCATCAGCTTGCTATAAGAACATTAAATTAATAGATCCCTCCTAAATAGATATAGAGTAATTCCAAATATAATGAGCAGAAAGAAAAACTTCATTCTGGAATCCAGATGTCCCCAAACAGGAGCTTTTTCCTCCCTTACCTATTTGTTTACAAATATTACTTCACAGAATTCCCTTTTGTGAAGATAAAGAGAGGGAAGGTCCCCCTCTTTTTACTATTTTAACCTAATTCCATTGTAGAACTATCCTGAACTTCAGTGTAGATTGATCAAGCTCCTGTGTTTAGGTATTCTCATAACTCCAGTTTGCTTTGCAGTGCTAAGACAAGAGATGATAAAGTATTCCAGACAGAAAAGGGGAAAAAAGTTGCTTTGTTTCTCCCCCCCCACTCCTTCAAAAATAATTTTAGAGAAAACAAGTCCCTTTATCCTATCTGTATATACCTGTCAGATGACTGCAAAAGAGCAAATTGTCTTAGTGTATAAAAAATTATTGGTTACTTTATTTGAGGTGAAGGTGATTTTTCTTCAGAAAATTCTAGTAGCTGTCTCATGGAGAGATTGCTCTCTTGGGGCTTTTCTGCAGCTGACTGAATGAAGACTTTTTTTAAAATTTCTTTCTGTGACACTGTCTCTGTGCAGCTCTCTGATGTACAGTCATATGGCTTTGAATCAATTTCTTTCTGACTTGATAGTAATAAATTGTTTTGTTGGGCCATGTATTTTTGCTATGACACTTGAGAAACTAATAAAACAGATGGTAATATTGAGGGGGAAAACATTGTTCATATAAAGTTAGTATTATATCAGTCATGTTTACTCTTTGTAATCCTAGTTGGGATTTTCTTGGCAAAAATACTGAGACAGTTTTTTATTTCCTTCTCCTGCTCATTCCTCCTGCACATGAGGAAACTGAGGCAAACAGTGACTTGTCTGGAATCACAAAGATAGTAAGTGTCTGAGGCCAGATTTGAATTCAGTTCTTCCTAATACTATACATGGTACTCTATCCACTGTACCACCTTCCTACCCTTCATATAAAGTAGAAAATTAAATTGCTCAGGAAAAATAATTTTAAAATGAAATAATTAATGTTTTCAATTTAAGAGTTTGTATCTTAAGATAGTAGAACAGAAAAATTATGTCATCTTTCAAATTAATACTTCAGAAAAACCTCATTCTAATAATATGTTCAAATAATAATGTATGTTGAGTGTGTTACAAACTTTAAAGTACAAAATAAATTATTTGATCATTAATATAAGTGGCATGTATACAAAACATAATCATGTGCTTGATTTTTTAATAAATATAACATACAATTTAGAGATAGGAGAGATTTTACAGATCACCTAACCCAATTTCCTCATTTTATATACAAGGAAAATAATGCTCAGAGAGGATTAATCATTTGTTAAATTCATACCACCAGGAAGTAATAGAGCCAGAGCACCAGCGTTTTCAAGTCAATGCTTTTTTCCTCACAGTAGTCATCCTAGAAGCTATCTACTTATTTGAACAATAATACCATTGTTCAAATTCTTCTTGGCACATTTCTTTGGATTGGTTTTCAAAGCCTGAAGCATATTCTTTTTTTTAATATTTTCAGTAATGGGAAATCTTTATCTTTTGAGGATGGATTTGAGCTTTGCACATAACTCAAAAATATTCCAAACTATATGTGGTGAATAAAATGTGTGACCAAGCTAACATATCATTTTAAGTTCCTTGAGAACATGGACCATGTCTTTTTTCAACTTTTGCTTTATACTACACTATATCTATATATAGAATTCATTCTCTCTATATATGCATATATATATATTCTTAAAAGAAATAAATTTTAAAATTAGATCAATTTGTATTTCATAAAGCAATGATGCAAGAATATTTTTGAAAAATCATCAACAAAGACAGCATTCTCATCATATATAGGTGAATATTTTGATAGGCAAAATTCATTTGATGTAGAAATTCTGATGTTATTGTTTTTTTTTTAATCCACATTACTTCGTTGTCAGAACCCATAGACAACAACATGGCATTCAAAATATTAATGCTGCAAGTTCACTAGACCTCTAGACCACCTAGAATACCCTATATGATACTTTGAGAAGCATAGTTCTAAATTACAGTGGAAAGAATAATAATGTGGTTTTGTCATGATGCCATAATTTTTAAGACACAGTTCTTTGCCTGACAAATATTAGGTACTTAAATATTTGCTGATTATTTGATTTGAGATGCCTGAAAATCATATGGTTTCTTCAGAGTATATACTTCAATTTACATTTGAACAGATGATGAACTAAACTGTGGTCAAAATTACTTTCTCTTAATTTGGAGCTGTGCTCAAAAAGTTATCAAACTGTGCATACCCTTTGACCCAGCAGCATTTCTATTGGGCTTATATCCCAAAGAAATCATAAAGGAAGGAAAGGGCCCCACATGTGCAAGAATGTTTGTGGCAGCCCTTTTTGTAGTGGCTAGAAACTGGAAATTGAATAGATGCCCTTCAATTGGAGAATGGCTGAATAAATTATGGTATATGAATATTATGGAATATTATTGTTCTGTAAGAAATGACCAGCAGGACTATTTCAGAGAGGCCTGGAGAGACTTGCATGAACTGATGCTGAGTGAAATGAGAAGAACCAGGAGGTCATTATATATGGCAACAACAATACTATATGACAATCAATTCTGATGGACATGGCTCTCTTCAACAATGAAATGTTTCAAACCACCTCCAATTGTTCACTGAAGAAAGCCATATACACCCAGAGAGAGGGATGTGAAATGTGGACCACAACATAACACTCTCATACTCCTTGATTGATGTTTGCTTACATTGTGTTTCCTTTATCTGATATGTCTTTTGTGTAGATAAGATTTTTCTTGCACAACAATGATAAGTTTGGAAATATGTATACATATATTCAATTTGCCAATGTTTTAACATAATTAACATGTAGTGGATATCCTGCCATCTAGGGGAGGGGTGGGGAGTTGGGGAGAAAATTGTAACAGAACGCTAAGTAAGGGTTAGTGTTGAAGAATTACCCACACATATGTTATGCAAATAAAATAAAATTTAAAAAAATTACTTTCTCTTGACAGCTGGCCTCATAATGAGAGTTTCTCTGAATCTTGACAGACTGGTCTTTGGACCATAGATAATTTGTTACCAGATTTGTACTTGAAGCTTTTCTAGCTTCCTAAGACATTATATACTTTTCCAGTAGAGTTTCAAAACAAAACAAAGCAAAAACAAAAAACAAACAAACAAACAAACAAAAAAACCCAGGGACACTTCCACACTATTTTGAGTCCTAATTGTGCTATTTTTCTGGCTATGTAATCATAAGCAAGACCCTTAAACTATTAGGATATATATGCATATGTGTGTATGCATACACATATATTAATCATTAAGCAATGACTCATATCCTCTTACTAGAATATAAACTTAGTGAAGTTAACAACCAAAATTGTATTTTCTCTAATACTCAGCACAGGGCTGAATACTTGCATATACCAAAGCACTTAATAAATATTTGTGGAATTTAGCTAACGTGAATTTTTTTATCTTTCCAATCTTCAGTTTACTCATTTTAAGATGGGAATAATAATATTTCTAATACCTACCTCACAGAATTCCAATGAAAACATTCCATACACTGAAAAATGGTATACATAAAAATGAGTTATTGTTATTACTATACCATAGCTGAGAGAAATTTTACCGCACCTTCATGCATTATTCAACATTAAAGTAAAACAAAGCTAAAAAAGCAAGGAAAATTTTGTGATTTTTTTCCAACTATTTTCTAAAAATTTGCTGTTTCTGGAGTCTTTCCATTGTCCCCAAATCTTTTGATAGCCTGCGGCTTCATCAGCTATCACCGGAGTCTGGTGTTCTCATTGTTTTTTTAAAGCTGGACTTTGAAACAAGTTTTAAGTTTTAGTGCCTGGATGTAATTAAGAAAGCTTTAAGAGTTTTTCTTTGCTAAGTCTGTTTGATGTGAGGAGATAGAAGCAAATCCTTATTGGCAAAGTCACATTACTCAGTGAATAGAGGACCAGGCCAGATGTTTGGGGATCTTGATTTTAATCACAGATGTACTAATAATTCACTAACTTGTCTTGAGAAAGTCAGTTAACTATTCAAAGTCTCTATCTTCAGTAATATAAGGAAAATGATATTTATCACCAGATTATATTTTAAGTGTTCTGATACCCTTAGTTGAAGGACTCCTTCATATACAAAATAATTACTCTTTCACTTTAAAGTGTTCATTGAGGGCTAAGTTGATCTAAAATTTTAGGAAAGTTTATATCAAGGATTTAACTTTTAAAATATTGCTTCTACAATAAAAATTTTATTTTGATCTTACTTCATGTCAGATATGGTGTTAAACTGGGAATTCAAGAAGAGAAATATCCTAGTGAATAATTAGCAAAAAAAAACTTTAAGTTTTTTAAGAAATAGAAGTATGATTGGGATTTGAGAACTTATTCCCGTCAATAATACCACAATGTGTGCTTAATTTGAAAGCTACAAAATTAGATGTAGTTCACAAGATTATTTAAATTGTTAGTGAATGAGAATAGCCAAAAATATATCAGGTAAAACAAATGATGCTTAGTATCACTGTGATCATTGTATCAATTATATTTATTTTATATTATTACATGATTCATTTTTGTGGAAGAAAGATATCAGTTCACTTTACCACTTCTCTTTTTTTTTCAGAACCTCCTAAGAATCAGAACAGGCCAGAAAGATACCACTACAAAGATACTCCTTCATAAAGAAATTATATTTGTTGGAGAAAGAGTTCATTAACAAACAAGAAATAGATAGGTTTGTGGGAAGTAAAGGGAAGAATTCTGATTACTTAAAATTTAAAGAAAAAACTTTTTGCACAAACAAAACCAATGAATGCAAGATTAGGAAAAAAAAAACAGCCCCTAGGATACATTTTTGTAGTAAGTTTCTTGTTTTAAGATCTCATTTTTCAAATATATAGGAACTGAGGTAAATTCATAAGAATAAGAGCTATTCCCTAATTATTAATGGTCAAAGGATATGAATAGATGGTTTTCAGAGGAAGAATTAAAAGCTAAAAATCAATAGCAAAAAAATTCTAAATTACCAATAATTAGAGAAATTCAAATTAAGATAACTGAAGAACCTCTTCATACACATCAGATTGATTAAAATGATGAAAATTAAAATGAAAAAAATGCTGGAAGAGGTGTGAGAAAATAAGTATACCAATATCTTATTGGTAGAGCTGTGAACTAGTCTGACCATTTTGGGGAGCAGTTTGGACTATGACCCCAAAACTATAACACTCTGTCCTTTCAACTACTAATATTGATAATAGGTCTATATCCCAAGGAGAACAAAGAAAAAAGGAAAAGAACCCATATGTACAAAAATATCTCAAGTAGTTCTTTTTGTGGGGCAAAAAAATGGAAACAGAGAATGTCTATCAGCTGGGTCATGCTGAGCAAGTTATGGTATATGAATATCATGGAATACTATGATGGTATAAGAAATAATGAAGGGGATGGTTTCAAAAAACTGGGAAGACTTATATGAACTCATGCAAAATGAACTGAGCAGAATAAGGAAAACCCTGGGTATAGTAACAGCAACATTTTAAGGAATTTGGTAATTGTAATCAATACAGTGATCTACCACCAAAAGACTTATAATGAAAAAAATGTAATCCAGTTCCAGATAGAGAAGTAATGGCCCCAGCACAGAGACTGAAGCATATTTCTTTTCTTCTCATTTTCTTATTTTAAGAACATAAATAATGAAGAAAACTTCTGCGTGATTTCATACATGTGATAAACATTGTATTTTTTGTCTTAGTAGGTGAAGGGATGGAATGCATTTGAAAATAAAACAAAAAGTTATGTTAAAACCTTTTAACTTTTGTTCAACAAGCTCTTCTATCAACTAAATTCTAGCTGCACAGAACTTCACTTTTCCTATCACTGGGAAACAGTCTACTTGCCAACAGCCTACTTCTTTGCTTTCAAACATTTGAAAGAAAAGGAGAGAAAAAGAAAAATAAGATAAAATGAGAAAGGAAGGTGAAAGGAAATTGGAAGAGAAGGGAAAGAATATATTCTACTATTAGGCATGGTATAATGGATGGGACATTAGGTTTTAAGTCAGGAAGTTCAAGTCCTGCCTCAGACTCTTATCAACTCTGATACCCTAGACATACCACTTAAACCTCAGTTTCTTCATCTGCAAAATGACTCAATGACATTTAGAGCAGGAGTGTCTATCAAAGGGCCACAAAAGACCAGAAAAAATCCTGAATGCAGCCCAAATCAAATTAAAATGTATCTGGGAAATGTTTAACAAGTAACAATTTTGTAAAAATACAATTCAACATAGACAATCTTAAATTGTGATTATGTAAGCCAGTATGCAGCCAGCAGGAATCTATTTCTATTTGCTTTTGACACACTTGTTCTATAGCAACTTCTAGACCTAAGTTTATAATGTTTTCAACTTACTCTAAGGGAAAATTTGTTCACTCTACCATTTCCACCTATACTTTCATCTTTTTTCTAATCCATTGTTACCCTGACAGGATCATTCTTTCCACTGTGTCATTAAAACCATTATTCTACTCTAAGAAAAATAAAGGAGTAACTTTGAATATTTAACTCCTTTTACTTCCATGAATGAATTGGAACTTAACTTTCACCCAGAACAAAGCAGAACACTGGAAACCCTGTTCAATCAACTTTACTCCTCTTATATCTATTTGTGAATCCAGTAGGAATCAATATACCCCTATTCCCTCAAGACTGCTTTTCTGTGGCTGTCTATCAGCAAACATTTCTTCTTTCCTCGATTTGAATCCTGACTCTAGTACAAAAGTCCCTTATTTCCTCAGGGTTTCAGTTTTCTGATCTACAAAATTAAGAGGTCAGTCTAAACATTTTCTAAGAGCATTCTTCCAGCTCTAAATCCTATGATATTTTAGTCTTTGAGATCCCCACCCCAAATATGAAATCCTATTGATTCCCCTTTTTCTGACCTCAAAATGTCTGAATCTTCACTCATTCCTCTTACTGTTTTAGAAGTTATGTTCTTCCTTGTTTCCAAAGCAAATGCCAGTTTTATCTTCAATCCCATCCTCTTCCACCTCTTTTTTATCTTCCTCATTACCAATCTTTCTTGTATTGTTTACCTTTCTCCATTGGATATAAATTCTCCAACTACATACATCTTACCTTATAAAATCCTCTTCCCTTAGCTCTATTTCCCCTGAAGCTACCTACCATACTATCTCTCTCTTTTAAACTTATTAACTACCAGCTAAAACAATCTATAATCACTACTTTTACCCAAATCCTTTCTCACTAACTATTCACTTAACCTCTTGAAGATGACTTCTATCTCAATCATATACTGAGTGATTATTTTCAACCCTCTTAAAAGCTCCCAATACTGTCAAAAAGTATGGTCCTTTTTTTGGTCCTCATGCTTCTGGACATCATCATAGCATCTGATACTATAGATCATCTCTGAAATCGTGATACCTTTCATTCTCTTGAATTCTGTTACCTTACATTCTCTTTGTTTTCTTCCTATCTCTCTAATATTTCTTTCTCTCTTAGCTAATAGTTCCTCTTCTTATTTCCATTTATGTGAGACCAGGCAAGTCACTTCCTTTCTTTGGCTTTTAAATGAGCATGTCTTGATATATAATCTCCAAGGTTCTTTCCGGTTTTATAAGCTAAGAACCTAAGAAATTATTCATATTATTTACCAAAGTATTAAATATTTCCAGATGAAAAACACCAGAATATTACCTTTCTGTACAAAGTGAAAAAAAATACAAAGATCAGATTCTGGTGAATGGAATTACAAATAACCTCCTATATTATTCCAGATAAAAGGGATGTTTCAAACCCAGATGACTGAAGAGCTGAGGTTGCCATTAGCAGAAATCGGGAATTCAGGGAAAGATGGTGAGACTCATCCTTATAAAGACAGCAATTGTAGCTTTGGGAGTAGATGGGATCACCAAAACAGAGAACATAAAAGAGAATATGGGGGACAGATTTTTGAAAACCTGCAAACATAGGGAATCTAAATATGTGTCTCTGAATATGTGTATTTAAGTACATAAAGAGGGGAAGAGAAAGAGAGAAGGAAAAAGGAGAAGGAAAGGGAAAGAGGAGTAAGGGAGAGAAAAAGAGATAGAATGAGAGAGAGAGGAGAGAAAGGGAAAGGGAGGAGAGGGAAAAGGAGAAGGAAAGGCGAAGACAGAGAGAAGAAATGAGGAAGAGAACTCTTAGAAATACATGAGAATGTTCTAGAGAGAGAAAAAGAGAGAAAAGTTTCATCTTTCTCCCTCAAATGACTTGTAGTCTCCTAACTCTCCTTTTAGTTTTCCAATTCTGGCTTCTGATTCACAGGTTTTCCTTTGAAAATTCTGACTAGACTGTGAAGTCTATGAAAGCAAAGGGCAATGTCTTATGTGAGCTTTGTATAGTTTTCTTCATACTAGTAGTTGCCTAATTAATGTTTGCAAAATAGAGCTGAATTAGACTCTATAAGCATTTATTTATATTGCTTGATTAAGATATACTTAAATATGCTTCAATCCCTCCAATAATCCAATTGAATCAATGGATGTATTCTCTGAACTGATGCAGATGACAACTTCTGCAACCCACAGTAAACATTCTTCTTGAATGGTTGTGTCAGGAAATATTTATTATATGATGGCCAGGGTTCAGTTAATGACCTTTCTTTTATTCTATGCCATAACATAAGTGTAACTGATAAATTTGACTATAATTTAATTTCTAGTAAAATGAGATTATTTTTTAAAATGGTGTAAAAATAATATAGTAATGCAGCAAATCATTTTGATACATTGTTCTCTTCACAAGGGAAAAATGTGGTTTTATAATTTGTCCAGGAGTAATCGACTATGTCCAAGTATTTAGACACAAATGAAGTGCCCTTTCTTTTTGTATTAGAGTTTAAATAAGTTATCCCTAATGCAAGGGCTATTGTCAAGTGACTTCAGACTCCACTGGCTTCTTTGTAAGCCAGATTTCGTCTGAAACTTTGGATATCATTGTGTGTGGTCCAGAAAGTTGAGAGCTCTTAGGTGTGAATATGAATGAAGCATCAAACATGTTTTAACCCCAATCTTTTTAGACAAGCACCAAAAAATCAAGAAATCTGTGCCAAGCCTTTAGGCTGACTTTCTCTCTCTCTCTCTTTTTTAATTGGCACCTAATAAATCCATGACATTTTTCGAAGAAAGAAGGGAAAGCCCTAGCGGTACTGGATAGCAATCTCTCTATGAGGAAAACAGATTTCAACATTCCAAAACTAACTAAGCCTTCATTGCTCAGATCCAGAATTTTAGCAATTGTTTTGTTAAAGTTTCTGAGATATTCCAAGCATGAAAGATAGGATGGGAAATCAAGTCCTCTCCTTCTTAATGCAAAATGTCTTAGAACTACTGGAAAATTGGCCTTGGCACAAGCTACTAAAATTCCCCCATTGTTCTTGTAGTGGCCCCCAAATCCTTAGTATTGAAAAGATAGCTCTTAACTGTGAAAAGCCTCTAAAATTACAAAACATAAAAATAGTTATTATTTTTCAATTCTACCTCAAAAAGAAAATATTTTCAGCCTTTAGAAGACATCAAATGCTAGGAACTCCACTAACTCTCGAGAACATGCTTTATGCTCATAATAGCCAAGTTAATTTCAATAATGCATACATTATTTGGAGCCAGAGGCTTTTATGGTGAAAGTAACATGCCTGCTGTGCTAGAAAGATCATTTAGAATGTGGCAGAGTAAGTGAGAAAAACAAGCAGGGCCCCTCTGAACAGACTATACTAAAGCTTCTCTAGTGGGAATTTTACTCAGAAGACCTTTTTTCTTTTGACTTCTACCCAGCCCTGGCTAAATTAATTTGCTTCCACTGGACTGAAATAAGGGAATTACAAAGCCTGACTTGAAATCTCCCATGTGCTTTCATGTACTTTCAAAGCTTACTTTGAGAACATTTCATATTACTTTCCCACAGAGTATTAACTTACATGCCAAAATTTAATACACTTGGGGCTCAAAATTACCTATATGTTTGTTCCCCTTTTGCTTGAGTAGATAAAAGTGCACCTGAGATTTTAACAACTTCAACACTGAAGGCAAAAACAAATGCAGCAGAACAAACGATCTCTTGGTTCCAATGATACTGATGTCAAATGCTCATAGGTGTGTAAATAATTAATTGTTTTCTCACTAGCAAGTCCAGTTTTATTATTCATTGCTCAGTGACCCCTGGAGTCTGTTCCTCCATGAGATATGGAAACATTTAGGATTTCATATTGCTAGCTCATAACTAATTTATAGCCTATCATGGCGTCAGGTGCACAGCTTCAGGATCCAATTTATCACCACAGGCAGTTCCCACTTTAAGGGGTGGGTGCTTCACAGAAATAAAAGAGAAGACATAAAGGGTGGCGGCAGTCATCCACATAAGCCCTTTGGTGTATATATCTTTTAGGTACACAAGCACAGGAAACTAATGTGAGTTCATCCCATTGGACTAGAAACCTATAATGTTCTATAATTATCTCCTAAAAGGGGGAAAAACCCTACATCATATGTTTCATTAAAAAATATATTGTCATTATTAACAATCACTAAAAATGCTTTATCTGCATTTGTTCTTTGAATGTCCTACTTCAATACGTTTTTACTATTGCTATATATCATTATATTAAATTTGAAATTGTATATAGTGACAACAGAAGAGATAGAAGGAGGGAGGGAGGGGGAGAGAGAGATAGACAAACAAAGAGGCAAAGAGAGAGACAGAGACAGAGACAGAGAAAGGCACAGTTAGAGAGACAGAGACAGAGACACACAGAAAGACAGAAAGAGATACACAAAGTCAGAAAGATATAGAAACATACAGAGAAAAACAGAGAGACAGAGAGAGAATGAATAACTTTCTCAACCTTGAAACATCATCTTGCCAGAAATGTAACTTGAAAGAAGAAGAAAATCTTATGGATTAATAAAGGCTTTGAGAGGAAACTGACTGAAGCAATCAGTAATAAGCACCATGTTCATTTCCTTTTAATTTACTAAAATTAATTTGATTGTATACACATGTCTACACATGATGGAGAGAAGTGAAAAATATATACACAGGGACCCAGCTTCAAAGAAACACAAGTGTTTTGAGGTAGTGAAACATCCTCAAAGTTTATGCTAATCTCTAGGGTAAATATATTCTTAGAATAGATAGACTCAAAATCAAAAATTCCATGATGTTTTCTAACTGGATGTATATTATAATTCTTTTTTGGGCCCTCTGCACCATTCCAGATTGCTTTTCTTCACAAAGTTTCTCAACCTATGTTCTTAATAAGTATTCTGTGAAGGCACATATCCAAACAAATCTTTGTTTCCTAATATGCAAAAGAAAATGAAATTTTGCATAAGGACTAGTAAAAATGATAAAAAAATCTCTGATCATATCCATTCGGGTTCATCTCTATTTCTCAAGGAGAACATAGAACATGTGCCACATTCTGCTACAGTTGCTATGGTGAAGTGTCTTGTTTTATTGACTACAGGAGCACATTGTTGAGTTAAAGTCATGTAAATGACCAGAACACAAAGGAAATTGGCCCAGAGCAGTCTCTGCTTATTCACCACAATGTTAGTTGTTTTTTTTTTTTTTTCTTTCCCTTGACATATGCCATTTATACAGCATGGGAGGGTATTTCTTTCCAATGCCCTTGCCCCTATATTCTATGAATGTTCTTGGAAGGTACTTATATGAGAAAGCACCACATGCCAGAATAGATTTTCCCAGAAATAAGAGCACACAATGAATGGTGAAATATTTAACTTAAGAGGCAGGATGATTATATAGGAAATTTACATTTATTCTTCATTCTTCTGTCTATAAAAATATTTATCAAGCTAGTAGTATGGGAAAAAATCTTACTTTTATCATATTTTTATCTGATTCAGCAATTTTTTTGTAGAGGCTTTTTTGTTTATTTCACATTTCAGGTGAATCAATAATTATTTATGTATAATATGAATACACGCATAATAAAATGTTTTGTTTATAGGACTGTATTTTGTTATAAAACCAATTTAATCATAGATGACATAATTTTCTTGGAAATAAAATATATTAATTTTTAGTGCAATTGAAAGCAGTATAAATCTTTTAAAAATGTGATCTATTTTGTAACAAAATACTTTGTAACAAATATATTGATCCATGAGAAACTAGTGAGCTAAAATAGAACATTTTCAATAGCATAATGCTTTTAGTAAAAAGCAATTTATTAGGTAGCCAATCACGCTCAGATGATATGAAAGTTCTACCTAAATGTACATTATTTGAAAAGAAGAATCTACAATTCTGTATCTTTGCATCTTTAAATTTCTACAATAATAATCTAAGAGCTGATAAAAAAAAATCTTGTCAGAGAAGGATTTAATTTCTTTGTTCCTCAATTTACTCATTTTGAAAATGAAGCAGTCTGATTAAAAAATTCTTAAGCTCTTTTCCAGTTGTGATTCTGATAGCAATCTGAATCTTCTATTTTGGTTCTCAAGTGAGACTATTTTTAAAAAGTCATGGTAGAGTGGTGCAATGGATAGAGCACCAGCCCTGAAGTCAGGAGGACCTGAGTTCAAATTTGGTCTCAGACATTTAACATTTCCTAGCTGTGTGACCCTGGGCAAGTCACTTAACCTCAATTACCTCAGCAAAAAAAAAAAAAAAAGTCTTGGTAGTATTTGCTGGGTAATTTGAATGGTCATGCCATGGTGACATGCATCAAATGGAAAATTTGTCCCTTTACATGTTCTTACATAGCAAAAGTTGGATGTTATTTCAAATCCAAAAGATAATATTTTGCTAAATAATAACCTCATAGGCAAGAAGCAGTGAGGTTTTGGATACTGGGCCAATTGCTAAAATTCTCTTTGCTCAATATTTTCACTTTCATTCAGAAAATGCTCTTTGAAAGATATTTAAATGATTGGTCCATTTGACTTTATTGTAAGAGTTCTAGGATCAGCAATTATTAACTCAATATCTTTAACCCATTTAAGTCATATATAAGCACGAAATGGCATAGTATCTACATTTTTAAAAAAAGTTTAATAAGTTACAGGAAGAAATAAATAATAAAATTATATTAGTGGGGTGCCTCAACTTTCCCTCTCAGAACAAGATAAATATAAGCAAGAAATAAAGAAGAAAGGTAAATAAAAATTCTGGAGAAGTTCCATATAATAGATCTCTGTAGAAAACTGAATGGGAATAGAAAGGAATATATCTGCTTCTCAGTAGTACATAGAACCTATGAAAAAATTGACCATATAATAGGATATAAAAAATTCACAAATGCAAAAAGTAGAAATAATAAATATATCCTTTTCAAGATCCTAATGCAACAAAAGTACATTTGATGATGTACAATGGAAAGAGAGATTAAAAATTAATTGGAAATTAAATAACAATCCTAAAAAACAAGTGGATGAAAGAACAAATCACAGAATAATTTCATTAAAGAAAATGACAAGAAAAAAACATACCAAAGTTTTCAGGATGCAGCCAAAGAGGTACTTAGGGGAAGATTTATACCTCAAGTTATTTATATCAATAAAATAGAGAAAAAGCAGACCAGTGAATTGGACAAGCAATGAAAAAGAACTAAAAAAGGAACAAATTAAAAATCTCTAATTAAATACCAAATTGGAAATCCGAAAATGAAAGGAGAGCTTAATAAAATAGAAAGTAAGAAAACCATTGCAGTAATAAATAAAACCATTAGCTGGTTTCATAAAAAAAATCAACAAAATAGATAAACCATTGGTTAATTTGTTAAAAAAAAGAAAGAAGAAAATCAAATTAGTAGTTGCAAAAATGAAAAGGGTGAATTTGCCCTCAATGAAGAGGAAATTAATATAGTTATTAAGAGCTATTTTGGCAAATTATATGTGAATATATATGAATAAATGAATAAAATGAATACATTTGACAACCTAAATGAAATGGAAGAATATCTACAAAAATATAAATTATCCAGATTACCAGAAGAAATAATACCTTAATAGCTCATTCTTGGAAAAAGAAATTGAACGAATCATCAATGAACTTCTAAGAAAAAATTCCCAGACCAGACCAGTGAAATCTACCAAATATTTAAAAAACAATTAATCCCAATTCTATAAAAAATATTGCTTTTATGAAACAAATATGGGGCTGATTCCCAAATTAGGAAGAACCAAAACAGGAAAAGAAAATTATACTTCAAATTCCCTATGATTATTGATGCAAAATTTTAAATAAAATAACCAGCAATATCTTGACAATCAGTGGATATGTTGATGATGACTACTTTATAATACATTCTGAGATCTGGTATGTTTAGGCCACCTTGTGCTTTTTTTTTTTTCTTGCATTGATTCTTTTTATATCCTTGAGCTTTTCTTCTTCCACATGAATTTTGTTATTTTTTTAGCTCTATACAATATTTTTTATAATTTGATATGGCAATAAATAAACAGATCATTTCAGGTAGAATTGTCATTTTTATTATATTGGCTCAGCCTACCCATGAGCAATTAATATTTTTACAATTGTTACATTCAGACGTTATTTGTATAAAAAAGTATTTTATACTTGTGTTCATATAGTTTCTAGGTTTCTCTTGGGATAGAATTCCAAATATTTTGCATTGCTTATAGTTATTTTAGGTGAAATTTCTTTTTCTATCTCTCATTGTTGGACTTTGTTGGTAATACATGGAAATGCTGATAATTGATGTGAGTTTATAGCCTGCAACTTTACTAAAGTTGTTAATTGTTTCAAATGATTTTTAGCTGATTGTCTATGATTTTCTGAATATACCATCATATTTTCTGCAAAGAGAGATAGTTTTGTTTTCTAGTTGCCTATTCTAATCCCTTTAAATTCTCTTTCCTTCTGTTATCACATCTAATATTTCTAATGTGATATTAAATAATAATTTCTCTACCCTGAGGATATTGGGAAGAATTTTAGCTTTTCCCCATTACAGGTAATGGTTGTTGATTCTTTTTCTTTTATTAAAGCTTTTTATTTGTATAACATATATATGGGTAGTTCCCCAACATTGATCTTTACAAAGCTTTCCATTACAAATTTTACCCCCA